>JAJOZX010002716.1:220000-402500 GCA_023014485.1 Bathynomus jamesi | reverse complement strand
TAGATCAAACATTCTGGATTTATTTCTTACATCTCATCCTTCACAATCTTATATCTGTTTCCTGTCCTATCGCTCTAATTCGGCCTTTGAATCGTCCCAAGAGGAGACGCCTTTGGCACTTCGGCGTCGCTAATTGGGAGGCCCTTAGGCAGTACTTCTGTGTGTTCCCATGGGATGATTACTGCTTCCGTCGGCGGGGGCCTTACTGAGTGTGCAGAGCACATCACAGAGGTGAGTCTCTTGGGCATGGAGGCGTACATTCCATATTTTATTCATACTACTAATGCAAAAAAACTTTGGTTTAACTTTACTTGTTGTAATGCCATCCGCAACAGAGAGGAAGGTTTCAGAAAGTACCGTCGCCATCCAACTCCTGACTCTCACTCCGGTTATATTTCTGCCCGGAATCGTGCAAAATCTATTCTTCGACTAACCAAAACTTCCTTCATCCGACAAAAATGTGAAAAACCATTCAATTCTAATTCTTCTCGCCTTTTCTGGCATCTAGCTGAGAACCTCTTCAACAACTTTATTTCCTCTTCTTTTCCTCCTCTTTTCAGTTCCGACGGCTCAGTTGCCGTCTTTTCTCCTGACAAAGCTGAACTCTTCGCTCATACTTTCGCTTAAAATTCAACCGTGGACGATTCCGGTGCTGTTCTTCCATCTCCTACCCCCCTCTGACTTTATTATGTCTGAAATTAGAATCTCTTCTAAAGATGTTTTTTCTGCCCTATCTGCGCTCAACTCTAGGAAGGCGTATGGTCCTGATGGTGTTCCTCCTGTTGTTCTTAAGAATTGTGCTTCAGTGCTGACACCCTGCCTACGCAAACTCTTTCGTCTTTGTCTTTCATCTGGTACTTTTCCTTCCTGCTGGAAGTTCGCTTTCATTCAGCCTGTCCCAAAGAAGGGTGACCGCTCTCAACCCTCCAACTATCGTCCAATTGCTTTGATTTCTTGCCTTTCCAAAGTATTTTTGCTTTTCCAAAGTCTTCTCATAAACTTCTTTCAGATCGTCAGTATGGATTCCGAAAGGGACCTTCTACTGCCGGTCTTCTTCCATATCTCTCTGACTCTTGGTCATCCTCCTTTCGGGATTTTGGTGAAACTTTTGCTACTGCGCTAGACATCCCAAAAGTTTTTGATAGAGTCTGGCACAAATCTTTAATTTCCAAACTGCCCTCCTTCAGTTTCTATTCTTCTATCTGTGCCTTCATCTCTAATTTCCTTTCTGGCCGATCTATAGCTGTAGTTGTAGATGACCACTGTTCTTCTCCTAAAGCTATTAACGGTGGTGTTCCTCAGAGTTCTGTCCTGTCACTTACTCTTTTCCTTTTATTCATTAACAATCTTTTAATTCGCACTTCCTCTCCTATTCACTTCTATGCCGATGATTGCACTCTTCACTTCTTCACCCGCTTCCCAAAGCGTCCCTCACAGCAATCGCTTCATGTTTCGCGTGAGGCGGCAATGGGGCACCTGACCTCTGATCTTTCTGCTATATCTGGTTGGGGCAGAGAAAACTTTGTGGCTTTCAATGCTTCAAAAACTTAGTTCCTCCATCTGTCAACTCGTCACAATCTTCCACACGACTATCCCCTTACCTTCAACAACACACAAGTCAATCCTTCCTCTTCTCTTAACATTCTTGACGTTTCCTTTTCTCGTGAACTTTTCTCGAAAGTTCACGTATACTCTCTTTCTAAAACAGCTTCTAAGAGGTTAGGTTTGCTGTACCGCCTCCGCGGTTTCTTCATCCACACTTAGTTGCTGTCTCTGTACAGGGGTCTTGTTCATCCCTGTATGGAGTATGTTTCTCATGTGTGGGATGTTTCAACCCACATAGCCTTACTTGACCGGGTGGAATCAAAGGCTTTTCGTCTCATCAATTCCCCGCCTCTTACTGATTGTCTTCAATCTCTCTCTCTTCGCCGCAATGTTGCCTCACTCTTTTTAATATCGCTATCATAACGGACATTGCTCTTCTGAACTCTCTAACTGCATGCCTCCTCCCTTAAGGAGAGCACGCAGTACCAGACTTTCTACACTTTCTCGTTCCTCTTCTGTCCAACTCTCTAATGCAATGGTTAATCGGTATTTTCAGTCTTTCATCTACTCAATCGTTCAACTCTGGAACAATCTTCCTGAATCCATCTTTCCCCCTGTCTATGACCTCCCATCTTTCAAATGCAGAGTGTCTAGGCATCTCGAAAACCCCAGACCTTGATTTTGGCTCTCCTCTTCTTCTATGGGAGGGACGCTTTTGCGGACATTTGCACTTGGGCCCTGCTTCCTACATAGAAAGGAAAAATTTAATAATTGTCATTTACATTTTCATTTTTGAGGGCATAAAAATTTTTATTCAATATTTTTAAATTAGAAAGAACTTTAACTTAAAATTTAAAAAGTTTTTTTTTTGGAGAATGGAAATTTTTTAAAAATATCACAGCTTAGCTTTAGTATTTTAATCGTTGGTTGAGAACATTACTTATAATTCTTTTTAAGTTCTGTTATTACTCTTTATACAGTAAAAGTAATTTGTGCAAAATTAATATACAGTATTATTCCATACCATACGCTAATACACGAGTACCCTAAGATGTGGTAATTAAGTTGCATGATAAATGCAAAAACTTCACTTTTTTCTATGTGAAGGTCAAAATATGATAATAAAAACCCACTCTAATAGACGGAGTTTATTTCCACAACAGTTTCGATGCCCACTGGCATCCTCTTCGGGTGGATACAAAAAAATAAATGAACCAAAAACAAGAGGGAAAACAGTCCAGGGACCATTAAGAAATTCGTACCTAGGTTAGATCCCGTTCTCCCGACACTGGAAGGCCATTTTTTTAAAGGGACCAGCTTATAAGTACATTCGCACAAATTTAAATTATCTTCTTGTTCTATACATACAGATTCTATTATTTTTCTTTTGACATAATTATTACACTTATAAAGTACCTTACTTGATTCGCAATCTATAACATGATTATTTTGGCTGGCATGATAAAAAATGTCATTATTAGTATAAGTATTACAACTTCTGAAGGCATATTTGTGTTCTTTAATACGGGTTTCAATATTTCTTCCAGTTTCTCCTACGTATACTAAATCACAACTGTTACAGGAATGCTGTAGACACAGGCTTGTTCCTGTTTTGAAACGTTATTCCTAACCAATTTACTTTTCACGGTAGACGAATATTTGAACGCCAAAGCAAATTTAAAATCTTTCGTCAATGGTTTTACTCTTTCTAAGCCTGCAATGTAAGGCCAACTCACATATTGTTTTTGGTTAACTGAAGGTTCCGGAGGGGCATAAAAAGATTTTCTGGCTTTAAAATACGCCTTTCTGATAAACCACTCAGGATATTTTAAATCCTTAAAAATGTTCCAAATCTTTGAATTAATTTTCCGGGTCCAGCAAATGTGGGCTACAAATCCTGAGTGCTCTTAGAAACATGGAAGAAATAATTGAGCTTTGAACCCCTTCATCATGATATGAAAAATAATGAATGTACGAATTACAATGAGTAGGTTTTCTATAGACCGTGAAATTTGGCTTTCCACTTTCGTTAATGACCAAAACATCTAGAAAAGGTAATTGTTTGTCGTTCTCCCATTCATATTTAAATTTAAATGTCAAAATTGGTCCAGTGGTCAGGCCAAAATGAGAAAATATCATCTACATAACGAAACCAAATTAGATTCCTGGGACATATTGCTTGCAACAATTCCGACTCATAATATTCCATGTATAATGTACTCAGTATTGGGGATAAAGGGGACCCCATTCCCATACCAAAACGTTGCAAATAAAATTCTTCACCGGAGGAGAAGGCATTATTGGTGACACAGAGTTTTTTCAGTTCTAAAAATACAGATGTGGGCATGCCTAGTTCTACGTTACATGTTGGCAATTTTTTATCTAAAAAACTAAGTACATCATCAATGGAACTTTCGTAAATAAAGACTCAACGTCAAAACTGATCATTCTTTCCCGTTTTAAATCTAAGGACATAACTTTGTTAATAAAGTCACAGGAATTAGTGATGTGCGAGCCTGAAAATTTACCAACTAATGGGGACAATTTTTCTGCAAGAAAATTAGATAACCTGTAACTAAAGGAATCCCTGTGTGAAATAATGGGACGGGGTGGTACATTAATCTTATGGGCTTTGGGTAAACCGTAAATGTCAGGGAGTTTGGGGTTAATCTGTAGAAATCTTTTAGGGTCAATCGCCGGGACATCTTTTAATAAGTTCCTGATAGTTTTGTTGAATTCAGCAGAAAGACGCTTTAGGGGGGACGCTCTCACTTTGGTGTAGGTGAATTCATCACTAAGTAACGCTTCCACTTTTGGTTTATAATCACACTTGTCCAAAAGAACCACAGTGTTACTTTTGTCCGCTTTAGTGACAAATATTGCTTCGTTCTTCCTGAGCTTGTCTAAAGCTAACCGGAATCTTTTGGGAATCGAGTCCATTGAGTTGAAATGTTCCAGAAACTTGCTCTTCCAGATAAATTGTCCCCATTAGTTGGTAAATTTTCAGGCTCGCACATCACTAATTCCTGTGACTTTATTAACAAAGTTATGTCCTTAGATTTAAGACGGGGAAGAATGATCAGTTTTGACGTTGAGCCCTTGTTTACGAAAGTTCCATTGATGATGTACTTAGTTTTTTAGATAGAAAATTGCCAACATGTAACGTAGAACTAGGCATGCCCACATCTGTATTTTTAGAACTGAAAAAACTCTGTGTCACCAATAATGCCTTCTCCTTCGGTGAAGAGTTTTATTTGCAACGTTTTGGTATGGGAATGGGGTCCCCTTCATCCCCAATACTGAGTGCATTATACATGGAATATTATGAGTCGGAATTGTTGCAAACAATATGTCCCAGGAATCTAATTTGGTTTCGTTATGTAGATGATATTTTCTCATTTTGGCCTGACCACTGGAACAACTTTGACACTTTCTTTCAGTCATTAAATAATCTTGTTCCCTCTATTAAATTTAAATATGAATGGGAGAACGACAAACAATTACCTTTTCTAGATGTTTTGGTCATTAACGAAAGCGGAAAGCCAAATTTCACGGTCTATAGAAAACCTACTCATTGTAATTCGTACATTCATTATTTTTCATATCATGATGAAGGGGTTCAAAGCTCAGTTATTTCTTCCATGTTTCTAAGAGCACTTAAAATTTGTAGCCCACATTTGCTTGACCCGGAAAATTCAAAGATTTGGAACATATTTAAGGATTTAAAATATCCTGAGTGGTTTATCAGAAAGGCGTATTTTAAAGCCAGAAAATCTTTTTATGCCCCTCCGGAACCTTCAGTTAACCAAAAACAATATGTGAGTTGGCCTTACATTGCCGGCTTAGAAAGAGTAAAACCGTTGACGAAAGATTTTAAGTTTGCTTTGGCTTTCAAATATTCGTCTATCGTGAAAAGTAAATTGGTTAGGAATAACGTTGCAAAACAGGAACAAGTCTGTGTCTACAGCATTCCCTGTAAAAGTTGTGATTTAGTATACGTAGGAGAAACTGGAAGAAATATTGAAACCCATATTAAAGAACACAAATATGCCTTCAGATGTTGTAATACTAATAATGCCATTTTTTATCACGCCAGCCAAAATAATCATGTTATAGATTGGGAATCAAGTAAGGTACTTTATAAATGTAATAATTATGTCAAAAGAAAAATAATAGAATCTGTATGCATAGAACAAGAAGATAATTTTAATTTGTGCGAAGGTACTTATAAGTTGGACCCTTTAATGAGATTCTTGGTCAAAAAATCCCTTATGGAGTCGGGTGAACGGGTTCTAACCTAAGTGTGAATTTCTTAAAGGTCTCTGGATTGTTTCCTTACTCGCTTTTGGTTCATTTGTTGTTTTTTTTTCGATAAAATGTAAATGGGATAATAAACGTAAATGTAAATGTAATGATGGAAGTAATAAATGTGGAAATAAATATAAATGCAATAAATGTAATAATAAAGGTAATAAAATAAATGTAATAGTTAGTGTAAAGGTAATAAAATAAATGTAATAATTAGTGTAAAGGTAATAAAATAAATGTACTAATTAGTAGTGTAAAGGTAATAATAATAAATGTTAAAAAATGTAAATGCAATAATAAATGCAGTAATTATGTCAAAATAATAGAATCTGTATATATAGAACAAGAAGATAGTTTTAATTTGTGCGAATGTATTTATATGCGGGACCCTTTAATAAAAATACCCTTCTGGGGTCGGGGGAACGGGATCTGGCCTAGGTGCGAATTTCTTAATGGTCTCTGGATTGTTTCCTTCTCGTCTTTTTCATTCGTTTTTCGGTTTGTAATTTCTGTATAATAAACAACAATGTAATAATCACTGTAATAATAAATTTATAATTTCTGTAATAAATAATGCAATATTAAATGTAATAAATTTAATAATAAATGTAATAATTATGTAAAAAAAAAATAATAGAATCTGTATGTATAGAACAAGGAGATAGTTTTAAATTTGTGCGAATGTACTTATAAGCGGGTCCCTTTAATAAAAATGCTCTTCCCCTGTCGGGAGAACGGGATCTAACCTAGGTGCGAATTTCTTAATGGTCCCTGGACTGTTTTCCCTCTTGTTTTTGGTTCATTCGTTTTTTTGTATCCACCCGAAGAGGATGCCAGTGGGCATCGAAACTGTTGTGGAAATAAACTCTGTATATTAGAGTGGATTTTATTATCATGAGTTGCATGAGTATTAATTAATATGTATTAATATATACTGAGTTCGTTCCGTTATTAGTCAGGCCCATTTCGGTCAAGATCTCGGAGTTTGTAAGCGTACCCTGGCCTGATTCAGGTTACAAACTCCTTAGATCCTGACCTATATGGTGCAGAACAGAAAATACTCAGAAAAACTAAACAGACTAAATTACCCCGCGTGACCTCATCCCTTTTTGCTACGTTTTCACTGAAATAGATAGGGACTTTATAAACACCCTGTTAGTTGATATTATAACAGCTTTAACTCTTTAAGTTTAGCGACGACCGATACAAATTGTGAGCGTTTCAAATACACGCATTCATAACTTAACCTTACAAAATATTCCGGCGTTAAAAGGTAAAGTCTACAGTATATTTATTCTCTATATAATCTGTAATAGCCATAGAGATATAATATCTATAATTTAATTATGGGCCTTTACCGTTCTATGGGCACCATTGAAATGAGAGAAATTAATGTTTTAAACTTACATATATATATATATATGCAAATAACTGCAATGACCGCGCAGTATATAAATGAATAGAAACGACATAAGTATTAAGGAACGTCTCTGCAGAGACGTTCCTTAATACTTATGTCGTTTCTATTCATATATATATATATATATATACAGGGTGTCCCGTAAGTCTGGACCCATAGGGAAAAATAATAAAATTACAAAATAGTCCAAAAATTTATTACATAATCTGTTCAAAGTGTCCGCCGTTGTGTCGCACACATAGTTGAAGACGCAATCTCCACTGCGACAGCACTTTCTGAATCACAGTCGCAGAAATTTCTTGACACGCCTCCACAATGCGTGCTTTAAGGTGGAAAATGTTCTGAAGTTTGACCTCGTACACTTTGGCTTTCAAGTGGCCCCACAAATAAAACTCCAGCGGAGTAAGATCATAATAAAAATAATAAAAATAATAATAAAAATAATAAAAAAATATATTATAAATAAATTTTTGGACTATTTTGTAATTTTATTATTTTTCCCTATGGGTCCAGACTTACGGGACACCCTGTATATATATATATATATATATATATATATATATATATATATATATATATATATATATTATATATATATCGAAACCTACGTTAAAATTACTGAATGCCCGGTTAGGTCAACTGTACACCCTTGACGATTGGTTAAGTTAAGTCATGATATTTTCGTTAAAACTAACGAAAATATCACGATTTAACCTAACCAATCGTCAAGGGCGTACAATTAACCTAACAGGGCAATCAATTAATCGGATCACATGAAGATCAGTGCCCCCAGCCTTCTTTAGTTGGCATTATAAGGCTAACTAACGAGAATATCACGACCTAACCTAACCAATCGTCAAGAGCGTACAGTTGACCTAACCAGTGGTTCGGTTAGGTCGTAATATTTTCGTTAGTTAGTCTTATAAAGCTAATTAAAGAAGGCTGGGGTCCCTGATCTTCAGGTGATCCAATTAATCTAATCGGGCATTCAGTTGACCTAACCGGGCATTCAATTAACCTAACCGGGCATATATATATACACATCGTGGCCGGTCGATTCGCCTTGTGCCTTTGTGCCTTTATAGTTTAAGCTATTCTGAAACGTTTGTTCGTTTGTTGCCTTTTTTAAATCGGTGCTACTGTAGTATGCGGTCTACCTACGATTCGGCGGTCTATCTTTTAATTATAGCTTCTTATCTTGTTTACTAATTGTTTGTTTACATCCTATTGTCAATCGCCCTTGACGATTGGTTAGGTTTAGTCATGATATTTTCGTTAGTTTTAACGAAAATATCATGATTAAACCTAACCAATCGTAGGTAGACCGCATACTACAGTAGCACCTTTAAATCTTAGTAACTTATGTCTTAGGTTTTCGCACTTAAAATTGCAGTCATCCTGGAACTTTTACATTGTTCACTGTTCAGTAACCCACAATGCCTCTTCACTTTATTGATTCAGAGAAAGGCCATAAAAAGTTAGTACACCCTTGACGATTGGTTAGGTTAAGTCATGATATTTTCGTTAGTTTACTGTTAAAACATACGAAAATATCACGACTTAACCTAACCAATCGTCATTTTTTTAAATAATATTAGTAATAGTTTCTCTAGACAAATTGTATCTGTAGACAAATTATTGTAGTTAAATTGTATATGTAGACTAATTGTTGTAGATAAATTGTTGTAGATAAATTGTATCTTTAGACAAATTATTGTAGACAAATTCGCCGGACACCGTCAAAGTGAATTCCATGGTCTAAAACGAAAGTTTTAAATTATACAATATACACCGAGAAAGATATATATATATATATATATATATATATATATATATTATATATATATATATATAATAAGATAGATAGATAGATAGATAGTATTATCGATATAAATTTATTTAAAAAAGGTATCTATGTTTTTACGTCAAGCGTCTATAACTGTGAATTTAACATAATTTAATATTTTAACAAAATAATTCAATAACATTTAATAATAACCTTTAATAACATGTGTGTGTATTTTGTCATAGAAATATTAATGACAGTCCATTCGGCGAATCGTCCGTTCGGCGAAACGTCCGTCGGCAAAATGTCTGTCGGCAAAACGTCCGTCGGCGAATCGACCGGGTACCATATATATATATATATATATATATATATATATATATATGGCCTAGGTCTTTGCGCGAACTAAGAATAAGATGGCCTATATATAGCCTTCGTCCAATTTTCAACGCAAATTATAGTCAAACTTTTGAAGAAACGAAATATTTGTTGTTTTTATTTATGTTCATAGCTGTTAAGTTAAATAAATTTAATTTCTCCTATTGAAAATGTACTGATTATTAGTAAAAAGTTAAAATAAGTTTAAAAAATTTCAATTTCTCTCATTTCAATGATGCCCATAGAACGGAAAAGGTCCTTAATTATAGTTGGAAGTAAAGTAATATTTTGAGCAAAAATTAGATAAATTGTCAGAAGTTTATCCATAAAGTTTTTGTAAGAACTAAAATTTTTATATTCTACGATCTGGAATTTAAAAAAAAAGTTGCCATGCTAATTTTGAATAAAAAATAAGAATTTTACGCCCACCTTCTAAAAAAGCGTGACAAATGATTGGCTTTATCTTTGCAAAGTTTATTTCTGTCAAATGAATCATCGAACAGTTTAACAAGTTTTCCTTATTTCATAGTGTCATCTTCTGAAGAGCGTAAGATAGACTTCCTCTGGAGCTTCTCTCTTCTTTTGTTTCAGCAAACAAACATCTGCTTCCAACATACTTTCTCATGCATATTCCACAGTCATTCACGTCTTTCTGATTCCATATTTCAATATCTCATTATAGATAGCGTCTTTATCTGGCGCGAAAGAGTCATGGGCTCGATTCCCAACATGGACAGCGAGATACTTTGTTTCTTGGCACTTTCCTAGTATCAGAATTAGACTGGTTTCCACGAAGGCCTTCAAAATTAAATATATTTCACTTTCATCACATCGATTTAAGTTAATTCATTCTTTTACCTTACACAGCAGCCTTTTACTATCTCAAAAGCTTCAAGATTACGATAAAATTAAGCTTTCCAAACACATTCCATTGAAATAACGGCATATCTCGCATACTATAAGCAATCTTATCTTAACACCTTGATATTCATATATCATTCATATCATAGCCAATTCGAATTCATCCTAAATCCGTAATTACAATTTCACAATAAATTATACATATATGTGTGTGAGGAGGAGGAGACTGTAGACACCAATCGACCAGCGAAGTACTCAGGGGTATTTCAGACAGGAGACAGGGAATGCTGGAACCCCCCTTTTTCCTGTCACTGTCCTCCTTAGCTGATCTTTTTCCGTGTCTCATCTACCCGGCGAGCAGTCCAGCAGGCTCTCAAACAAATACTTCTCTTACTATTCCTCACTACACAAATATGCATCTTACTACACAATCTTTTCAAAATTAAAAAAATAACAAAACAAAATATCATCGACCCCATGAACCTTGGAGTCCCCTGGGGAAGGGGCCATAAATGTCCACACTTCTGCTTCCCTCGCTACCGATACCGGGAAAGCAGACCCGGGCAACCGGGATGGTAATGCTAATGCCCATTCCAGATGTTCTGGGCCTCTGCCTGATTCACTTTTCATTAACTTCTGCAACATTCGTGGCCTTTTCTTAAATTTTCAATCTGTTGAACACCACCTCTCCTCCTCTAAACCTAATCTTCTTTTCCTCACTAAAACTCAGGTGTTTGGGACGACTGACAGTAACCCCTTTTCTGTACCCTCTTACTTTCTCTATACTCAACTTCATTCCAAAGGTGGAAGTTGCGCATAAGTACGCAACCAACGACCTAACTTGCTCTTCTATTCCCAAACTTCAATCCTCCGAATTCTACACCCACTGGCTATGGCTTACATGCTAATCTCAAACTAAATACATCTGCACTGTCTACCTTTCTTCTAATTCTACTGACTATCAAAAACTCTTTGACTACCTAACTTCCAAAGCAAAATACATTCTATCCCAATCTTTTTTTTGCTGAAATATCCATTTTAGGAGATTTCAATGTTCACCATCACTTTTGGCTTTCCTCCCATTTCATTGACATCCCTGGTAAACTAGTTTACAACTTCTGTATCCTAAATGACCTAGAGCAGATTGTACAGCACCCTACTCGTATCCGCGATCGCCTGGAGATAGGCTCAACATTCTCAATTTATTTCTCACCACTCATCATTCTTATTCTTTCGAACTTTTTCTTCGTTGGGCTCCTCCGACCACAATCTGTTTTTTGTCCTATCGCTCCAGTTCGACCTTTGAATGCTCCCAAGAGGAGATGCCTTTGGCATTTTGGCGCCATTGATTAGGAATGATTACTGCTTCCGTGACCTGGACCCCTAAGGGTGGGCTGAGCGCATCACGGGGGTGATTCTTTCGGGCATGGAGGTGTACATTCCATATTCTATTCGTACTAATTATGCAAAAACATTGGTTTAACTTTGATTATTACAATTCTACCCGCAACAGAGTGGAGGCTTTCAGAGGCTACCGTCGTCATCCAGCTCCTAACTCGCACTTAGCTTATATTTCTGCTCGGAATCGTGCGAAATCTGTTCTTCGTCTGGCAAAAAATTCATTCGTCAGATAAAAATGTGAAAACCTATCCAATTCTAAAACTTCTCTGGCAACTAGTTAAGAATTTCTTCAACAGCTTTACTTCTTCTTTTCCTCTTCTTTTCCATTCCGACGGTTCAGTTGCCGTCTCTTCTCCTGATAATGCTGCACTCTTTGCTCAAACTTTCACTTCCAACTTAACCCTGGATGATTCCGGTGCTGTTCCTCCATCTCCTCCCACCTCTGACTTTATTATGTCTGAAATTAGAATCTCTTCTAAAGATGTTTTTTCTACCCTATCTGGGCTCAACTCTAGGAAGGCGTGCAGTCTGGATGGTGTTCCTCCTGTTGTTCTTAAGAACTGTGCTTCAGTGCTGACACCCTGCCATGGCAAATTATTTCGTTTTTCTCTCTCATCTGGTACTTTTCCTTCCTGCTGGAAGTTCGCTTTCATTCATCCTGTCCCAAAGAAAGGTGACCGCTCTCAATCATCCAACTATCGCCCAATTGCTTTGATATCTTGCCTTTCTAAGGTTTCTGAATCTATCCTTAATAGGAAGATCCTGAAAGACCTTTCTTCTCACAATCTTCTTTCAGATCGTCAGTATGGGTTCCGCAAGGGACACTCTACTAGCGATCTTCTTGCATATCTATCTGACTCTTGGTCGCGTAGTACTAGAAATAAATTGAACGAATTTAAGACGATAATTTATTCCGGAAACTACGGTATAGTTGCTATAACCGAAACGTGGTTAAATACCGTGACTCGGGACTTGTTGGGGGAACTTGATATAGTGGGTTTTAAACTTTTTACTAATGATAGGTTACATTGGATTGGTGGCAGCGTTTTGTTGTACATTCGTAATTCCCTTAGGGCTATCGAGGTTAAGATAGATTTTCAGGCAGCAATTGATGCGATACGCGTTGAAGTTAGGGCGCGTAGTATTAGCTTTAATTTCGTTGTCCTTTATAGACCTCCCGTTCAACCCCACGATAACGATACTAGATTTTACACACTTCTTAGTAACTTTATTAATAATCGAGATAGTATAATTGTCGGAGACTTTAACTGCCCTAACGTTAATTACGAGACTTTTACTGGTAATGATGAGGGTTTGAGACTGATTGAGCTCATGGAAGATAATTTTTTACGACAGATGGTTACCGAACCAACGCGCGGTGACAAAATTTTAGACGTGATGATGACGAACGACGAAAATATAGTCGAAGGTTTAGAAGTAGGTGAGAATTTTGGATGTTGTGATCACCAAATTATTACGTTTAAGCTATTGATAGAAAACAGTAAGGATAGTAACGTAATAGAAGTCCCTGATTTTCGTAGGGCTAATTTTGATAGTTTTGCGGACAGGATGAGAGTAGTGGACTGGGATAATTTATTTATGGGTAATGATGCTAATTTTCATTGGGAGGCGTTTAAAGAAAGTTTTTTGAATATCGAAAGGGAGTTTATTACTCGTAGGCCCAAGCGCGATAGTAATCATGGTAGGCCGAAGTGGTGGACTAGGGAAATAGGTGAGTTCATAAACAAGCGTAACAGAGCGTATAAACTTAATAAGCGCAATGGCACGGTAGCTAACTTTAATAGATATATCGAGCTTAGACGTCAGGTTTAAAGAGCTGTTAGGAATGCTAAGCGTAATTTAGAGATACTTATAGCTGGGGATATTAAACATAATCCAAAAAAGTTTTTGACTACGTCAATAATCGTAAACCGATAAAAGATAACATAGGCCCACTAGCGGACGCTAACGGCGCTTTGGCTTCCGACGCTCAGGCGATGGCTGGTATTTTTAACAACTTTATGCGACAGTGTTTACCGTAGAAGACGTAAATAATGTCCCCGACGTTGACGATATCGTTCCATTTAGTAGCGAGACTATTTTGAATGAAATAACTGTTCACGAGAGTGAGATTGTGCATTATATCGAGAAGCTAAAAGTTAACAAGGCTCCAGGCCCTGACGCGCTTTATCCTAGACATTTGAAAGATTTCAAAGACGTTATAGTATGCCCCTTAAAATTTTTTTTTAATAAGTCACTGGAAGCGGGGATTATTCCTGAAGACTTCAAATTAGCTAACGTAACACGATGGACGATAGACAGTTATCGAGCGTTGAAGAGGAAGTAGATTTAGGCGTACGCGTATCTAAGGATTTAAAAGTTAGGAACCAGTGCCTGGAGTCTTGCGCAAAAGCTAATAGGATGTTAGGCTTCATAGCGCGTAATTTCGAATTTAAATCGAAGAATATTATATTGCCCCTTTACAAGTCCCTCGTCAGGCCTCATTTAGAATATGCCGTTCAGGTTTGGTGCCTGTATTTGCGTGAGAATATTGATAGGTTGGAAAGAGTTCAGCGACGCGCCACGAAACTAATTCCGTCACTACGCAACAAGTCTTACGAAGATATGATTAAAGAGTCAGACTTGCATTCACTCGAAACTAGGAGATTAAGGGGGGAGCTTATTGAAGTTTTCAAAATCGTTAATAAAATCGATAACGAAAATTTTGACAAATTGTTCATTTTCGATAATAGCAATACTCATAATAACAGATTTAAATTACGTGACAGACGTTTCATTACTAACATCGCGAAAAACTTTTTTACATTTAAAGTAACTGATAAATGGAATAATCTTCCCGCGTCCGTCGTGAACTCTACCAGCATTAATATGTTTAAAAACCGTTTAGATAAGCATTTTAGAAATATTAACGTCGTTTAAAATAATAAAACAATTAGCAAAAGGAGCTCTGGGGTAATGATCGAGGATGAGTCTGTTGACGATTAATGTCAGCTTGTAACATGCCAGCGTGTGAAATGCCAGCAATAAAATTATATTAAAAAAAATATATATTAGACTTACACGAACTTAGACGTAGCTCGTAGCGTAAACTAACCCACTTTTTGTTATACTCTTCATTTTTTTCTTTTCTTCTCCTCTCTTTGCATGATATGACAGTGTTTGAATTAAGACTGTTTGCAAGGTTTGTAAGCGTTCTTATTTTGTTATAATGTTATAACGTTTCAGACCAACAAAGACCCTAGAATCCACTCATGTCTGGTTTACCTAAGTGTGTTCGTAATTGTGTATTGTGCAATGTGCATGTCCTCCGTGATGGCGGAGAGGACGTACAATTTTACGTGGGTTCCGAACCACAAAGCCTTAATTTTACTACCTTAAACTATACCCACTCTATCAACATATGCGTCTAATCGATTTTTAAACATGTTTATAGACGTGCTACTAATTACTTCTACCGGCAAACTATTCCAGCTATTTATTATTCTATGCGTAAAAAGGTTTTTGCCAACGGCTGTCTCGAACCTTCTACTTGTCAATAATTTTACACCCGTTATTTCTAGTCCTATTATACTGTGATATTTCGAAAAGCTATCTCTATCTATGTTATCGAACCCATTCATAATCTTGAAAATCTGGATTAGATCACCTCTTACCCTCCTAGTTTCGAGTGTAGTGAATTTTAACTCCTTAAGCCTATCCTCGTACGACTTTGACCTAAGCGACGGAATCATCTTAGTTGCTCGTCTTTGAACTCTTTCGATTTTGTCTATATCTTTTCGCATATGCGGATTCCAAAATTGGATCGCGTACTCCAAATGGGGTCTAACTAATGATTTATAAAGAGGAACAATAATATCGCGCGATTTGTACTCAAAATTTCGAGCTATAGCACTTTGTTCGCTGTATTGACCGCTGCTGTACTTTGTTTCGTTACTTTTAAATCACCAGTGACTATAACTCCTCAATCCTTTTCCTTCTCTACGCTTGCTAACTCCTTCCCTGACATACTATACGCAAAATTATCGTTACACGAACCTATATGTAAAATTTTGCACTTATCGACGTTAAATCTCATTTGCCATGTGACTGACCAATCAACGATTTTATTCAGATCTTCCTAGATTTTACCGCTATCTTCGTCATTAGTCGCCCTACCACCCAACTTGGTGTCATCCACAAACTTCGAAACTGTACTGACTAGGCCGACATCTAAATCGTTAATATATATAAGAAAAAGCAAGGGGCCCAATACAGAACCCTGAGGAACGCCGCTCGCTATATTAGCCCAACACGACTCCGCTCCATCAACGACCACCCTCTGTTTCCTACCTCGCAACCACTCTTGTATCCAATTTATTACTACACCCCTGATTCCATGACCTTAGTTTTTTCAATGAGTCTTTTGTGCGGTACGGTGTCAAACGCTTTTTGAAAATCTAAATACACTACATCAACCACCCGATGACTATCGTAAACTTCAACCACGCGTCTTTTTACTTCTTTTCATCTTTCACCCCTTTCCTATTCTTTTCGACTATTTTTCTGACTTGTTGGCAGTGGCTGACGGATGATGATGGTGTCTTCCTTTCTCTTTTTCTGAATGAATGTTAACCCATGAATGATAGGTTTTGCTACTTACGTAACCCCTTATTCTCTTCTTTTAACCCCCTACTCTTTTCTTTCTCTCGGGCTAACCTTAGAGTGGATCTCAGGGTCTTTGTTAGCTTTAGCTTCTGTAGATCTATAGCTCCTCCTTTCGGGATTTCGGTAAAACTTTTGCTATTGCGCTAGATATATCAGAAGCTTTTGATAGAGTCTGACACAAATCCTTGATTTCGAAACTGCCCTCCTTCAGTGTTTATCCTTCTATCTGTGCCTTCATCTTTAATTTCCTTTCTGGCCAATCTACAGTTGCGGTTGTAGAGTGCCAGTGTTCTCCCAAAACTATTAACAGTGGTGCTCCTCAGGGTTTTGTCCTGTCACCCACTCTTTTATTTTTATTTGTCAATGACCTATTTAGTCGCACTTCCTGTCCTATTCACTCCTATGCCGATGATTCCACTCTTCACTTCTTCACCCGCTTCCCAAAGCGTCTCTCTCAGCAGTCACTCCATGCTTCGCGGAGGACGGCTATGGTGCAGCGGACCTCTGATCTTTCTACGAGTACTATTTCTGATTGAGGCAGAGAAAACTTTGTGGTTTTCAATGCCTCACAAACTTAGTTCCTCCAACTGTCTACTTGTCACAATCTTCCACACGACTATCCCCTTAGCTTCAACAGTACACAACTCAATCCTTCCTCTTCTCTTAACATTCTTGGCGTTTCCTTTTCTCGTGATCTTTCCTCGAAAGATCACATATATTCCCTTTCTAAACAGCTTCTAAGAGGTTAGGCGTATTGTACCGACTCCACAGTTTATTGATCCCACCCCCACTCACTTGCTGTCTCTGTACAGAGGTCTTGTCTGCACCTGTATGGATTACGCTTCTAATGTGTGGGGTGGCTCAACCAACACAGCTCTACTTGACCAGGTGGAATCAAAGGCTTTTCGTCTCATCAATTCTCCGCCTCTTACTGACTGTCGTCAACCACTCTCTCTTCGCTGCAATGTTGCCTCAATCTCTCTTTACTATCGTTATTATATCGGACATTGCTCTTCTGAACTCTAAGTTCATGCCTTCTACTTTAAGGAAAGCACCCAGTACCTGAGTTTCGATGCATTCTCATTCCTTTACTATCGAACTCTCTAACGCAAGGGTTAATCGGTATTTTCAGTCTTTCATCTACTCAATCGGTCAACTCTGGGACAATCTTCTTCAGTCCATTTTTTTCCCCGTCTATAACCTCCAATCTTTGAAACGCATGTCCAGGCACCTCGAATACCTTGTACCTTGATTTTGTCTCTTCCTCTATGGGGGCGGCGTGTTTTCTCCTTCCTTCTTTCAAAAGTTTAATTTAAATTTTTTACTCACTTTGACAGAGTTAAGTAAAATTATTTATCACCGATTATCCTTGATTTATGGCAGGATTTGAGTTTTACAAACATCTGTCTTGGGATTAGAGGAGAAGGTACGCCATTAATTATTATTGATGCTTAGTCTCAGTTTTTCGTTATTACGTAAGGAATGACGGTAGACATTTGTAATCTCTCTCTCTCCCTCTCTCTCTCTCTCTCTTTCGGGAGGGCGGGTAAAGTATGTTGTACAATCCTGTCCCGTGGGTTACTAGGACCCCATCCCATCCCTACTCTGTCCTTTTAGCTTACATTAAGGATGTTCTCCTCTGACTGAAAAAAAAAAAAAAAAAACCTTTTCTTTTAGTATAAAGTATTTTTCTCTTCTTTTACTATTAGGACCCTACTGCTACCTCATGCGTGGGAAGAGAGGCTTTGGAACCTCTATAAATAACACCATTTAACGCTCGTAGGTTGTGAGAGACTGGGATGGAGGGGTCCCAGGCGTAGGGGCGCGATGAATGGAGTGTGGCTAGTGCCCCGTTAAGCCCATTCCTAACGCGTAATGGCCTGACCAGCCCCCTGCGACCGTTCTTTGGTGACCAATTGATGGTGCTTGGCTGTACTGCTCTGAGGTGAGAGAGCTTTACTGCCCAGCTGGCTGCCAGGCCAGCGTAAAGTCTCGGGCGTAGACTCTGGGTCTGGTGGGATATCCCTTGAACACTGGATTCTAAGAGTTTGGCCGCTTGTGAGTGACTAGTAAGACTTAGTAAGGGGCTGCATCTCGCTGGCGCTCCTGGCGGAAAATCCGTGATGCCTGCGTCGCGAGTGTTTGTCAGTTGGTAGCTGCGACACGTTTGGGATTGTCCGGCCCTGGGGAGACCTTTGGTCGGTGCGGCAGCAGCCAGAGGTGTAGTCTTCTGGAAGGGATGAACGTCACTTGCAAGTAGGTGGATGCGTCTACGCGCGGGATGAATTCACCCCCACCCCCTTTTTTATATACTGGTCAGAACGTTTTTGATAGTTTTCATTGCTAGAACGCTTTATCTTATTCAGAGTATTCAGAAAAAAAAAAAGAGAGAAAATATGGCAGGGCCAGCTAAATTGAAAGCAGAATGCTTTAAATGTAAAGTTAATCATTGGTGCGTTGACTTCCCTGAAGGTAGTATCAGCGATATCACATCCCTTAGTGTATGTTTGTTTTGTAAACTTAGAGACAACCACGAAAAGGAAGTTAAAGAGCTAAAGGAATTAGTAAAAAAGCTTGAAGCTAGGGTCGTCGCACTGGAAATCCAACCCAGTGGACAAGATCAAACTAAAAACACACCAGCAGATTTAAACTGTAAGATTAAGCATCTAGAACAAAGCGTGGCACGCTTGGAAAACACTGTGACTATTCCGGAAAATAGAACGGAGGAACAAGAATTCAAATTGGTCAAAAATAAAAGACCCTCCAAACCAAAACCAAAACATAAGGATTTGGAACCCATTACCATCAAAAATAAGTTTCACTTACTTGCTGATGAGGAGGATGAATCCTTTTTAATTGGGGATTCTATGCTAAGGAATCAAGGGGACTTTTTCGGAGCAAGACGGGTGACCAAGAGAAAACTCCGATGTTTTCCGGGTGCCACAAGCCAGATAATTAATAGGGAATTAGGCAAAATTAATATCAAGAATAGAGTTGCCCTATCATTGTCCATGTTGGTGGCAATGACGTTTTTCTGGGAGGGACAGGAGGGCAGACAGAGCCCATTATAAAAGAATTTAAGAACCTAACTGACAAGGTTAGGGATAGGACAGACATGGGTATGGTCGTAGGAATTCTCCCTCGAATGCGTGCTAGTGATTATACTCTAAGTAAAGCCATTAGCATAAATAAAAGAGTTAAACGCATGTGTGAGGAAAAAGGCCTAAAGTTTGTCGATTTTTGGCCTACATTCTACGGAAATGGGGAATACTTTGGTTCGGACGGGATACATTTTAACCAGAAGGGGAAAAAGAAGTATGGTGATTTACTGAACATTAATTTGTATAATCTTTTTAAACTAGGACCCCCCAAACCAGTAATTGATCCTGCTTCCCAAACAGTTAAACCTACTCCCCCAGCAGTTAGTCACCCTCCCCCAGCAGTTAGTCACCCTCCCCCAGCAGTTAGTCACCCTCCCCCAGCAGGTAGTCACCCTCCCCCAGCAGTAGTCACCCTCCCCAGCAGTAGTCACCCTCCCCCAGCAGGTAGTCACCCTCCCCCAGCAGCTAGTCACCCTCCCCCAGCAGCTAGTCACCCTCCCCCAGTAGTTAGTCCCCCTCCAACAGCAGGTAGTGACTCTCCTTCCACGTTGGAGGGGACTCAGGCTCCTGCGGAGTTGTCCCCTCGTTAGTGAGGGGCTCTTCAACTCCCGACAGCCCTGGCTGTTCGGGAAACGGGTCGTGCTAGGGGGCGGTCAGAACAGGGGAGGCTCCCTCCGTGCAATGCTTTTTAATGCTAGGTCGATCAGGAACAAGTTTGGCGAGCTACGGGCGCTCTTAGCATCAGAATACCAGGATATCGTTGCTATCACCGAGTCCTGGATTCATACTGATCGTAGGGACTACGTTGGGGAGTTCGAAATTCCCGGGTATAGAATGTTTCGCAAAGACCGCACCCGTGGGGAGGGGGGTGGGGTACTAATATACGTCAGGGACACGTTGAGTCCGGTTGACTGCCAGTTCCGGTCGGAACGGGAGCTGCTTGGCGTCGATCTGAACGTGGGAGGGACGAACTATAGGTTAATCTTGGTGTACAGACCTCCGCATCTCCTCCTCGAGGAGGATACAGCCCTGTACACCGAACTCAGTAGCCTGCTAGGGGATAGGGTGTGTGTAGTTTTAGGAGACTTCAACTGTCGCGGCATAAAGTGGGAAAACAGGACTGCCGATGCTGAAGGGAGGAGGCTAGTTGACTTTGCTGATGAGAACTTCCTCACTCAGTGGGTCAACGAGCCTACACGAGGCGAAAGCGTTCTAGACTTAGTATTCACGACCGAAGACAACCTCGTCACTGGCCTCACCGTTGACGAATCATTGGGCGGGAGTGATCACGGTCTTATTAGGTTCCGTGTGTGCGTCCCTCGGGTGAAGCGTAGTAACTCGAGAGGCAGTAAGCTCGATCTCCGGCGGGCGAACTTTGTTAGCCTCAGGGATAGCGTAGGAGAGATGGGGTTAGAGGTTGGCGGCGATGTTGAGGGAGTGTGGAGTGCATTCCGGGACGAGTTTATGGTGCTGCAGTCTGCTGCCATACCCTCAAAACCGGTCACCCCTGCTTCAACGCAGCCTAAGTGGTTCAATCGTGACATCGCTTCGGCTATCCGAAATAGGAAAGTAGCGTATAGGAGGGCGAAGGCCAATCGTTCCCACGAGAACACTGAAGCGTATGTCCGCCTGTGTAGGGAAGTGAAGGCGAAGGTTAGGCTAGCGAAACGTAACGAAGAACTACGGGTGGCAAGCCTCTGCAAGGGGAACCCTAAGGAATTCTTCAGTTATGTTAATAGTAGAAAGCCCATTAGAAGCATGATAGGTCCGTTAAAGGACGGAAGCGGCGTTCTGCGGACCTCCGACGCGGACATCGCTAATGTGCTTAATGAGTACTTTGCGGGAGTGTTCACCAGGGAGGATACCCGCGTCATCCCCGAGCCAGGCGTGAGGCACGAAGGTGCTGGCCTGGATAGTGTTAGATGTACCGCGACAGTCGTTGCCGATAGAATAGACAAACTGAGCGCGTTTAAGGCTCCTGGGCCAGACCAGTTTCTCCCCAGAGTGTTGCGAGAAGTGCGCGACCAGGTGGCTCCCCACCTGGCTACAGTCTTCAACAAATCGTTGGAGATGGGCCAGGTGCCTGGTGACTGGAGGGAAGCCAACGTGACCCCTATCTTTAAGAAAGGGGATCACGAAAGTCCAGGGAACTATCGTCCCATTAGTCTCACTTCAGTTGTAGGTAAATTATTAGAAGGGATAATAGCTGATAGGATCGTTGACCATTTGGATTCCTACAAGCTGCTTGGGGACTCCCAACATGGGTTTAGACGGCATAGGTCGTGTCTCACCAACTTGCTCGAGTTTTTCCACGTCATGTTGAGTGAGTACGATAAGAGTAGGGCGATTGATATACTTTATCTCGACTTTCAGAAAGCCTT
Organism: Bathynomus jamesi; assembly: GCA_023014485.1. Lineage (NCBI taxonomy): Eukaryota > Metazoa > Arthropoda > Malacostraca > Isopoda > Cirolanidae > Bathynomus > Bathynomus jamesi. The sequence continues at coordinate 380,654 of JAJOZX010002716.1, read as the reverse complement.
TGATAAGGTACCTCACCGCCGGCTAATGGCGAAAGTGCGCGCGCTGGGTATCGGTGGGGAAATAGGTAGGTGGATTGAAAACTGGCTGAGGAATAGGCGGCAGAGGGTGGTAATTAAAGGGGCTAGTTCGGGTTGGGCCTCGGTCACTAGTGGGGTTCCTCAGGGTTCCGTTTTGGGGCCGCTGTTGTTTATCATTTACATAAATGATATCGACGGTGGCATCGTCAGTCGGATCGCCAAATTCGCTGATGACACCAAGCTTGGGGCCAATGTTGGGACGCCCGAAGCGATCGAGGAACTGCGTGCGGACCTAGGTAGGATAGGAGAGTGGTCCGAAAAATGGCAAATGCCGTTTAACTTGGGTAAATGCAAAGTGATGCACATTGGCTACGCCAATCCCAAGTCGGACTACTCGATGTTGGGTAGTAATATCGAGGTGACTGATTTAGAAAAGGACTTGGGTGTGCTAATTAGCAGCGATCTTAAGTTTACGAAACAGTGTGTAGAGGTGGAAAAGAAAGCCCAGAAACTATTGGGTTATATCAGGAGGCAATTTCAGTTTCGGAACAAGGAGATTGTGCTCTCACTGTACAATTCCCTTGTTCGGCCGCACCTGGAGTATGCTGTGCAGTTCTGGTCGCCCACCCTCAGGAAAGATATTGAGAGGCTGGAGCGAGTGCAGGAGGGCCACAAAGTTAATCCCTTCCGTTAGGCATATGGGCTACAATCGACGGTTACGCGCCCTGAACTTGTTTTCGCTTGAAACTCGGAGGCTGCGCGGTCAACTGATCGAGGTTTTCAAGCTCTTACGCGGGTTCAACGATGTCGATTTTAGAAGTATGTTTAGTTTAAATGATAACCCAACTCGCAACAATGGTTGGAAGTTGGATTTGAAACGGTTTAGGACTAGTGTGTGTGGGAATTACTTTACGTATAAGATCTGTGACACATGGAACAGGTTACCTTCGGAAGTTGTGAACAGTTCCTCTGTGGATCAGTTCAAGAAAAGGCTAAACCAAATCTTGCACACTATTTGAGTGTGTAAAGACATTTAGGACCTCAGTCTGCGGAAATTTCTTTTCCTATAAAATAGTTAATATCTGGAACCAACTTCCCTCAGAGGTTGTTTCCAGTCAAAGTGTAAATGTGTTTAAAAATAGGCTAGACAAAGTACTGAATACTCTCATAGTTTAAGACTAAAACATAAGAAAACTCTGCAGGAGATCGCTTGCACGGTGTCTCTGTGAGCAAACTAAATATAGAGCTATTTATATATTCTCCACTTTCCTGTAAAATTTCCTTGCCTACTTTTCCAGGGTCAAGGTATTTTCTTCAACCTTTTTCCGTACCTGCCTCTGGCAGGGAGGGAGCGGAGGGTGGGGAGAGAGCCTTCTACTTTTCTATCCAGTTTTCTACCACTGCTAGGATAGTTGAAAGAAAAATAAACTTTTACAAAATTTTCCCTTGCACCCGTTGCCATTGGTACCTCCTCGGTATGGGCCGCAAGGCCTTTTGAGGTACTTCTTTTCCTTGTAACTCCTTGTAACGCTCTCTCTCTCTCTCTCTCTCTCTCTCTCATGTTAAAGTTTCACTGGGTGTGTCCACAGTATGAATTTATATATACACGTAAAGCTCTACAGAAATTTGCGCATTAATATCAAGTGGAACTTTGAAAATGTTTAATGTAAACACACACACACACACACACACACACACACACACAGGTGTAAAAAATTTCTTTGAATAGTTTTGGTCTGACCCTATCAAAATGTTCCATTTGGTGCAAATATACAGCGTACGAAGTTTTTTGTAAAAATTTTAATATCTAAAGGTCGCGCAAGGACCTCAGTATTTCACTATATGGAGCTGTGCAAGTTCTATTACGTGTCAGGATGCATATGAGGTTTTCAACTAATTTCTACCAATCCAGCAAGGGTATTAGGCTTTTAATATGAATAATTATGTATACACTGTGTGGAGTGTAGTGTGTAATGTATAAATATACTTATTAATTCAACTCAGAGGTCAAAAAATGTGTCAACGTACCAACACACGGTGTATCAATAATTTGGTGACATTTTTTAATATATTGTCATAGTTTTTAATGATTACAAAATTAAATTTTTTAAGTACCAATAAAATTAATTTGTCCTTATAAATTTTATTTTAATGTTAAATTTAGCAACAGTCTTTGACTGTCTACTGTGACACAGTTGGTGACACGTTGGCAAAAATTAGCGGCGTTGGCAATTATCAATGGTAACCGATAGTAACATGCGTTGCCAAACAGTATTTTTGCTGTGCGTCATATTTGTCTATAAATTTTTAGTCTTTAGCATTAGTGATAGTGTGCCTGCTGCCGGTATTGTTTACACATACTACTTTGGTTTATTTTGGATTATTTAACTTGTTTTCCACTCTTTTCAGGTTAATTTTCAGTTTTTAATATATTGTCATAGTTTTTAATGATTACAAAATGAAATTTTTTAAGTACCAATAAAATTAATTTGTCCTTATAAATTTTATTTTAATGTTAAATTTAGCAACAGTCTTTGACTGTCTACTGTGACACAGTTGGTGACACGTTGGCAAAAATTAGCGGCGTTGGCAATTATCAATGGTAACCGATAGTAACATGCGTTGCCAAACAGTATTTTTGCTGTGCCTCATATTTGTCTATAAATTTTTACTGTCTTTAGCATTAGTGATAGTGTGCCTGCTGCCGGTATTGTTTACACATACTACTTTGGTTTATTTTGGATTATTTAACTTGTTTTCCACTCTTTTCAGGTTAATTTTCAGTTTTTAATACTGCTAAAAACTGTTTAATAAAAAGTGCTTATGATGGCGACTCTGTCAAAGACAAAGGTGTATTTCATAGACCGGTGTGAGCAAGATATCAAGGGTTCCAAGCTGCCGTTCAATCGACAGGCACTGGCTTACTTCCTTCACTTACATATGGAGCGCGGTCGAAAGGAAATCCTAACATCGGCTCTCTCAGCAACACCGGACCGAAGCAAAGTTTCCGATCGAGCAGCAATGATGATTCTCGTGGAGAGAGCGAAGAGTCTCGGTCACGACATCACTGCCCTCGCATTGAATCGGAGCAGCATCCGGAGGCAACTGCGGAAGAAACGGGAGAAATCCACCACCAGCATACTAGAGACTTTCAAGCCGGACGTCCCCTTAACTGTCCCTTGGGATGGCAAGCTCCTGCCCGACTTCATCGGAAAGAAGATGGTTGATCGCCTTCCCGTTATCGTGTCTGGAGATGGAGTCTCCCTGCTTCTCGCTATCCCCAAACTCCCCTCAGGCACTGGACGGGCGCAAGCTCAAGCTGTCCTCGAAGCTTTGAAACAATGATGTGTTGAAGACAAGGTGCGAGCAATGTCTTTCGACACCATTAGCTCCAACACTGGTCGCACCTCAGGAGTGTGCGTCATCTTGCAGCAATTGCTCGGGCGCGATGTTCCCCACCTTGCCTCTCAATAACACATTCTGGAATTGGTGGCAGTGGCAACCCTCAAAGAGTTCATGGGTTCCTCCTCAGCCCCGGAAATACTCCTCTTCAGGCGCTTCCAAACACATTGGGAGAAAATCCATCAGGAGCCGTTTGAAGACTCCAACACAGACGAGGTTGTCGCCGCTGCCATCGCTGACGACAAGGAAAAGTTCCTGACTTTCTTCCGGGCCGCGTTGTTAGAGCAACAGCCTCGAGAAGACTACAGGGAACTTCTCGAGCTGCCCTCGCTGTTCCTTGGCACTCCACCTCCTCGTGGCACACGCTTCTTAGCTCCTGGAGCTCTGAGTCAAGCCCGATGGATGTCAAAGGCTATCTATACTATTAAGGTTTGGATGTTTCGTTCACAGTTCACCCTAACGAAGCAAGAAGAAATGGGTCTTCATGATTTTTGCATATCTGTAGTGCGAGTGTATGTGAAGGCCTGGATCACTTCCCCTCTTGCTGTCAGCGCACCACAGAATGACCTACGTTGCCCCCAATCCTTAGTCAAATACGCACGCGTCAACCAAGGCATCGCCAAGGCGACTTCCGAGAAGATGGCCGCTCACTTCTGGTATTTGTCTCAGGAATTGGTGGGTCTTTCCCTGTTCGACGAGTATCCTCCTAAGCGAGACCCAGTAGACCTGTACGCCTTGGAAAGGAAAAATGTCGCCGACTTTGTCACCAAGAAGACGAGGTCACTCTTCGTAACTCTCAGCATCGCGGATGGATTCCTGAAGATTCCTGCAACGAGATGGACCAGTGACAGCGAATATCAGGCTGCTAGGGCGGTGGTGAAGACTCTTGCAGACACAAATAATAAAGCCGAGCGTGGAGTTGTTCTCATCCAGGACTTCTCCGGGCGTCTTATTCAGGATGAGGAACAACTCCAGTTTATCCTCCAGGTGGTTGCAGAACATCGCAAGCGTGTGCCGTGGTCCGTCAAGCAAACCTTAACAGGGCGACAATGAGTGGCTGATCACCATGAGACCCCCGGTTTAAACGGATAATACCCAATTTTAATAGGGGGACCCTGGCTGAGGGCCTACGATTTTGTTCCATGCGATGATTCCTCATTTCACGAAGGTCAAGCTTGTCGCCCCTCCTCTCGAGTTGACCTAGTGAAGTAGTGAGTTGGTTTCTTGTACTCTCCACCTCACATAGCCAGGTACACCCGGTTCATCGGGGATTGTTCTGAGCCACCGCAACACCAATCGTGTTCTTTAGGTCTTTGGGCAGCTGATTAAATAGTTTTGGTCCTCTCACAACAAAACTATTTTCTTTCAGGGTTAAGGATGTTCCCTGTCTAGCCATTAATGTGGGAAAACGGCACAATCTTCCTTTCATACTTTCCACTGTTGTTTGGGGAGCTACAGCGTTCAGAGTAAGATTTGGGACTAGTTTCTCCATTATTTTCCAAGTGTAAATAATGGTGTATCCCTCTCCTCTCCTTTCCAGTGAGTATAGGTTAGATTCGCGTAACCTTTCACAGTAATTTAGTTCTATGCACCCATTGATCTTGGCTGTGAAGCTTCTCTGAATCCCTTCTAGTTGTTTAATGTCTTCTTTTTTATATGGACATGTTAGGACGAGCAGTATTCCAATTTGGGTATGATCAGTGTTTTCAGTAGGAGAATCATTATATTCCTATCCTTTCATTTAAAGGTTCTCAGTATCTGCCCAGTTATTCTCTTTGCTCTGTTTACTGCTATCTTATTTTGTGTTTCAAATTTCGCATTATCTGTCAATACAACTCCTAAATCTTTTGCTTTAGAATTTCTCTGAATTTCTTGTCCATTTGGAGTGTAATATTCCATGGATTTTAGGTCATCTCTTTTACCGTACGGTAACAGCTGAAATTTCTCAGTGTTAAATTTCATATTGTTGTCTTCCGTCCACTTGTAGATTCTGTTCATGTTGGTTTGTAGAGATCTTATATCTTCTCGGTTTCTTATTTTTCTACTGATCTTTGTTTCATCAGCAAAGGATGTTACTGTGCTGTTTCTGGTAACATCCTCATCTATGTCAGTTAGCATGATTATGAAGAGTATTGGAGCTAATACTGTTCCTTGTGGTACTGAACTGAGGACCTCTGATTCTGATGAAGATACTCCTTGTACTGTAACGACTTGCGCCACTCACTAACGAAATTATATATCCATTTCCCTACTTTTTCTGTTATTCCCATATATTTCAGTTTATGTATTATGATTCCATGGTCACACTTGTCCAACGCTTTGTCAAAGTCTGTTTTCACTACTTTCCAATGCATTAATAATGTTGTTGTAGTGTTCCATTAGTTGTGATAGGCATGATCTGCCTGACCGAAACCCATGTTGGTTGTCATTGATTTTTTTCTGTTTTCAAAAAGTCATGGATTTTCTGTCTAACTATTCTTTCAAATATTTTAGTGAGATAAGATGTAAGCGACACTGGCCCATAGTTTTTAACTTTGGATCGATCTCATCTTTATATATTGGGGCCATGTTCGCGCTCTTAGGATGCCCAGTATTTCTCCCATGTCAAGTAATCGTCTCCATATCCAATATAGGGGCTCAGCGATTGCATTGTTGCAGTTTTTGATCAGTGCGGCATTCCATTTGTCCGGTCCTGCTGCTGAATATGCTTTTAGTTTCACTATAGCTTGTGTAATATCATGTGTCGTAAAGTCGAAGTCTGTTATACTTTCCCCTTGTAGTACTTCTTCAAAGAACACGTTTCTATCGCATATCAGTTTGTCAGTTTTAGGGATACTGAAAGATGATTCGTACTGAGCTCTAAATATCTCAGATACTTCTGTTAGATAATTAATCAGATAAAGCACCGGCTACGTTTTTCAAAGGTCCGATAGTCGTATGGTTTTTCGACTTCCTTTTTGCAAAATTATAGAAGTACTTTGAGTTAACCTTTATCGCTTCTCTTGCGTCGTCGTCTTCTTTTTTTGAATGCTTCTCACTTAGTTCCTCTATGGCGCAATCGATACTCTGCAGTTTATCATTTAATATTTTTCTGATGTTGTTAGCTTTACAGTTAGTTAATTTTGCAGTCACTTTTTTTCTCTTTCGGAACAATGACTTCTTTTGTCTCTCGAATCTGCTTCTCTTTCCTCTTTGTTGTATTTTTAGGACATGTCTTTCCACAATTTCCAGCTTCTTCTCCTCTAAAGTCATTAACATTTCTTCTGTTGTCTTGGTCTCGAAAATGGTTTTCGAATCTATTACTTCCATGCTGGATGCAACACTTTCCCAGTTTATAGCTTTGGAGTGAAAATAAAAAAATTTCGAATTTGCTTCTTTCTGTTGTTCTTGTTCTTTCTTTTCCTGTTGCTTTTATATTGGTTGTTATTTCAATAATTTTGTGATCCAATATTGTAGTCTGGGATATTTCTACATTATCAATTAGGTTCCTGTGGTTTGTGGATACCAAATCTAGGCAGTTGTTTTTCTTGTGTTTTCTGTTATTTCTTGTGTTAACATAAATTCATCAGCTAGACCTAGTAGCATTTTTACCTGCTCCTGGTCTTCCCGTGTGCCCCCCCCTTGTCCTGGTGTATACATATATTTGTTTCCTATCCTTTTATATTTCCTGAATGGAAAATTAAAATCGCCACAGAGAAAAATATTTGACGTTGGAGAGTGTAGATCTTTTACCCAGTTTCTTACCTCTGTAATGGAATCTGAGAATTTTGAGGTTGGTGTGTTTGGGGGTCTGTACATTACAATTTGTACCATATTTAATTTTTCAACTTTTGCTGCTGCACATTCTACGTAGCTGTTTGAGGTACTTATAGTCATTTCTGCCATATGCCTTTCGCGTGTGTAAATAGCAGATCCTCCTTTACGTCTCATTGTTCTGTCGACTCGGAGGATGTTATAGTTGCCAATTTGTATTTCTTTTTGTCAATACAAAACTCACAGTTTCCACATTTCGCATGGCAGTCCTTTAGATGGGTTTCCTTGAGGCATGCAAAATTTGCTCCGGTTTCTTGCACGAGTCCTTTCAGGTATTAAATTTTGTTCGAGGAATGGTTTGAGTTAAGGCCATGAATGTTGGCGAGGATTATTTTTATTTTTTCCCTTTCGTTTTTACATACTTGCGTTTCTAGGTTCATTTTCCAATAGTGGTGCCGGTTTCGTTGCCTTGTGATTCTCCGAGAATCTTCCTCTATTTTTCTGTTTCGATAACCGTTGTCCCGATATCGCATGTAATGTCTTTCTGTATGCCTTCTGTACGGCTTGTATTTGTCAGTTGGCTTTGTATTTGTTGGATGGTTTTCAATAGTTGAATTGTGTGTGCTACATCTAAAAAATTGGTAGCCCTCTTTGTTGCTGGTTTCGTCTTCTCACATGTCAGGTTCATTTGAGGGTGGTGATAACGGCATTTTTGCCCGTATTTGCACCTCCCATATCTTGCATAGGTGTTGCAGACAGTAAGATGGTGGAACTTGCACATTTTTCAAATTTACAATATACTCTTGTGTAATGTGTGTTACATAATGTGGGATGTGCATAGATGCATTGCCCATCCCGATATCTGCAGTACCCTTTTGCGTAGTTTTTACTGATTGTGTTTTCTACGCTTCTACTTCTTGTTATCTGATTATTTTCTATGTTCTTAATTTTGATATTATCATTATTTTTCTTTGGCTGTTTATTTCCAACGTTTTTAGTTTTTATCTTTTTATCATTTTGCTCGTTGGGCAGTTTTACTAGTCCGCAACTTTTACTTATCTTTTTTTCTTTCATCTATGTCTTCATTCGATATTATATTGTTATTCGTTATTGTATTGTAATTCGTTATTTCCTCTTCTCTCTCATCCACCCAAATTTTCATTGGGACATTTCCGGACTTTTGTTTCCCCATTATTCCCTCCTTTTTTGTAACACTCGAATTTGCTTTCTCCATTTCTTTAAATACCACAAAGGAGTTTACAGTCTGTGGACATGTGTCACACAGAAATTTGATTCCCCCGATCTGTTTCGCGTTCGAGACGAGAGATATTTTCCTATCATTCTAATTCATGTAGATAAAGTCGAGCAATTTTAATTTTTTACAGAAATCGCATCTTATTGCTGCATTTTCAGTTGTTTCCAGATTACACAAATTGCAGATTAATTGAGAATATGGACCCATGATCATGCTATTCATTAATTATCGTAAATAGAAATACACACACAAATATTTTTTTACTTTCTTTCTCTTTTGTTTCGTTTCGATGGTCACGAAGGTTTTCTGACCTTTGTGTTTTATGACCTTTTTCCTGCCTTGTTTCAAAATTTCTCGAATGCCAACCGTATTATGGTTTAAGTATATACGTTAAACTGGTGATAATTTATGTAAACTGTATTGCACTTTCTTAATTTTAGTGAATTTCACTTTATAATTTATTGCACGGATTCACTGATACTTTATACACTTTCGGGTGTAAACAGAATAAACCGCCGAGTAGTTTATTCCCTTCTTATTTGGGGGTTAATACAGAGAGAGACACATGTCCATTCCCTATCATGTACAAGCAAACTATGTACGTTATATAGTTTATACGTTATACAGGGTGTTCCATAAGTCCTGCATCATACGAGAAATTCATATTTTTCTATTTCTACAAACCATAATTCATATTTTTCTTATGCTCGGGATGCCAATTTCCCGTCCACCATTCTGTTCAGTGACGAGGTTGTTTTTTATGGAAATGGTGAGGTAAATCGACAGAACACCCGCTACTGGTCTCAAAACAACCCTCGCTGGTATACCTCTTCAAAGGAACAAGGTGCATCTCGGGTGATGGTATGGTGTGGCATTTGGAAGGATCGCATCATAGGCCCCCTCTTTTTCGATGAACATGTCACTGGAGGCACCTACCTACGTATGCTCAAGGAAGAAGCATTTCCCAGTGTCTTGAACGAAGAAGGAAATTTCCCAACATGGTTCCAGCAAGACGGCGCTCCTGCACATTACAGCACCCAAGTAAGGGAATACATGTACCAACAATTCCCTGGTCATTGGATAGGACGTCGAGGGCCTGTGGAATGGCCAGCTAGAAGCCCGGATCTCACGCCACTAGATTTTTATCTCTGGGGCCACTTGAAAGCGCTCGTATACGCAGAGAAAATTAGGAGTGTTGAACATTTGTGGCAGCGCATTATTGGGGAATGTAACACCATTACTCCTGACATCATTCACCGTGTGCTTGCTGACTGGGTATCACGTCTGAATTTGTGTATTGAAAACAATGGTGGACATATTGAGCACGTTCTGTAAATAAAAGCTTTTGTTTTGCCTTTTTTTATTATTTTTCCTATGATGCCGGACATATGGGACACCCTGTATATATATATATATATATATATATATATATATATATATTGTATAAACATACATAAATTTACAAAAATCGTATGATTATCGTGAAGTAAAAAATATTCCTCATTCAGTGCCTCTTTATCATTTAGTACCTCACTATTCAGTTTTAAGTGCCATCCATTTAGTGAACGGTTAAAAGAAAGAAATCTCATTTAATGAACAAGAAATAAATGAAAACTCATTTCTTATAAATTCAAAACAGATAAAAAGAAAATTGGATTTTTCGGCATTCAAGTTACGGATTTATGTACAGTATGTTTATATATACAATTATACATGTATGATGAAAATGGTTTCCATTGAAGTAATTTCCCCAGTTCATATATATATATATATATATATATATATATGCCCTCTCAGGGCATTGGTTTCTGCTCGTATGTAGGAGAATTACGACTTCTGATCAATCGAGGCCCATGGTGTAGTGGATAGCATATCTGACCGGCAATCGGAAGATCCTGGGTTCGATTCCCGGGTGGTTACCTCATTTTGTACAGATAATATATATATATATATATATATATATATATATATATCTATATAAAGTTTCACAACAGGTTTTTAAAACAACTGTACTTAGATAAACATTAGGCAGAAAATTTAATATCCTTTTGCTTTATCTCAGAAAGAAAAAGTACTTTGTTCCCACCACCACCACCACCACCATATTCCTGATTAACTATTTGACGACCACAAAATGGTTAATTCAATTATGTCATCACTGCACCATGTGTAGTTTTACAAACTGAAATGGTTGCCGAATATTTAGTGTGATTGTTGCAATCAAGTATTTTTGGACTCTTAAAGATTTTCTCGATGGAGAATATTCGTCGATACTCTAATAACGTAACCTAACCGAACCTAACTTAACTTAATCCGACCCTAAAAAGAAATGTCATTAACCCGGTATTTTTTCTTCTCCTTATAAAACCCCAATAATAAGTGTATTCCCAATATAAATGCGTACCATTCATTAAAAACTGAATTTACAGAAACCACAATGTGATGATGATTCCCGTAATCAATCGCCCTCACATGAAATATTCGCCAGACGCATTTCTTTAAATGTTGAGGTCTTCATAAAGGGAAAATTTAATACGCCTCGAAATAAATATGAAATGGATGAAAGGATAATTTGAAGTAGTTGAAGCCTGAATTACAATAATTAGATGGTAAATTCAGACATACGGCTTTATATAAATAGGGAAAGGCTCGTAGATAAAAGCCTTTATTACTTTTTCTTGCATGTAGATTGAAAATAGAAGCAAAAATAAGCCAAACATGTATATTATATATATATATATATAAGTGGTGGACCGGATGTCAGTTTTTCAACATATGCGGATGCGGATTTTTAATTTCAATATCTGCGGATGCGGGTATTTAGTTAATCTATCAATATAATATAGAATTATGAATATATGACATAATTTTTAAAATTTCGTGATATTATTATTATGGCAGGCAATGCATAAAAATTAAAATTAATATTAATGTTTTCATTATGATAAAAATAATAACTTTCTCAAGAGTTTCAGCCACAGAAAATTCAATGAAACAAGTTTCATTCAATTTTCTGTGTTACCACTTATTTATATTTTGAGGTTTATATATTTGTTTGTTCATTAATAATTAATACTTTACATGAAATGTGCATGACTGGGCCTTATAAGCTACTTTATAAGCTAATTTAATTGTAAAATGCATAATTTATTAGAGTAATATCCGTATAACATCCGCAGTCAGAAGTGCGGATGCGGATGTTAAAAATGATGCGGATGCGGATATCCGGTCTACCACTAATATATATATATATATATATATATGGAACTAATGGACCACTACAACACCATTACTGATGCACTTGAAAGTAATGAAAACTATGATGTAGTATACACAGACTTTGCTAAAGCGTTCGACAAGTGTGATCATGGAATCATAATACATAAACTGAAATATATGGGAAGGAAAAGTAGGGGAATTGATATATAATTTCCTTAGTGAGCGGCGGCAAGTCATTACAGTACAAGGAGTATCTTCATCAGAATCAGAAGTCCTCAGCTCAGTATCACAAGAAACAGTATTAGCTCCACTACTCTTCATAATCATGCTAACTGACATAGATGAGGACGTTACCAGAAACAGCACGGTAACATCCTTTGCCGATGACACAAAGATCAGTAGAAAAATAAGAAACCCAGAAGATATACGATCTCTACAAACCGACATAAACAGAATCTACAGGTGGACGGAAGACAACAATATGAAGTTTAACACCAAGAAATATCAGCTGTTACGGTGCGGAAAAAGAGAACACCTAAAATCCATGGAATATTGTACCGAAAATGAACAAGAAATTCAGAGAAATTTCAGAGCAAAAGAATTAGGGATTGTAATGACAGATGATGCGAAATTTGAAACACAAAATAAGATAGCAGTAAACAGACCAAAGAGAATAACGGGACAGATATTGAGAACCTTTAAAGGAAGGGATAGGAATGTAATGATTCCTCTACTGAAGACCCTGATCATACCCAAATTGGAATACTGCTCCCTCCTAACATCCCCATATAAAAAAGAAGACATTAGACAGCTGGAAGGGATCCAGAGAAGCTTCACAGCCAAGATCAACGGGTGCAAACAACTAAATTACTGGGAAAGGTTAAGTAAGCGAACTAGACCTATATTCAGTGGAAAGGAGAAGAGAGAGATACACCATCATTTACACTTGGAAAATAATGGAGAAACTAGTCCCTAATCTTACTCTGAACCCTATAACTCCCAAAACAACGGTGGAAAGTAGAAACGGTGGACTGTGTCGTATTCCCAAATTGAAGGCGAGACAGGGAACATCTTTAACCCTGAAAGAAAATAGTTTTGTGGTGAGAGGACCAAAAATGTTTAATCAGCTGCCCAAAGACCTAAGAAACACGAAGGGAGTTGCAGTGGACATCTTCAAAAGAAGACTAGACGCCTGGCTCAGAACAATCCCCGATGAGCCGGGCGTACTTGGCTATGTGAGGTGGAGAGCACAAGAAACCAACTCACTACTTCACCAGGCCAAGTCGAGAGGAGGGGTGACAAGCTTGACCTTCGCGAAATGAGGAATCATCGCGCGGAACCTTTGTTATCTCTCCTCCTCGTGTGCAGAAACGTTCCTTAATACTTATGTCGTTTCTATTCATTTATATACTGCGCGGTCATTGCAGTTATTTGCGCATATTCACGATTTGCGAGGGTGCTCTCTGAGGGCATTGGTTTCTGCCCTATTTGGGAGAATTTCGATTTGTGATTGAGTGAGGTCCGTAGCATAATGGTAGAGCGTCCGACCGGCAATTGGAAGGCCCTGGGTTCGATTCCCAGGCGGTTCGCCTCATTTTTCATTATTTCGTTATCTCTCCTCCTCGTGTGCAGAAACGTTCCTTAATACTTATGTCGTTTCTATTCATTTATATACTGCGCGGTCATTGCAGTTATTTGCATATATATATATATGTATATATATATATAAAGTTCAAAACCAAACTTTATCCAAAGTTAATATTGTTAATAGCAGTGAATTTGTAAAATTGAATTTCAGAAGAAACTTTTCCCATTTAAATTATATTGGTGGAAAGTTGTTCATGGTGAAGAAAACATCCTCACACTTTTCACATCGATTTAAGTATTCTGACATGCGATCAATTAATTCAGTAGATTTTTCTTCTGTATTTTAGTTTGAAAGCCCTTACGTTTACCGCACTCATGCGAAGTACCGATAATTTCCTCGCGATAACTCGCTTAAAAACATTTATTTTCATTTAATAACATACGTCCAGACCGAATTTCTCGAGAACAACTTTGCGGACGGTATAGATTTTGTGACTGGTTTCGTGTTTACATGTCAAACTCCAAAATTTTATATACAGTATATATATATATATATATATATATATATATATATATATATATATATATATATATATATATATATATACACCTTCCTTTCAAATGTTGTGTGCGATGATTCCTCATTTCACGAAGGTCAAGCTTGTCGCCCCTCCTCTCGAGTTGGTGAAGTAGTGAGTTAGTTTCTTGTATTCTCCACCTCACATAGCCAGGTACACCCGGCTCATCGAGGATTGTTCTGAGCCAGGCGTTTAATCTTCTTTTGAAGATGTCCACTGCAACACCACTCGTATTCCTTAGGTCTTTGGGCAGCTGATTAAACATTTTTGGTCCACTCACCACAAAGCTATTTTCTTTCAGGGTTAAAGATGTTCCCTGTCTCGCCTTCAATTTGGGAATACGACACAGTCTACAGTTTCTACTTTTCACCGTTGTTTTGGGAGTTATAGGGTTCAGAGTAAGATTAGGGACTAGTTTCTCCATTATTTTCCAAGTGTAAATGATGGTGTATCTCTTTCTTCTCCTTTCCAGTGAATATAGGTCCAGTTCACGTAACCTTTCCCAGTAATTTAATTCTTTGCACCCGTTGATCTTGGCTGTGAAGCTTCTCTGGATCCTTTCCAGCTGTCTAATGTCTTCTTTTTTATATGGGGATGTTAGGACGTAGCAGTATTCCAATTTGGGTATGATCAGGGTTTTCAGTAGAGGAATCATTACATTCCTATCCCTTCGTTTAAAGGTTCTCAATATCTGTCCCGTTATTCTCTTTGGTCTGTTTACTGCTATCTTATTTTGTGTTTCAAATTTCGCATCATCTGTCATTACAATCCCTAATTCTTTTGCTCTGAAATTTCTCTGAATTTCTTGTCCATTTTCGGTACCATATTCCATGGATTTTAGGTCTTCTCTTTTTCCCTACCTTAACAGCTGATATTTCTTGGTGTTAAACTTCATATTGTTGTCTTCCGTCCAGTTGTAGATTCTATTTATGTCGGTTTGTAGAGATCGTATATCTTCTGCGTTTCTTATTTTTCTACTCATCTTTGTGTCATCGGCAAAGTATGTTACCGTGCTGTCTCTGGTAACGTCCTCATCTATGTCAGTTAACATGATTATGAAGAGTAGTGGAGCTAATACTGTTCCTTGTGGTACTGAGCTGACGACCTCTGATTCTGATGAAGATACTCCTTGTACTGTAACGACTTGCCGCCGCTCACTAAGGAAATTTTATATCCATTTCCCTACTTTTCCTGTTATTCCCATATATTTCAGTTTATGTATTATGATTCCATGGTCACACTTGTCGAACGCTTTAGCAAAGTCTGTGTATATTACATCAGTTTTCATTACTTTCAAGTGCATCAATAATGTTGTAGTGTTCCATTAGTTGTGATAGACATGATCTGCCTAACCGAAACCCATGTTGGTTATCATTTAATTTTTGCCGAGTTTCCAAAAAGTCATAGATTTTCTGTCTAACTATTCTTTCAAATATTTTAGTGGGATGAAATGTAAGCGACATTGGCCTATAGTTTTTGGCCTCGGATCGATCTCCTCCTTTATATATTGGGACTAAGTTGGCGCTCTTCAGGATACCCGGTATTTCTCCTGTGTCTAGTGATCGTCTCCATATCCAGTATAGGGGCTCAGCGATTGCATTCTTGCTGTTTTTGATCAGTGTGGCATTCCGTTTATCCGGTCCTGCCGCTGAGTGTGTTTTTAGTTTCCCTATAGCTTGTGTAATATCATCTGTCGTAAAGTCGAAGTCCGTTATACTTTCCCCTTGTAGTTCTTCTTCAAAGAACGCGATTCTATCGCATATCAATTTGTCAGTTTTTGGGATACTGAAAGATGATTCGTACTGAGCTCTTAATATTTCAGATATTTCTGTTAGATCATCAGATAAAGCAATGTTCTCGGTTTATAAAGGTCCGATAGTCGCATGGTTCTTGGACTTTCTTTTTGTGAAATTATAGAAGTACTTTGAGTTAGCCTTTATCGCTTCTATAGCGTCATCGTCTTCTTTTTCTGTATGCTTCTCGATTAGTTCCTCTATGACGTCATCGATACTTTGCAGTTTATCATTTAATATTTTTCTGATGTTATCTTTACAGTTACTTAATTTTTGCAGTCTTTTCTCTTTCGAAACAATGCCCTCTTTTTTCTCTCGAACCTGCTTCTCTTTCCTCTTTGTTGTATTTTTGGGACATGTTTTTCCATAATTTCACGTCTTCTCCTCTAACGTCATTACTCCTCCGTTGTCTTGGCCTCGATAATGGTTTTCCAATCTATTACTTCCATGCTGGATGTCACATCTTCCCAGTTTATAGCTTTGGAGTGAAAATTAAAAATTTCGAATTTCCTTCTTTCTGTTGTGTGTGTTCTTTCCTTTCCTGTTGCCTTTATATTAGTTGCTATTTCAATGATGTTGTGGTCCGATATCATAGTTGGGGATATTTCTACATTATCAATTAGATTACTGTTGTTTGTGAATAACAAATCTAGGCAGTTGTTTTTTCTTGTGTTTTCTGTTATTTCTTGCGTTAACATAAATTCATCAGCTAGACCTAGTAGCATTTTTACCTGCTCCTGGTCTTCTCGCGTGCCCCCCTTGTCCTGGTGTATACATATATTTTTTCCTATCCTTTTATATTTCATGAATGGAAAATTAAAATCACCATAGAGAAAAATATTTGGGGTTGGAGAGTGTAGATCTTTTACCCAGTTTCTTACCTCTGTAATGGAATCTGAGAATTTTGAGGTTGGCGTGTTCAGGGTCTGTACATTACAATTAGTACCATATTTAATTTTTCAACTTTTGCTGCTACACATTCTACGTAGCTGTTTGAGGTACTTATAGTCATTTCTGCCATATGCCTTTCGCGTGTGTAAATAGCACATCCTCCTTTACGTCTCACTGTTCTGTCGGCTCGGAGTACGTTATAGTTGCCAATTTGTATTTCTTTTTTGTCAATACAGGACTCCCAATTTTCACAGTTCGCCCGGCAGTCCTTTAAATGAGTTTCCGTGAGGCATGCAAAGTCTGCTCCGGCTTCTTGCATGAGTCCTTTCAGGTATAAAACTTTGTTTGGGGAATGGTTTCATTTAAGGCCCTGAATATTGGCTAGGATTATTTTTACTTTTCTCTTTCGTTTTCGCATACAGGTGGTTCCTATATATATATATATATATTATATATTATATATGTGTGTGTGTGTGTGTGTGTGTGTGTGTGTTTCAACTGTTTCGCTCTTCTATTTAAAAAAACGGATCACTTGAAGATCAGGGCATCCAGCCTTCTTTAGTTAGCCTTATAAGTCTAACTAACGAAAATATCACGACCTAACCTAACCAATAGCTAGGTTAACTGTACGCCCTTGTCGATTGGTTAGGTTAGGTCGTTATCTTTTCGTTAGTTAGCCTTATAAAGCTAACTAAAGAAGGCAGGGGCCTTGATCTTCCGGTGATCCAAAACAACTTCATAACTTCTTGTACTGGACCTATGGTAACCATCTACGTTATAAGACTTCGATTTTATTTTCCTAGTCGTATACAGGAGGGGCCATCAAACATTAGAATCTTCCGCATTTCAGCCAATAATCATGACAAGGTCGCGATAAAAAAAATTGGTGAAATGCCTGCAGGTGAAGAAGCGGAGTCATTTTGGACGCTACATAACGCAGTCCTTGATTTAACCTGTTGGCTTCGTATAGATAGATCAAAAGACTCTAAAGCGTGTAAGCGTGAACTTGTGTCAACGTTTGCAACCAACACAGATAAAAAGAATATAATTATTATATGCTATGTGTAATTAAAAATATATATAGGTATACTATTTATAATTAATATATTAATATACAATATTTTAGATGCTATATATCCCGCTACAGTTAATTATGACAAATATACTTCAATGCTTTATATATGTGGAGACATTATGGAGGAAGGGGAGAGACTGCTTACTACAGGAGGCAGAGAACTTGCTGGGAAGAAGAAGGAACATGAGACAGGCTTGGATGACCGAAGATGTTATGAATCTGTGCGATGAAAGGAGAGAGACCAAGAAATTAAAGAATAAAGACCCAACAGAGGAGAATATGAGAAGATACAAGCAGATCTGCAGGGAAGTGGATAGAGGATGTAAAGAGGAAAAGGAAAAGTGGATCAGAGAAAAATGCGAGAGATGTGAAGACGCTTACAGAGGCGGTAATTCAGCAATATTACACAAAACAGTGAAGGAGATAACGAAGGAATGGAAACACCAGTCTATAGCAGTAAGAAACGAGAGGAATGAAAAGGTATCAAGTGAGAATGAGGTGAGGGCTGTATGGAAGAATCACTTCCGAGGCCTGTACGAGAGGCCTAGAGAACAGTTCACATTAGAAAACTTTCCTGAACTACAGAGACAGGAATTAACCCATGACAATACCCCAGAAGTTTTACAATCAGAGATGATGTGTGCTATAGCATCGCTGGCGAGATCCAAAGCCCCGGGTGCGGATGGGGTGACGCAGGAATTGTTGGAGGCTGGTGGGGAGGCAGTTGTTGGATGGTTGCTGAAGCTGTGCCAGAAAGCACTGGAAGAGGGAGTTACACCCGAAGAATGGCGACAGGCAGTGGTAGTACCGATCCATAAAAAGGGCGATGTGACAGTTTGTGGGAATTACCGCCCCATCAGCCTGCTGCCTCACTCATACAAGGTGCTAGCCAAGATACTGCAGAAGAGAATTAGCAACAGAGAAGAGGCAATCCTAACAGAAGAACAGGCAGGTTTTAGACCCGGTAGAGGGACGATTGATCAGGTGTTCACGTTTTCGCAGATCACGGAGAAGATGTGGGAGATGGACAGGGATATATATTGCGTGTTTGTGGATTTTCAACAGGCTTTTGATTCGGTTTGGAGAGAGGCACTGACGGCAGTGCTGGAGTTTTATGGACTGGACGATGGTGTGAGCCAACTGATCAGAAGATTGAATGAGTCGACACAAGCAGTGGTGAGGAAGGGAACAATAGTGGCAGAAAGCTTTAGAACGGAAAGCGGGGTGATTCAGGGGTGCCCCCTCTCGCCTCACTTATTCAACTTGTACCTTGAGATGGTAATGAGAGAAGCCTTGGAGGGATTTGAGGGCGGTGTGGAGATTGGAGGAGAGAGAATCAATAACCTGAGATACGCAGACGACATCGTGCTGATGGGGGAATCGGTGGAGCAACTACAGGAAATGGTGGACAGATTCGAAACATCGTGTACAAAGTATAAGATGACTATTAACAAAAATAAAACAAAGTCAATGAAGATAGGAAGAAGAGGAGAAGCTATTCAGGTAAGGTTGTCATCAGGAGCGATAGAACAAGTGGACTCGTTCAAATGTGGGAGTACGGTTCACGGAAGACGGAGATACATTCAAGATGGTGAGTGATAGAGTTGGACTTGGGTACGTTACCTTCAGAAGGTTGACAAAGGTATGGAAAGACCGAAACATCACGCGAAAACTTAAACTGCAACTGCTGAAAACAATAGTGATACCTGCAACCTTATATGGATCAGAATGCTGGGTAATGAAAGAGAGAGAAGAGAAGAAACTATTGGCATTCGAGATGCACTGTCTGAGGAGAATATTGAATATAAGATGGGAGGATAGGGTGACAAACCAGAGAGTGAGGGAAATGGCTGGAGTGGAACGGAATATGGTGGAGAGAGTGCACGATGCACAGAGATGGTACGGGCATGTTGAGAGGATGGAGGCGGAGAGATGGCCAAGATTGACGCTGCATGGACGAGTACACGGAAACCGCCCGAGAGGACGACCTAGACGGACATGGCTGCGGGGGTTCGGCGAGGCTAATGGAGGTTTAACGACCAGAGAGCTGGTGGATCTGGCGAGGGATCGAGACGAGTGGAGGCAATACCGACATATCAGATGGGACCCTACCTGAAACCTCAGAAGGGACATAAGTCAAAGTCAAGTAAGTTTTATATATATATATATATATATATATATATATATATATATATATATATATATATATATATATATTTTAATATTTAGGAGAAATCCAATGACAAGGAGAAATGTAAATGCCATGAAAAGTCTTCTTTAATGCGCAACGTTTCGAGCAATACGCTCATCTTCAGGCTGTTTAATAACAATGTGAAATTAAAATCAATATTGAATGAAAAACAAAACAGAAAATTTCTATAACCTATTCGTAAAGACAAATTTTAAAAGACTGAGAAAAGAGGGTTAAATTCTAAGTTATACAGATTTACATATAAAAATTAAGAAGCTATTTTTAAATACATATAGTAAATGTGAAATTAATACACTGGAAAAATTAACAATAGTACACTGGAATAATGGAACTAGCTACCTTACACTGCAGTTTCCGAGGCTGACTAATTTGAGCAGAGACAAGAACGGGAAACACAAGAGATGGCGAGGGCGATTGGGGAAGGAGGGATTATAAGGAATTGGGGAAGGAGGAGGGATCATAGCAAATTGAGGGGACGGCAGATGAGTCAACATTCAGACTAGGGGACAATGCTTTAATGAAAAGCGATTCTAAAATTCTTAGTGAGTTGGGACAAGTATTACAACCAAGAATTTTAAAATTGTCTAAAGTGACATCAATTTTACATTTAATGCTGTGTTCGCGAATACACGAGGCCTCTTTAGTTTTTAAAATTTTACCTGTTCGGCCACTTATTCCCATATGCGAATAAAATCTAGCCCTGAGAGAGCGAACAGTGCTGCCAATGTAATTCCCAAGGAGACACCTAGGGCAGGTAAATAAATATACAACACCGCTACGCAACGAGTCAGGGGTTCGATCCTTCGCTGAGAAAAAGCTACCTAAAGACGTTTTATTAATAAATATGATGCGGAAATCAGTATGATAAAAAAATTTCCTTAACAATTTTGTAAATTTAAGCTTAAATTCCTTATTCAAAGGACCCATTTCAGGTACCAAGAAATATTTTATATCCTTCGGCACTGTAATACATGGAAGTTGAGGGCTACAAACATTATTTAAGAAGGATCTAATTAGTTTGTCTACATATTGAACAGGAAAACTATTATTAGTAAAGTATGATCTTAGATTATTAAATTCATCATTAAGTAAGGTAAAATTAGAGGTCAAATTATATCCTCTGAACAGGAGAGTTTTAATACAAGACATCTTATAGTTGAAATCAGTAAAACTAAAAAAATTCATGCCCAAACCAGTGAAAGTGGGTTTCCTGTAAACTGATGTAGTAATAGAATCACCGTTTTTCGAAATTAAAAGATCTAAGAAGGGGAGGGAGCCATTTTGCTCAGTTTCCATTGTATACGTTATATTGGGGTGCAAAGAATTTAGGAAGTTAAAGAATTGTTGCGCTTGTACCGCATTATCAAAGACTGCTATCGAATCATCAACGAAGCGTCGATAGAAAATTGGCTTGAGATGAGTGGGAGATTGTCTAAAAATTACACTTTCTAAATGAGTCATAAAAAAGTCAGCTGCTAACGGTCCGACTGGTGATCCCATCCCTACCCCATCAATTTGTTGGTAAACCTTATTGTTGAAAGTGAAATAGCATTGTTTGAAGACCAATTCTAAAAGTTCCTTAAAATGAGACAATGAAAAACCATGAAATTATCAACTGAGCTAAAAACCCTATCTAAAATAATGGCAATAGTTTCAGATACAGGTACATTTGTGAAAAGTGACTTTACATCAAAACTGACAAAAAACTTTTTTGAATCGAAGTTTTTACCAAGGAGGTCTTTTTGGAATTCAAACGAGTTATTTATAGTGTAAGCATTTTTCGCAAAGGGGGACAGGAGACGAACAACAAATTTTGCCAATTGAAAGGTGGGTAAGTTATACGAAGCTAAAATAGGACGGAGAGGTGTTCCAGCTTTATGGATTTTAGGCAGACAGTATAATTGAGCAAGATTAGCACCAGATGCGAACAACTGAGAGTAAGTATCATTTTTTATTATCTTTAAGGACTTTAGTCGTGACAGAAATCTATTAACCTGGTCTTCTAACCTTACAATGACTTTATTTACAGGTTCTAGAATTTGTTTGAATTTAGTAAGATCACTTAGGATTTCATTAGTTTTGTTTATGTAGTCCGATTTATTCAAAATAACCACTCCGTTACCCTTGTCTGGTCTAGTCACAACAATCTCCTGGTTCTTTGCCAAATTCTTAATACACTGCAAATCACTCTTCCTAAATATGAAAGATTGAAATTTAAGATTTCTAAGTTTAAGAAAAAATTCTTGAGTTAAATTGGAGAACTGACATTTGAAATTATTGAAATCCCCCACATGGGGAACATTTTTCAAGCCATTGAAAAATTTTTCAAAGTAAAGAAAAAACGAAGGCTTATATATTTGAAACAACGGAAGCTTAAATTGCAAACCAAGTGACAGTAAAAACTTTTCCCGAGGGGAGAGTGTGTAACTAGAAAGATTCGAAATTACCTTCTCTGAATTGAAAAAATTTGGTGAATTCATTCCCAAAGCCTTTAACTTACGTTCATGTGTTTCCAAGATGGTAGAGTGAAATTTTTCTAGTTCACGTTGTACAAGAGAAATTATTAATAAATAGTCCAACAACGACAAGGTATTTTTAAGAGTAGTTATATAATGCCCAAGAGACTTGTTATGCGAATCTGATATTTTGATTTTATAATTAATTTCATTATTTAATAAATATTCCAGGGACGATTGATAAAATTCAGAGTCATATAGATTATCACGGTAGAGTTTGAAGTAAACAAATTTCGGGAAAATCCTGCAGGTCCGACACATTTCAAGAAAATAACAATCCAGTTTTGACTTGAGAAACTTTCGTGAAGTCTTCCAAACATGGCGATAAGCCCTGAGGCCATCTTGTCCATACCTTGAATATATATAATCATGCGGGTTGCTTCTACAGAGCTTCAATTTAATATTTAGGAGAAATCCAATGACAAGGAGAAATGTAAATGCCATGAAAAGTCTTCTTTAATGCGCAACGTTTCGAGCAATACGCTCATCTTCAGGCTGTTTAATAACAATGTGAAATTAAAATCAATATTGAATGAAAAACAAAACAGAAAATTTCTATAACCTATTCGTAAAGACAAATTTTAAAAGACTGAGAAAAGAGGGTTAAATTCTAAGTTATACAGATTTACATATAAAAATTAAGAAGCTATTTTTAAATACATATAGTAAATGTGAAATTAATACACTGGAAAAATTAACAATAGTACACTGGAATAATGGAACTAGCTACCTTACACTGCAGTTTCCGAGGCTGACTAATTTGAGCAGAGACAAGAACGGGAAACACAAGAGATGGCGAGGGCGATTGGGGAAGGAGGGATTATAAGGAATTGGGGAAGGAGGAGGGATCATAGCAAATTGAGGGGGACGGCAGATGAGTCAACATTCAGACTAGGGGACAATGCTTTAATGAAAAGCGATTCTAAAATTCTTAGTGAGTTGGGACAAGTATTACAACCAAGAATTTTAAAATTGTCTAAAGTGACATCAATTTTACATTTAATGCTGTGTTCGCGAATACTCGAGGCCTCTTTAGTTTTTAAAATTTTACCTGTTCGGCCACTTATTCCCATATGCGAATAAAATCTAGCCCTGAGAGAGCGAACAGTGCTGCCAATGTAATTCCCAAGGAGACACCTAGGGCAGGTAAATAAATATACAACACCGCTACGCAACGAGTCAGGGGTTCGATCCTTCGCTGAGAAAAAGCTACCTAAAGACGTTTTATTAATAAATATGATGCGGAAATCAGTATGATAAAAAATTTCCTTAACAATTTTGTAAATTTAAGCTTAAATTCCTTATTCAAAGGACCCATTTCAGGTACCAAGAAATATTTTATATCCTTCGGCACTGTAATACATGGAAGTTGAGGGCTATAAACATTATTTAAGAAGGATCTAATTAGTTTGTCTACATATTGAACAGGAAAACTATTATTAGTAAAGTATGATCTTAGATTATTAAATTCATCATTAAGTAAGGTAAAATTAGAGGTCAAATTATATCCTCTGAACAGGAGAGTTTTAATACAAGACATCTTATAGTTGAAATCAGTAAAACTAAAAAAATTCATGCCCAAACCAGTGAAAGTGGGTTTCCTGTAAACTGATGTAGTAATAGAATCACCGTTTTTCGAAATTAAAAGATCTAAGAAGGGGAGGGAGCCATTTTGCTCAGTTTCCATTGTATACGTTATATTGGGTGCAAAGAATTTAGGAAGTTAAAGAATTGTTGCGCTTGTACCGCATTATCAAAGACTGCTATCGAATCATCAACGAAGCGTCGATAGAAAATTGGCTTGAGATGAGTGGGAGATTGTCTAAAAATTACACTTTCTAAATGAGTCATAAAAAAGTCAGCTGCTAACGGTCCGACTGGTGATCCCATCCCTACCCCATCAATTTGTTGGTAAACCTTATTGTTGAAAGTGAAATAGCATTGTTTGAAGACCAATTCTAAAAGTTCCTTAAAATGAGACAATGAAAAACCATGAAAATTATCAACTGAGCTAAAAACCCTATCTAAAATAATGGCAATAGTTTCAGATACAGGTACATTTGTGAAAAGTGACTTTACATCAAAACTGACAAAAAACTTTTTTGAATCGAAGTTTTTACCAAGGAGGTCTTTTTGGAATTCAAACGAGTTATTTATAGTGTAAGCATTTTTCGCAAAGGGGGACAGGAGACGAACAACAAATTTTGCCAATTGAAAGGTGGGTAAGTTATACGAAGCTAAAATAGGACGGAGAGGTGTTCCAGCTTTATGGATTTTAGGCAGACAGTATAATTGAGCAAGATTAGCACCAGATGCGAACAACTGAGAGTAAGTATCATTTTTTATTATCTTTAAGGACTTTAGTCGTGACAGAAATCTATTAACCTGGTCTTCTAACCTTACAATGACTTTATTTACAGGTTCTAGAATTTGTTTGAATTTAGTAAGATCACTTAGGATTTCATTAGTTTTGTTTATGTAGTCCGATTTATTCAAAATAACCACTCCGTTACCCTTGTCTGGTCTAGTCACAACAATCTCCTGGTTCTTTGCCAAATTCTTAATACACTGCAAATCACTCTTCCTAAATATGAAAGATTGAAATTTAAGATTTCTAAGTTTAAGAAAAAATTCTTGAGTTAAATTGGAGAACTGACATTTGAAATTATTGAAATCCCCCTCAAGCCAATTTTCTATCGACGCTTCGTTGATGATTCGATAGCAGTCTTTGATAATGCGGTACAAGCGCAACAATTCTTTAACTTCCTAAATTCTTTGCACCCCAATATAACGTATACAATGGAAACTGAGCAAAATGGCTCCCTCCCCTTCTTAGATCTTTTAATTTCGAAAAACGGTGATTCTATTACTACATCAGTTTACAGGAAACCCACTTTCACTGGTTTGGGCATGAATTTTTTTAGTTTTACTGATTTCAACTATAAGATGTCTTGTATTAAAACTCTCCTGTTCAGAGGATATAATTTGACCTCTAATTTTACCTTACTTAATGATGAATTTAATAATCTAAGATCATACTTTACTAATAATAGTTTTCCTGTTCAATATGTAGACAAACTAATTAGATCCTTCTTAAATAATGTTTATAGCCCTCAACTTCCATGTATTACAGTGCCGAAGGATATAAAATATTTCTTGGTACCTGAAATGGGTCCTTTGAATAAGGAATTTAAGCTTAAATTTACAAAATTGTTAAGGAAATGTTTTTATCATACTGATTTCCGCATCATATTTATTAATAAAACGTCTTTAGGTAGCTTTTTCTCAGCGAAGGATCGAACCCCTGACTCGTTGCGTAGCGGTGTTGTATATTTATTTACCTGCCCTAGGTGTCTCCTTGGGAATTACATTGGCAGCACTGTTCGCTCTCTCAGGTCAGGGCTAGATTTTATTCGCATATGGGAATAAGTGGCCGAACAGGTAAAATTTTAAAAACTAAAGAAGCCTCGAGTATTCGCGAACACAGCATTAAATGTAAAATTGATGTCACTTTAGACAATTTTAAAATTCTTGGTTGTAATACTTGTCCCAACTCACTAAGAATTTTAGAATCGCTTTTCATTAAAGCATTGTCCCCTAGTCTGAATGTTGACTCATCTGCCGTCCCCCTCAATTTGCTATGATCCCTCCTCCTTCCCCAATTCCTTATAATCCCTCCTTCCCCAATCGCCCTCGCCATCTCTTGTGTTTCCCGTTCTTGTCTCTGCTCAAATTAGTCAGCCTCGGAAACTGCAGTGTAAGGTAGCTAGTTCCATTATTCCAGTGTACTATTGTTAATTTTTCCAGTGTATTAATTTCACATTTACTATATGTATTTAAAAATAGCTTCTTAATTTTTATATGTAAATCTGTATAACTTAGAATTTAACCCTCTTTTCTCAGTCTTTTAAAATTTGTCTTTACGAATAGGTTATAGAAATTTTCTGTTTTGTTTTTCATTCAATATTGATTTTAATTTCACATTGTTATTAAACAGCCTGAAGATGAGCGTATTGCTCGAAACGTTGCGCATTAAAGAAGACTTTTCATGGCATTTACATTTCTCCTTGTCATTGGATTTCTCCTAAATATTAAATTGAAGCTCTGTAGAAGCAACCCGCATGATTATATATATATATATATATATATATGACGGATGATATTACACAAGCCATAGGGAAACTAAAAACACACTCAGCGGCAGGACCGGATAAATGGAATGCCACACTGATCAAAAACTGCAAGAATGCAATCGCTGAGCCCCTATACTGGATATGGAGACGATCATTAGACACGGGAGAAATACCGGGCATCCTGAAGAGCGCGAACATAGTCCCAATATATAAAGGAGGAGACCGATTCTAGGCCAAAAACTATAGGCCAGTGTCGCTTACATCTCATCTCACTAAAATATTTGAAAGAATAGTTAGACAGAAAATTAGACAGAAAATCTATGACTTTTTGGAAACTCGGCAAAAATTCAATGATAACCAACACGGGTTTCGATCAGGCAGATCATGCCTATCACAACTAATGGAACACTACAACAACATTATTGATTCACTTGAAAGTAATGAAAACTATGATGTACTATACACAGACTTTGCTAAAGCGTTCGACAAGTGTGACCACGGAATCATAATACATAAACTGAAATATATGGGAATAACAGGAAAAGTAGGGAAATGGATATAAAATTTCCTTAGTGAGTGGAGGCAAGTCGTTACAGTGCAAGGATTATCTTCATCAGAATCAGAGGTCCTCAGCTCGGTACCACAAGGAACAGTATTAGCTCCACTACTCTTCAAAATCATGCTAACTGACATAGATGAGGACGTTACCAGAGACAGCACAGTAACGTCCTTTGCTGATGACACAAAGATCAGTAGAAAAATAAGAAACCCAGAAGACATAGGATCTCTACAAACCGACATAAACAAAATCTACAAGTGGACTGAAGACAACAATATGAAGTTTAACACCGAGAAATTTCAGCTATTACGGTACGGAAAAAGAGAAGACCTAAAGTCCAAGGAATATTATACCCCAAATGGACAGGAAATTCAGAGAAATTCCAGAGCGAAAGATTTAGGGGTTGTAATGACAGATGATGCGAAATTTGAAACACAAAATAAGATAGCAGTAAACAGAGCAAAGAGAATAACGGGTCAGATATTGAGAACCTTTAAACGAAGGGATAGGAATGTAATGATTCCTCTACTGAAAACCCTGATAATACCCAAATTGGTATACTGCTCGGTCCTAACATCCCCATATAAAAAAGAAGACATTAGATAGCTGGAGGGGATCCAAAGAAGCTTCACAGCCAAGATCAATGGGTGCAAAGAACTAAATTACTGGGAAAGGTTACGAGAACTAGACCTATATTCACTGGAAAGGAGAAGAGAGAGATACACCATTATTTACACTTGGAAAATAATGGAGAAACTAGTCCCTAATCTTACTCTGAATCCCATAACTCCCCCAAACAACGGTGGAAAGTAGAAGCGGTAGACTGTGTCGTATTCCCAAATTGAAGGCGAGACAGGGAACATCTTTAACCCTGAAAGAAAATAGTTTTGTAGTGAGAGGACCAAAACTGTTTAATCAGTTGCCCAAAGACCTAAGAAACACGAAGGGAGTTGCAGTGGAAATCTTCAAAAGAAGACTAGACGCCTGGCTATGTGAGGTGGAGAGCGCAAGAATCCAACTCACTACTTCACCAGGCCAACTCGAGAGGAGGGGCGACAAGCTTGACCTTCGCGAAATGAGAAGTCATCGCGTGGAACCTTTGTAAGGTTGTAAGGTAAGGTATGTATATATTATATATATATATATATATATATATATATATATATATATATACCATTAAGTTATTTTCAACTCTGAACCTCTTAGTTTAATTCTAATTTAAAATTTTTCCCTCAACTAAGAATAAATCTTCATTTTTATCTTTTCCTTAAATTTTATTTATTTTGCGGAAGAATACGCGCAAATAACCAACATAAATGAAAGAAAAACTGATAAACAAAAGGAAGGTAACGTAAGATTCCCGCTAATGAAATTTGGCTCCCAATTAACGCGGTAAATGAGACCATTCACCATTTTTTGGCTGCGAGATAAAAGTAAGCTAAAGCAAGAGAGAGTCAGAGATTGGAAGTATGAAAAAGGTGTGTGAGAGAGAGAGAGAGAGAGAGAGAGAGAGAGAGAGAATACTAAATTAGTTTTTGAATTTCATTTGTTTACAATATCCATACAATTTATTATTGAGAACTACAGTAACCGTACAGTGATATTAATTAATACTTGGGACGTGGACCATGCCACGCGAAAACGAAACCACCTCTGTGCTGCACACTTTAATTCGGTTATTATTTTTCATATATATAACTTTAAAAGACATTATAATTATCTACAAGAATTATAAAATCTTAATAATTTTATCCCTTTTCGCTAAACTTTTTTTTTAGAATACCTTTAAAATGCTTTTATCAAATTATCGGGAAATTTGTCCGCACTTTTTATTTTCACAATTTTATTTTCAGATCTGATAGACTATAATCACATCACTTCTCAACATAGTCTCCCTGTTTCTCAATACACTTAGTCCAGCGATCTACAAGCTTCCTAATGCCATCACAAAAGAATGTTTTTGGCTGTGTGCGTAGCCAGTCATGCACTGCCCTCTTCAGGTCATCATCGCCTTGGAGTCGCTGACCTCTCAAAGCGTCTTTTAGTGGTCCAAACAGGTAAAAATCCGAAGGTGCCAGGTCTGGACTGTAGGCTGGATGGTCGAGAACTTCAAATTTAAGTTTTTGAAGGCATTTTCTAGTCTGTGAGGGCGCGCATTGTCGTGTAACAGAATAACACCTTCCGACAATCTCCCTCTCCGTTTTGTGCGAATTGCTTGCTTTAACTCATTCCGAAGCATATCAGAATACGATGCATTTGTTACTGTAGTTCCAGGCTCTAGATAATGTTCAAGGATAGGGCCTCGTGTATCCCAAAACAGTGTTAGCATAACTTTACCTGCTGACGCCTGCGCTTTGAACTTCCTCGCAACGGGAGATGTTGGATGCTTCCATTGCATGCTCTTTCGTTTGCTTTCTGGTTCATAGTGATGGATCCAGGTTTCATCTCCAGTGATAATGCGCTCCAAAAAGTTTTCACCTTCATTATGATACCGCCAAAAGACGAGAGCAGACCTCCATACGATTACGCTTGTGCTCTTCTGTCACAGAGCATGCAATGGAAGCATCCAACATCTCCCGTTGTAAAGTTATGCTAACACTGTTTTGGGACACACGAGGCCCTATCTTTGAACATTATCTAGAGCGTGGAACTACAGTAACAAGTGCATCGTATTCTGACATACTTCGGAATGAATTAAAGCAAGCAATTCGCACAAAACGGAGAGGGAGATTGTAGGAAGGTGTTATTCTGTTACACGACAATGCGCGCCCTCATACCGCTGCACAGACTAGAAAATGCCTTCAAGAACTTAAATTTGAAGTTCTCGACCATCCAGCCTACAGTCCAGACCTGGCACCTTCGGAGTTTTACCTGTTTGGACCACTAAAAGACGCTTTGAGAGGTCAGCGACTCCAAGGCGATGATGACCTGAAGGAGGCGGTGCATGACTGGTTACGGACACAGCCAAAAACATTCTTTTGTGATGGCATTAGGAAGCTTGTAGATCGCTGAACTAAGTGTATTGAGAAACAGGGAGACCATGTTGAGAAGTGGTGTTTATAATCTATCAGATGTGAAAATAAAATTGTGAAAATAAAAAGTGCGGATACTTATTGAATTACCCTCGTGTATGTATTATATATATATATATATATTATATATATATAAGTCGAATAAATGAAAAACGACAGCTGAAATAAAATCGAACTCACTCCAACGGAAAGTAGATAGTACTGTGGTTAACGCTAGGTTAGGTTAAGTTAATATTTAATGCTCAGTTTGGCTTCCTTTTCAGGTTAGGTTAACCCAAATTAGTTGGATTTAAGTTTCGTGGAGTTAAATTGCGTTATATACAAAAGAATTATGTATTTAACCGAATTGGACTAGAAATGGAATTATAATAAATGGAAAGAGTGGAATTGCATGGAATTTTATGGAATGGAATGGACTTTATTGAAACTGGAATAACAAGAGTGAATGGAACTATTTCACTGAACCTACTTTTTGTAACCCATTATTTTATATTAGTGTGTGGAACAATATTTTCATAAAATTTACATCAAAACTTTGCAACATTTTACAGACTGTGACGTAAAATTGCAACTTTTAACATCATTTAAATTCAGGAGAAATCTGTGTACGGTAAAGTTGTAATTTTACATCAAAGGTTGATCGTAAAAAAATAAAATAAATAAATAAGTAAAAAGGTTGTAAACACTATGGAAAGCAATTTTACCAAAATATTTTTAACAGCGCATCCCTTTTTTGTGTGGGGGTTGCGGTAGGGGGGGTGAGGAAAGGAGGGATTTTCCGCATATTTTATGCAACAGCTTCAAAAATAGTTTAGTCAAAGGTTTTTAGTGTTATTTTAAAAGGAGTTAAAAGTACATGGAAAACCTTTAGAGAGAGTATCGCGTATCGTATCTTGTCGTATAACGTATCGTGTCGTATATCGTATCGTCGTCAATCCTTGGAAAGTTTTTATAAAAGGAAATATTTTGTCTGTATTATTCTTGACGATATTTTGGGTAACTTTTCAGATTTAGATTTGCAGGTTCATGTATTTCTCGCCAGTATTGATCTATTTTGATTTTTTTATTATTGACAACAACTTCAAAAGGTTTATTAAACCATTTTAGTTATTCACCATATAACTTTATTGTAATAGGATGGTTTGTACAATGATCGCATGGTTGAATAAACCATTTGGATCCCCACGCCTCAAAACTCGTAATTCCCCACATACCTGGGAGGGAGCGGAATCAAATGCCTTTTGAGGGGCACCTTCTCATGCCGTATATATATACATTTTAACTGCAAACGACACACAGTGTGTGTGTATAATGTAAAGAACGACGCTTTTTAGAAGTGTGTCGTTTGCAGTTAAAATGTATATACAGTATATACGATATGAGAAGGTGCCCCTCAAAAGGCATTTAATTCCGCTAGCAGATACGTGGGGAATTACGAGCTTTGAGGGGTGATGGCTCTTGGTGTAATGGTCAGCATATCTGACTAGCAATCGGATGATCCCGGGTTCGATTCCAGGGAGGTGCCTCATTTTTCATTGCTCGTTTTCTCCTCTCCTCTTGTGCCTTGTCTGCTTACTAAAGCAAACAAGGTTAACACCATAGTTATTATGAACAAAGTGGAATACATTAAAAAGATGAACGAGCTTCTCCAGGACCCCGCCACATACAGAAAGCTTAGGAACAACCTGCAGGATGACGTCATCAAATCATTCAATAGTGGCTTGAAACGCATTCTCAAAGATCATAAGGACTTAATTCCGCTTTTCACGTCCACTTCGCCTTCTCTTCCCTACCTTTACGGTCTTATTAAAACCCACAAACCTGGCAACCCTATGCACCCTATTATTAGCTATGTGGGTTCTATTACCTATAAACTCTCCAAATGGCTTGTCAAAGTCTTGTCCCCCATTCTCGGAACTATCTCTGATTTACATGTAAAAAATTCCATGGATCTTACTGAAAAACTTAATAATATATGCACTGAAACCAACGCTAGATTGATCAGTTTTGACGCTTGTTCATCGTTTACAGAAGTGCCGATTGACGATATGCTTGACTTTCTCTCCCGAGAATTACATAAGTATGACCTGCCACTACCTTCACACATCGTTTTGGAACTCATTAAACTTTGCATCAAAGACTGTAAATTCACTTTCAATAGCGAGTATTATCGACAGGTTTTTGGGATGGCCATGGGCAATCCCTTGTCGCCCCTCCTCTCCAATATTTTTATGGAGTTTTTGGAAATGACTTACATTCCGAGAATCCTGGGGGTTGGCATCCCATGGATGTGGTACGTCGACGATATTTTGTGTATCTGGCTGGGGGCGTTGATTGCTCTAAAATAGTTGGGGGGATACTTCGCCTTCAAACAGCGAATCAAACAATATTCTGAGTAGCTGTTGCGTGTAATATACCAATGTCGTAATTTACCATTTACCCGTTTTTTGTATTTTTCTCAGCATGTTGAAAAAAGAAATTGTATTTAATCATTTTGTCTTTCTTTATTTAAACATTTTTTTTGCAGAAATAAGAAACGCAATACAAATTATTTATAATATTTAACCTTTCATGGAACATAATATCACACATATGTTTAACTGAAATGAATCTTTTATTACCTGTAGACAACAGAAGTCAATGTTCATAAACTGATAACAAAATATGTTCGTGATATATAAAACAAATAAACTACACTTTGATCACACTTTGATATTGAAAATGATACGTAACAAAACCGTTTATTTAACATATTGTTCATGACAATAATTTATAATATTGCTATTACATTTGCATATGCATATAATACGACATATAACGTCTTATTAGGTGCCATTAATAGTTAGCATTTATAGCAATTCATCCACGAAAGTGGGGGTGAACAACTGGTAGGTTGTCCTCCCCTTTATAAAAAGTGGGGGGGACATGTCCCCTGCGTCCCCCCCCCCCGCAATCGACACCCATGTATCTGGCCCATGAAGCGTGACCTGGATGACTTCCTCCTTCAGTTAAATAATCAAGTCCCCTCCATTAAGTTTACTTTAGAAGTGGAACAAAACAACTCAATTCCGTTTTTGGATGTGCGTGTACATAGGGAAAGCCCAGGTTTTAAGTTTAGTATTTATCGGAAAAAACAAACAATTTGTCCTACGTACACTTTTACTCCGGACATGACACCCCCATCAAGAAAGCCATATTTTCTTCAATGTTTCTCCGCACTCTTAGGATCGCCAGTCCGAAATACATGGATGCCGAATTAGAAAAAATCAACAGTATTGGAAGTGATTTGTGTTACCCACCTGCTTTTTTGGGAATCTTGTCTTAACAAGGCAAAACGAACTTTCTATCGTGTGAATAATAACCCTCGCACTTTGTCGATGAATATTTTAGTACTTCCATTTTTCCAAGGCTTTTTTGGCATTGCTAATGTACTTAAACTTTTGAATATTAATGTATTATTTTCATATGAGATTGTGTGAAAAATATCATAGTAAAAAATAGCCCTACCAATAATTCAGGCATTATCTATAAAATTGGTTGTAAACAATGTGATTCCTCTTACATTGGACAGATGGGAAAGGATTTGCACACACGTGTAAAACAGCATCAATATTCCGTTAAAATGGGAGTCTCCAGTGCCCTTTTCGTCCATTTGTCAGAGTTATCCCGCCGTATTGATTGGAATAATGCTTCAATTTTGTTTCACTCAAGCAACATTGTTAATAGAAATATTCTTGAGTCTGCCATTATTCAACTTACAAATAATTTTAACATTAGCCAGGGTCTTTTTTCGCTTGATCCTGTTGTTGTGAATTCGTTCAGAACGGATTTAGACAAAAGGGGCAAAGTGCTAAAACTCTGGTAGTTTTTCCTTATAAATTTGTATGCTCCTCCTACAATTTTTATTTTCCTATTTTATTTTTATTTTTTTATTTTTTGTGACCTATGTATAATCTCGAACTTTTATTTATTTCAGTGTTCCTGAGAATGTCATTAGACGAAAGCGCTTGAGCACCATTCTTTGTTTCCTTTTTCCTTCGTGGTTATTTTCATCATAATATTATTCACATATTACTTTCGTGAAATAATTTTCATATATACACACACACACGAGTATATTTGATCATCGATACATTCACAGTTTAAATGGAAGTATGAAGAGTCAAACATCTTTTTACACAGCACCATTCCGCTCATCCGCCCATTTCAGGGTACCAGCAGCTCGCAGCAGCAGCATTGCCAAGCAAATAGGGAGTCAAAGTACTGACGAAGTTTTCGTACGTGGTTCATCACCACTAAAAGCAACAATGCTTCGTGTTAGTCTAGTCCCAGGAACATCTGTAATCATATTCTATTGATCACAATCTTCGTTAGTTTGTACTGCAGACCCCCAGTTATTATGAGTCCTGGTGCATGATTCTTCAGGAGCAAGATGCACCGCAAGTTTGTGTTTCCTCCCCAAGGCAGCACAGATTTACCTGTATCAGTCACACAGTCACACAGTCACACTCGTACTACCTTAGGCTTGCTCTATACTAATGGTTACCAAACCCAGGGTCGCAAGCCTCATCATGAAAGGTCAAAAAGAGCTCATATGGTCGCGAAATGCACTTGATTGTAAACGCAAGTTCCAGGCTGATTTCATAAGAAAATATCACATATTTCTCTTCAAGAAATATTCTGTATAAAATAGTTTCAATATTACATCGTTCATGCTGTTTCCCAAAAATTAATGTCTCTTAGCACTGGGAATTCCAAAACCATAAGTATCTGCAATCACAAACTATCTGCATACAGGCATGTATTTCGTTTTGAATAATATTATATATATATATATATATATAATATATATATATATATATATATATATCCACACACACACAACATATATATATATATATATATATATAACTGCAAACAATACACAGTATAATTAATGTAAAGAACGATGCTTGTATAGAAGAGCGTCCGCACAAGATGAGGAGAAAGAACGAACAAATGAAAAACGAGGCACCTCCCAGGAATCGAACCCGGGATCATCCAATTGCCGGTGGGATGCTAGCCACTACACCAAGGTCCCCGATCAGTCAGAAGTCGTAATTCACCAACATACAAGCGGAATTCAATGCCCTGAGGGGGCACCTTCTCATGCAGTACATATATACATTTTAACTGCAAACAACACACAGTATAATTAATGTAAAGAACGACGCTTGTGTAGAAGAGCGTCCGCACAAGATGAGGAGAAAGAACGAACAAATGAAAAACGAGGAACCTCCCAGGAATCGAATCCGGGATCATCCGATTGCCGGTCGGACATGCTAACCACTACACCAAGGTCCCCTATCAGTCAGAAGTCGTAATTCTCCTACATACGAGCGGAATTGCGGAATATATATATATATATATATATATATATGTGTGTGTGTGTGTGTGTATATACAGTATATATATATATATATATATATATATATATATATATATATACAGTATAATGTTTCAGACCAACAAAGACCCTAGAATCCACTCATGTCTGGTCTACCTAACTGTGTTCGTAATTGTTTATTGTTCATGTCCTCCGTGATGGCGGAGAGGACGTACAATTTTACGTTGGTTCCGAACAAAGAAGCCTTAATTTTACTACCTTAAACTCTACTCAATCTATCAACATATGCGTCTAATCGATGTTTAAACATGTTTATAGACGTGCTACTAATTATTTCTACCGGCAAACTATTCCAGCTATTTACTATTCTATGCGTAAAAACGTTTTTGGCAACGGCTGTCTCGAACCTTCTACTTGTCAATTTACACCCGTTATTTCTAGTCCTATTATATTGTGATATTTCGAAAAGCTATCTCTATCTATGTTATCGAACCCATTCATAATTTTGAAAACCTGGATTAGATCACCTCTTACCCTCCTAGTCTCGAGTGTAGTCAATTTTAACTCCTTAATCCTATCCTCATACGACTTCGACCTAACCGACGGAATCATCTTAGTTGCTCGTCTTTGAACTCTTTCGATTTTTTTTGTCTACATCTTTTCGATATGCGGATTCCAAAATTGGATCGCGTACTCCAAATGGGGTCTAACTAATGATCTATAAAGAGGAACAATAATATCGCGCGATTTGTACTCAAAATTCCGTGCTATAAAACCTAGCACTTTGTTCGCTTTATTGACCGCTGCTGTACTTTGTTTGTTTCGCCACTTTTAAATCACCAGTGACTATAACTCCTAAATCTTTTTCCTGCTCTACGCTTGCTAACTCCTTCCCTGACATACTATACGCAAAATTATCGTTACACGAACCTATATGTAAAATTTTGCACTTATCGACGTTAAATCTCATTTGCCATGTGACTAACCAATCAACGATTTTATTCAGATCTTCCTAGATTTTACTGCTATCTTCGTCATTAGTCGCCCTACCACCCAATTTGGTGCCATCCGCAAACTTTGAAACTGTACTGACTAGGCCGACATCTAAATCGTTAATATATATAAGAAAAAGCAAGGGGCCTAATACAGAACCATGAGGAATGCCGCTCGCTACATTAGCCCAACACGACTCCGCTCCATCAACGACCACCCTCTGTTTCCTACCTCGCAACCACTCTTGTATCCAATTTATTACTACACCCCCCGCTCGCTACATTAGCCCAACACGACTCCGCTCCATCAACGACCACCCTCTGTTTCCTACCTCGCAACCACTTTTGTATCCAATTTATTACTACACCCCTGATTCCATGACCTTAGTTTTTTCAATGAGTCTTTTGTGCGGTATGGTGTCAAACGCTTTTTGAAAATCTAAATACACTACATCAACCGCCCGATGACTATCGTAAAGTTCAACGACGCTTTGAAAAAATTCTAAAAAATTAGTTAAGCAAGATTTGTTTCGCCTAAAACCGTGCTGCGTATTTCTAACCAAGTTATGCCATTCTAAGTGTTCGACTATACGATCCCTAATTATCGATTCCAGTAGCTTACCTACAACAGACGTTAAACTGATTGGCCTATAATTTCCCGCCGTACCTTTATCGCCTTTCTTAAAGATAGTTGTTACATTTGCTAACTTGAAATTATCTGGTACGCACCTCTCAGAAATAGACGCATTAAAAATCTTTGTTAGCGACACAATAATGCTTTCTTTTAATTCTTTTAGTTGTATGGGATATATGGAATCTGGACCCGGTGATTTACGCATTTTCATTTTATCAACATAGCGCATTACCTCCCTTTCACTAACCAAAATATTATCCAAAATATTACCATTATCAAAAGCTATTATGTCTATGACCGTAGGGATATTCGTTACATCTTCTATATTAAAACTGACGTAAAAAATTTGTTTAGCAAGGTAGCCATTTCCTTGTTTTCAGAAACTAGCTCTCGTTAACATTTTTCAACGGCCCCAAGACGCTTTTTACTGGATTTCTATTGTTGACGTATTGAAAGAATCGCTTGGGGTTTTCTTTACCGTCACAAGCTATGGAGATTTCAAATTCGCGCTTGGACTTTTTTATTACACTTTTCGCTTCACGCCTAAGAGATATGTAGTTGTTTCGTAACCACATACGAGTATGTAGACTTAACACGTAAAATTTTTTTTGGCAAACTCAAACTGAATAGAATTTAAAAAAGACTGCGTCTTCTGGTTTCCAAAAAACCAACCTCATATATACAGTTGTGCGAGAAAGTTTAGGTACAGCAGCAGAATATAATCATGTTTGTTCATTTAAAATCATCATGAAATTTAGCTGTTTGTCATTCATGGGGCGCCCGGTGGCTTAGTGGTTTCGGTGGCGGACTCTGAGCGGTGTGTTGCTGGTTTGCTCCCAGGCCATGGCATCGGGTGCAGTTGAGTTGGCCCCTTCCTCTGTTTACGCTGGTTCAGGTGACCCTTGAGGCATACTCTCCCAAACGTCGTGGGGAAATGAGCGTCCTGTATGTTTGTTATTCATTTAATGAATGTGAAATATCGCAAACTAAGTTATATGAATCTAGTTTTTGTTACAGTTAACAATATTTTACGTTCGAACAATATTTACATAGTCTCTTGTGCACACGTTTAAGTACGACATGAGGATCCATTGTAGAGAGGTCAATGGATATTTTCGGTAGTTTACATTGGTCAACGTGAATGTTAAATACTGTTCGATCATCAGTCCACGATGGGCAAAGCCAAAGAGCTGTTTCAGGATCTTAAAGATAGAATTATAGCTTTGCATAGTGATGGAAATCCTCAGTTTCAAACGTCATTTTTAAGTGGAGCGCCTTGGAATCACCAAACTGCTCCATCGTAGTGGACGACCATGAAATATTCCCAACGGTGCTGTTGATAAAATCATGAAAGGGGCTTATGCTAATCCTCAGTTGAATTCTACTGACCTAAAGCATTCTTTTAGTCAAATTGGAATTGATGTTCATCCCTCCACTGTACGCAAGTCACTGAACAAGAATGGGCTCTTTGGAAGAGTTGCAAGGAGAAAACCACTGTTCAAGAAAGCTCGCAAGGATGCTCGTTTAAAGTATGCGAACGACCACCCAAATCATGGAATTAACTACTGGTCAGATGGTACTGTGGACTGATGAGACCAAGATTGAGCTCTTTGGCTACACTGATCAACGGTATGTCTGGAAAGAGTCTGGTAAAGAATATGAAGGAAAAAACACTATACCCACGGTCAAACATGGTGGTGGCAGTATTTTTTGTGGGTCTTTTTCAATGCTTTTGGACCTGGTAAATTGATGGAAATCAATGGACACATGAATTCCATTATATATCAAGAAATCAGTTCGTCAGTTCTCCATGGGCCGCAATTTTATTCTGAAGCAGGACAATGATACGAAACGCATGAGTAAATTTACCAAAGCGTGGCTGAAGAAAAAGAAATGGAATGTTTTGGATCTCAGTTTGATTGAACATTAGGGTGTTTCACATTTCAACTTTTTTTAAAAACTCATGGAGCATAGTTCTTATATTGTGAGAAATACTGCATTGATCATAAATATAGCAAAAAAAAAATTAGATTGGCAATTATTTCGGGTCCCGCACCCCCCTTCAAAGACGGACCCTCCTTTTGTACTGCAAATCCCCTACTTTTCATCATGAAAATGCTTATAACTCCCACATTTCTAATCCGATCTTTATAAATTTGGTATCAAATTGTAGAGGAGATCAATACGCATCAAAACAATACTTAATAATGTGGTTTAGTGAATGTTTGGGCAGTTCCATTCAAGCAGTTTTATTATTTTCCCGATTTCCTTACATGATTTTTTCATAAAACTTTGATTTTATCGCAGGTAAATTAACTGACATCCTTTAACCGCTACGAATAATGTAATAAGTCAATTTGGGTGTGACTGCCACCCATAGAGCATCATCCCAGATCAGCTCTGCGGCGATGGGCTTTGAACCGATAAGTTAAGCGGAAGCAATAGCATTCATTCCCTCAACTAATCAATTCAAAGTGGGAACAACGTTGCTGATGCAGCATGGAAACATTCGATCCAGTACGGTAGTTTGGATAACAACTGGCCCGAGAACAAGAATAACATGCATAGACATAGTAGGTTTCACCTGCACCACCAAAGCCCCCATCGTTTTTTTTTTTTTTTTGGCAAAAATTTATGAAACAAAAAGATTACGTGTGAAAAGTGAAAATAAAAAAAACATCCCACTACATTAATTTTGTCCTTAATTTTATTTCTTACTACAGATCAGTTTACTCAAAGTTTCTTTCTTGAATTCTGGTAGCACATTTCTGTTTCTTTCAACAACTTGTAGCAGTTACTGAAATTCATCCTCTTCTTTGCAGTTTCCAAAATAGTCTTCTACAAGTTTGACGCCTCTTTCGGCTGTATCATTAACTACTCTCGCTGAAGTTAAGATTTTCTTCATTCTTCGATAGTCGCCGTCACTCTCCCATGACATGGAGACTTCTTTTAGCCATTCTCCAAATGAATTCAGCTCCCTAAAAATATACCAAGATTTTGGCGCAATAAGCTGCTGAATTCTTGTGCTTTGTTTCAGGTGGGGAAAGACTGGCTGCCCTTTTTTAAATTTTTCTGGTGGGTCGTAACATAGAAGTTCATTGGCCATCTTGCTTTTTTCAACATGTGATAAAGAGCCGAATAGAGCAAGGACAGACAGTTCCTCCGTCAAGTACCAATAATGTCCATTTAATACTTTCAAAGCTGCTTCAGCTGTATGAATGTCGATCTGCTTGTACCTGACTAGCTCATTATAAAATGTAAGGTCGTTAATAGGTGCATTTGCTACACTTGTGCAAGAGAGCCGTATTTGCTATAAACAAGGGTCGTAAATAAGCATATTCTACGAAGCTCTTCATCCATTGAGTCTTCGAACCAGACTTGAGCGGAAAATGCGTACATTTTATTGGTGTATAAGATAGCTGACATCCGGCGGGCATGATGGAATGCTCCAGGTCGGATCCAATGAACACCCAGCTGCGGAACTTCACCAAGGAGCATCAGAGTGGTTTCTGAAACCTCTCTATAATCATCTCTAGGAAAAGCTTTATCATCTTTGAGGATATCCTTCGTAAAATTTATTGAAATATCTTTCAATTCACGAAGATATCGTTCTTTGATTAAGAGTTTCTTATATGGAAGAGTGGTATTAATCTTATCCCACATATTTTCTTTGAAGTTCTTAAAGTTTTCATTTTCCAGAGAACTGGTCTTCCCAAATATTTTGGTAAGAGACTGCGAACAAAAATCTTTCAGCCATATGGTGGCGGCAGGCTAGCCAGAGTAACGTTTTGTCCAGAAGATCTTCTAACATCTTGCAGGAGCCTCTTATCCACCCAGAATTTGAGGCGATTATATCAATTACCATCCCATAGATGTTTTTTTCCAATTTCCAGTCTTTAATGGAGTTAAAAACCGCAGATGCTTGAGTTGAGCCAGTAGAGTCAGCTGTTTTTGGCGCAGATAATAACTTTTCCGAATTATCACCTGATATCAGAATCGCTAGTCTATCATGCTTTCCACCTGAGACATTTGGAAAGAGTTTGCTGTCCCAATGGATTAAACAATATATACACAGGTGGAACAAAATCAGCTTTGATGACCTCATGTTATTTTTCTTGACTTTCTTGCAGCTCTGAGGGATGTGCTTCGTGATACTGCTATCTGATCTATATTTTTTCCGCATTCAGCTGCCACCACAGAAGCAAAAACGGTTCGCTGTCCATGCGTTAGTTTCAAGCGATCAGCTGTGTTAGACATCACCTCTGATATTGAATATCTAATATACTATTTCAGAAATGAAGCCTTATATATATATATATATATATATATATATATATATATATATAGAGAGAGAGAGAGAGAGAGAGAGAGAGAGGAGGAGAGAGAGAGAGAGAGAGAGAGAGAGAGATATATATATATATACAGGGTGTCCGAGAATTATCTGTACAATTTTTGGCTGTTATTAAAAGTCAACCATGAAGTGTAGAAATTCCAGTGTTGTCCCATTTTAAAGAGAAACTCATTAAGTTTTTTCTGATAACAAGTTTTGACAAGTTTTTTCTTTTTTGTACGCGGGTGACAGACATTGATGATTTAAAAGCAAGAATCACAGCTGCTATTGAGCGAATTGATGTGGATATGCTGCAGCGTACATGGCAACATTTGGATTATCGATTGGATGTTTTGCGAATCACTGATGGTGCACATATCGAATGTTTGTAACAACGTTACTTTAATAAAAGAAACTTGAAAATACAGACTCTAAATAATCTTGTTTAAGAATTTTACGTGTGTTATCAAGAATTTTATTAAAAGATGAAATTGTACAGATAATTTTCGGACACACTGGAATTTCTAAAAAACTTGTCCAAACTTGGTATCAGAAAAAACTTAATGAGATTCTCTGTAAAATGGGATAACACTGGAATTTCTACACTTCATGGTTGACTTTTAATAACAGCCAAAAATTGTACAGATAATTCTCGGACACCCTGTGTATATATATATGTAACATTTTTTTTGCGCACACCTACAGGTCGCTACAATTAGTGTAGAACAATGCGGTTTTCACCATTCGATGCGTCGTTTTATTGTGCAGTGCCCATGCTAAAAAAATTTCCATAACATAATTCCATCCCCCTCTTTTAGGGGTACAGTTCTTTCCATGCCTGTACACGCATTTTTTTTAATTTTTCATTTTTAATCATAATTTTGGCACAAAATAAATCAATATTTACTAAACATTTAATATCATTCGATTCACAAAAGATTTATTTATCGATTCAATTTAAAAAAGTATATATTTTTAAAATTCATAAAGAACTTTTTGCAAAAAACTAAAAACAAACATGCATTTTTAAAATTCAATGATTTTTATACAAAATATTTTGATATTTGTTATAATTTTAACATTTTTCGATTTACAAAAGATTTCTTTATCGATTCAATACAAAAAATTACATAATTAAAACGGGCAATTTAAATAAACACGAGTTTAAAGTTAAACGAGCCACACTCGAAATTATTTACCGTGACTTTTGTGCGTTTTATTACTGTGGCTTTTGTACAAATAATTTTACGTATACACAAACAATTTGATAGGATATTGATTTAGCATTCTATTCTTTAGTTGTTATAGAAATACGTTAATTAAGTTATCTGATTACATGCGCTTTTATAGTTGAAGATCATTTTTAGAAAATTATTTATTTTCCCCACTTTAAAATATTACAAAATTTCTATTAGGTATCCTAATATCATTATGCCTGTCGCTGTAAGTAAGAAAATAGAAATTAAATAATTAATTTTAAAACATTAAATGACGTCATCAAGATCATTACGAAACCTATGGTAAAATTATTGAATACCCGGTTAGGTTTATTGAATGCCAGGTTAGGTCATCTGTACGCCCCTGACGATTGGTTAGGTTAAGTCGTGATATTTTCGTTGGCTTTAACGAAAATATCATGACTTAACCTAACCAATCGTCAAGGGTGTACAATTAACCTAACCGGGCATTCAATTAACGTACCCGGGCATTCAGTTAATCTAATCGGG
This sequence comes from Bathynomus jamesi, assembly GCA_023014485.1. Classification (NCBI taxonomy): domain Eukaryota; kingdom Metazoa; phylum Arthropoda; class Malacostraca; order Isopoda; family Cirolanidae; genus Bathynomus; species Bathynomus jamesi. Next base: position 337,562 of record JAJOZX010002716.1, on the reverse strand, counting down.
CATTCAGTTGACCTAACCGGCCATTTAATTAACCTAATCGGGCATTCAGTTGACCTAACTGGGCATTCAATTAACCCAACCGGGCATTCATCCACCCCGGCAACGCCGGGTCGCTCCGCTAGTAAATCTACTGTTTCTGAAACTATTTTGTTTTTTCTTTTAACTGTCATTAATGTTTCAATCAAAATACAATTTTTCATTAGCTCTTTAAGTGTACTTAAACTTTTTCTCAAAAATTATATATATGGGTGGCCTAGTGGTTAAGACGCTGGTATGGTGGTGGGGTGTGGTTCGGATTTCACGTTAAACTGTAGGTCTAAGGTGGAGTGAAAAGCTTGACCTTCGTCAGAATGAACAATTCGGGTGAAAATTAACGAAAGGTTAACCAAAGTTTATATATATATATATATATATATATATATATATATATATATATATATATATATATATATATATAGATCTTACACACAGACCGTGCATGGAACAAGAAACTCTTCTGGGAAAATTAAATCCACTATAGTCCGAATAAGTAATGGTAAATGACAAACACTAAAGTTTTTTCTCTTTCATGATGTTAGCTCAACGTAGGCAACGGGTCACTCGCAAAGAGGCCCCAAAAATATAGCTTCCCTCAGCAGCTATCTGCAAAGCAGATAGGATCCAGCTTTGGGACAGGATCTAGGGTTTAAAGCAGCCTAGCCCGACTATATTTAGAACCTCAATAGAAGCAAAAGACTCGTTGCATTCACGTCGGATTGAATATAGCATAAAAAAGGGGTAATTATTACACGGTCTGTGTGTATCATAAAAAACCTCAGGGAACCATTCTGAGTTCATTCCCATCATGAAACGGATATGTTATGTGCCTAGAAAAGTGGACGCTCAATTCTGCCAGTTGAGGTTTAAGTTTTGGCTTTTGGCTAAAAATATAATAGTTACCCCTTTTTCTTTGATGTATTCAATCCGCCGTGAATGCAACGAGTCTTTTGCTTATATTGAGGTTCTATATATAGTCGGGCTAGGCTGCTTTAAACGCTAGATCCTGTCCCAAAGGTGGATCCTATCTGCTTTGCAGATAGCTGCTGAGGGAAGCTATATTTCTGGGGCCTCTTTGCGAGTGACCTGTTGCCCACGTCGGGCTGACATCATGAAAAAGAAAAACTATAGTGTTTTTTCATTTACCATTACTTATTCGAACTATAGTGGATTTAATTTTCCCAGAAGAGTTCCTTGTTCCATGCACGGTCTGTGTGTATCATAAAAAACCTCAGGGAACCATTCTGAGTTCATTGCCATATATATATATACTAGCGGAGAACCCGCCCTTCGTGCGGGTGGCAAAAATATCCCAGCCGACGGTGGAATATTTTTTGTAGTTCGAAGACTGTTATTAGTTAGGTTAATTGAATGCCCGGTTAGGTTAATTGTACGCCCTTGACGATTGGTTAGGTTAAGTCGTGATAGGTTAAGTCGTGATATTTTCGTTAAAGCTAACGAAAATATCACGACTTAACCTAACCAATTGTCATGGGCGTACAGTTGACCTAATCGGGCATTCAATTAACCTAACCTTACATTCAACACCCATATACACAACCTCTTTACCTAATCAATATGTGTAAGTAGAATTCATTACGCCTTTTTCTAATCCATTAAAATACAAATATCGCCCATATACAGGGCGTCCCAAAAACATGTATACACACTTTAACAGCTGATAGCTCAATTGATGTTTCTTTCTTTCCAAGTTAAACCCATTAAAATTAATAAGGGCAGTCAGACTAAGCTTTGAACAAAGGAAATTCATTCTAAAATGCTACTGGAAGTGTGAAAACGCAGTTGAAGTGCAAAGACAGTTTAGGAGGGAGTTTCAAACAGATCCACCAACGCGACTTACCATCACTCGAATTAGAGATAAGTTTGAAGCCGATGGAACTGTTCAGAATGTCCACAAGAAGCGTTCCGGAAGACCACGGACATCGACAAGCCCCACAAAGCAAGAAAGAGTACTGGGAACGTATCACCAAAGTCCAAGAAAATCTGTGCGGCAAGCGAGTCGTGAGGTAGGAATTTCAGAATCGTCTGTCCAACGCATTTTGAAGCGCTGTCAATGGAAAACTTACATTCCAAGATTAGTCCATGCTATTAATGAAGATGATCCGGACCGAAGAGTGGAGTATTGCGAGTGGTACTTGGCACGATGTGGATGTGGATTGGACGAAGGGGTTTCGTAGAATACCCTCCGCGTTCACCAGACCTCACACCACTAGACTTTTTTTTATGGGGATACTTAAAAGACAAAGTCTACGCTATAAAACCTGCAACAGTCGCTGAATTGAGAGCAGCCATTGAACGAGAATGCACACAAATACCAAACGAAATGTTTCGTGATGTTTGCGATTCCATTGCTTCGCGTTATCAGCAGTGCCTGGACCAGAACGGACGTCAGTTTGAAAACAGGCGTTGACAAAACAATTAAATAATGTCTGTAGATTCTATTACATTTTGAAAATGAAATGTATTTTAATAAACACTGCCTTTATAAGTATTTAAAGTGTGTATACATTTTTTTGGGACGCCCTGTATATATATATATATATATCAAGAATCTTCTTCTCTTTTCGAGCGTGACCGACTGACAGACATTCCTGGGTGTTTATATTAATAATATTATATATATATATATATATATATATATATATATATATATATATACAGGGTGTCCCATAAGTCCGTCATCATAGGAAAAATAATAAAAAAAAGGTAAAACAAAAGCTTTTATTTACAGAATGTGCTCAATATGTCCACCATTGTTTTCATTACACAAATTCAGACGTGATACCCAGTCAGCAAGCACACGGTGAATGATGTCAGGAGTAATGGTGTTACATGCCCCAATAATGCGCTGCCGCAAATGTTCAACACTCCTAATTTTCTCTGCGTATACGAGCGCTTTCAAGTGGCCCCAGAGATAAAAATCTAGTGGCGTGAGATCCGGGCTTCTAGCTGGCCATTCCACAGGCCCTCGACGTCCTATCCAATGACCAGAGAATTGTTGGTACAGGTATTCCCTTACTTGGGTGCTGTAATGGCAGGAGCGCCGTCTTGCTGGAACCATGTTGGGAAATTTCCTTCTTCGTTCAAGACCACTGGGAAATGCTTCTTCCTTGAGCATACGTAGGTAGGTGCCTCCAGTGACAGTTCATCGAAAAGAGGGGGCCTATGATGCGATCCTTCCAAATGCCACACCATACCATCACCCGAGATGCACCTTGTTCCTTTGAAGAGGTATACCAGTGAGGGTTGTTTTGAGACCAGTAGCGGGTGTTCTGTCGATTTACCTCACCATTTCCACAAAGGTGGGCAGTTGCGCCGCAAAAAGTTGCGGCGCAACTTGCGCCGCAAAAAGTTGCGGCGCAACTTGCGGCGCAACATTTTTGGTTGCGCTTGCGCTTGCGGCGCAACTTTTTGAAAAGGGTTGCGCTTGCGCGTGCGGCGCAACTATTTCAGCAGAGTTGCGGTTGCGGTTGCGGCGCTACAAAAATTGTTGCGCGTGCCCACCACTGCATTTCCATAAAAAACAGCCTCGTCACTGAACAGAATGGTGGACGGGAAATTGGCATCCCGAGCATAAATTATGGTTTGTAGAAATAGAAAAATATGAATTTCTCCTATGATGCCGGACTTATGGGACACCCTGTATATATATATATATATATATATATATATATATATATATATATATCCATGCGTGACCTCATGAATACAATACTTATTCCCGATATTTATCTTGGCACTATTGTTGGTGTACCATTAAAACTTATGCAGGTGATTTTGGAAAGTTTCATGAGAAAAGTTACGCATCTTAAGATAAAGTGTTTGACTTGCCTCTCTCTCTCTTTGAGTAATCTATATATATATAGTTTTTTCTTTTGTATGTGTGTTTGTGTGTGTGTATACCTGTTGTACCTACGGAATCGCGACGACTTTGAGGATACATAAAGACTTGTAAATTACTGGAATATAAATGTTACGCATCGCACACATAATTAAGGAAATATACCTATATGTAATGCTCCATAAATAGTAAAAGTTCTGTAAAGTGTATAAGCGACGGTAATGCATTTTTTAAACGATAAATATTAAATATTTATGATTTCACTAAAAGTGTAAGCATTTGTACCGGGTGTATATAAAGTAACGCGAGTGAAAAGTCAAATCCGATTTGAATTTTATTAACGCGAGTGAATATGGACAAGTAATACTTATTATGTATAATTTATACCAACTGTACAGGGTGTTCGAAAAGACTCGCCACTCCCTACAAAATGTACATATTGTAATACCAATTTTATTTTTGTGTGATTAATTGAATTTATAATTCATTAACATTTTTTCTTTTCCAGGTATTAGAGTTGCGTGAACAATGGCAGATCAGTCCACTTACACTGGAGAAAAGGATAGTGATGAGCACATGGGCTTATGAAAGGTCACATACTGGCATATCGATGCATGATATCCAGAATGATTTCAACACAAGATTCAATAAGGCTGCACCACCAAACAAAACGGTATTACGCTGGGAGAAATAGCTGTTTGAAATTGGCTCCATCAAGGACAGACCACGGTCGGGAAGACCAACAACGCGACCAGAACAATGTGAAGGCGTGATTGCATCGGTGGCTCGTTCACCGAAAAAATCACTTCGAAAACGATCACAAGAATTTGCAGTCCCCATGTCCACAATGAGAGATCACATGACAAAAGATCTCAGCATGAAACCATACCACCCGTCGATTCTCACAAGGCACATGGAGGCGCATAATCCTTTGTTACGAAAATGATGGTGCACACATAGATATTTACAGATATTTACTGTAATTAAAATAATTGTTGCTAATCACTTGTTTCTTAAATTACACCTACCACATATAAATACAATTAATTACACAAAAATAAAATTGGTATTACAATATGTACATTCTGTAGAGGGTGACGGGACTTTTCGAACACCCTGTATATTCGATATACGAAGTTAAAAAACAAGTTGAAACTAGTTTAAACCAGTTCAAAATGGATTTGTCCCTTCATTTGCGTTACTGTATACACACCCTGCAGTTGTTATTACTATTAAAAATAGTAATAGTAGTATTAGTATATATGTACAGGGTGTTTATAAAGTCCCTATCTATTTCAATGAAAACGTAGCAGAAAGGGTAAAATTCAATAACTATATAATAGAAGGCATACATTTAATGAATACTTGAGCAGATGATTCTACATGAGCGCCATCAGTATCTCTAGAGTTCCAATTTGTCAGCAGCATTGCGGAACACATTTTGGAGCATGACAGGGGTTATTTTTGTAACTGGTTACGATACGAGCCGGTAAATCTTGCAGATCTGTAACCCTCGTTTGATAGACGTTTGATTTGATAAAGCCGCCCAGGACCTGTTGCCTCCACGTCCGATCCATCGATTTGGAAATCGTTTATTCAGGTACTCCCGAACAATGTTTGCGTAATGACAAGGTGCCCCATCTTGTTGAAAGACGACAGTGTTTAAAATGCCATCTAAATGAAGCTGGGACATTTACGTGCTCGTATCGTAACAGCAGTTACAAAAATAACCCCTGTCATGCTCCAAAATGTGTTCCGGAATGCTGCTGACAGATTCGAACTCTGTAAAGATACTGATGGTGCTCATGTAGAATCATATGTTTAAGTGTTCATTAAATGTATGCCTTCTATTATATTGTTATTGAATTTTACCCTTTTTGCTACATTGTCACTGAAATAGATAGGGACTTTATAAACACCCTGGGTACTTATGTATTATCGGAACTACCAAACTGTTTATTATGTATTTTTGCTCTCGTCATTTTCATTTAAACTAACGAAAATATCACAACTTAACCTAACCAATCATCAAGGGCGTACAGTTGACTTAACTGGGCATTCAGTTGACCTAACCGGGCACTCAGTTGACAAAGTATTGGATGTTTTTATCAATTACGGCGTTATTCTCTCATCCTTAACTTGCCCGAAATGTAACAGTGAGTGCTTAATACGAAAAGATCAGAAGATATTTAGGTGAAATAACCAATATTAACCTGTTAGGTTAATTGAATGCCCGGTTAGGTCAACTGAATGCCCAGTTGACGAGAGCAAAAATACATAATGAACAGTTTGGTAGTCCCGATAATACGTAAGTACCACACCCTGTACTTCGAAATGAGAAAATATTAATTGATTTTACTGTGTGTGTGTGTGTGTGTGGTGTGTGTGTGTGTTGTGTGGTGTGTGTGTGTGTGTATTACTTTATTACTTTTAGATATGTAAATAAGTTAGATAAATTAATATATTGGATCACCTGAACATCAGGGCCCCCAGCCTTCTTTAGTTAGCTTTATAAGGCTAACTAACGAAAATATCGTGACCTAACCTAACCAGTCGTCAAGGGCGTACAGTTGACCTAACGATTGGTTAGGTAAGGTCGTGATATTTTCGTTAGTTAGCCTTATAAGGCTAACTAGAAAAGGCTGGGATTCCTGATATTCAGGTGATCGAAATTATTTTTTAGTTCCATGTTTATGAATATCTATTAAACTTGCAAAATTTAATTTAAAGTTTAAAACTTGACAGAGAGAATATACGATCTTCTGAATATATTTGTGCGACATATTAAATTTATTGGATCACCTGAAGATCAAGGCCCCTAGCCTTCTTTAGTTAGCCTTATAAAGCTAACTAACGAAAATATCACGACTTAACCTAACCAGTAGTTAGGTCAACTGTACGCCCTTAACGATTGGTTAGGTTAAGTCGTGATATTTTCGTTAGTTAGCTTTATAAGGCTAACTAAAGAAGGCTAGGGGCCTTGATCTTCAGGTGATCCAATAAATTTAATATGTCGCACAAATATATTCAGAAGATCGTATATTCTCTCTGTCAAGTTTTAAACTTTAAATTAAATTTTGCAAGTTTAAGAGATATTCATAAACATGGAACTAAAAAATAATTTGGATCACCTGAATATCAGGAATCCCAGCCTTCTCTAGTTAGCCTTATAAGGCTAACTAACGAAAATATCACGACCTTACCTAACCAATCGTTAGGTCAACTGTACGCCCTTGACGACTGGTTAGGTTAGGTCATGATATTTTCGTTAGTTAGCCTTATAAAGCTAACTAAAGAAGGCTGGGGGCCCTGATATTCAGATGATCCAATAATTATTTTTTCACTTTCAGATTTTATATAAATATTGTTAATATAAAAATTTAAAAACAAAGTTCATTCAAGGTCCTGAGATTTAATTTACTTATATTTCATATAACATAAAGTCTAAATACAGTATATTAAATTAATATTTCAATGACATTCCTATGTGTGAGAAATGGTTGCGGTTCATTTCAATTCGAAACTTTTTCCTGATTCATGTTTACCATTAAAAAGAAGAGTTTTATTTAAATTTAATTACTTTACGTACGAAATCTTGTTTTTAATATAAAGAAAAGGAATTGGGTACTGCGTTCATAACGTGACAAACTGCACTATTCTCGTGTGAAATACTAAACTCGTGCGAACTGATTAGGATTTTTGAGGAACAGTACAATGTCCCATAAGTCCCTTTACCCCTTTCACCCAGGGCCGGATTAACCATTATAATTTTTAGGCCCTCGAGTTTAGGTCGTAATTTTTATATCATAAACCCTAAATCTTTGTCACAAGGTTGGTTAAGTAATATCATATACTGTATAACTGCATAATTATATCTTCAGAGGGGGAAAATAATTTTTTTAGTTTTAGTTTTTTTTTTTTATTATGTCATTATATCTGATGGTGTATTATTGTCGATATGTATGTATGATTTTCATCCATTTTTGTAAGATTCGCTTCAAAGGGTTAATCTGTTTCCAAATTTGTTTTTCAAAAGTTGGGATTTTGGGCCGAGTCTAATGATCATTCATATGTCAAAAAAGGGGGACGTTTTGTTTGATATCACCGTTTAAAGCCAGGAAGGAAGAAATCATTCTCTATTTGAATTGTACGCTGTTTTTGCTATTATTATTTTTAATGTACAGTCCACTGCAATAGTTCTGCTCCACCCTCTCCGAGGTGTGGAAACAACGCAGTTCCGCTTAAGCCCCAGTCCCCCACCCTCACTCCCTCCCTTCCTTTGCTCCTCCCCTTCTCAGATGTTGTCATAGTAGTACTTTTATTTTTTGAAAACCAATGACAGAATAAATATATTGTTCACTGTAGTTTTGGTGGTAATGCTAAGAAGACTATGTATTTTTTCATACATTATTTTTAAATTTAGGGAATAGAGTAGTTAGGTTATTTCACAAATGTGGGATACTTTAAAAACTTTCAATCATAGGAGTTTGATGTGGCCATGTTATACTTAAAGTGTAAGATAAGTTGCAGTATCGACTTTTCCTCCAGCAATAACATTTCTGTTTAAAGTCCATGCATCATCAACAAACGATTATCCAGAAAAAGGTCTATCCATGGAGAGATGGAGAGATAGTCTAATGATAACATAGTTCATGTTTATTTTTGTAATAAAAAATTGAATCAAGTAAATTTAGAGATTTTCTTAAGAACATACAAAACATAATGTTCAAATTATAAGGAACTGACAATTGTTCAAGTAAATAAATATATATTTACTACATCACAACCATAACATTATTATACACAATTACTCAATACTTGGTCCATTCTCCATTATTATTAATGACCTCTCGTAGCCTATTTGGAACAGATGCCACGTGATTGTAGATGACTTGTGAGTTCGTGCGGAAAAGTTCCCACTCTCCCATGGTGTGTTCCAGCAGGTGCCGAGATGTCCGCTCCTGCCCAGGCTCCCAAGTGTTAACCACATTTGCCCACACATTTTCAATGGGGTTTAGGTCACACCCCTTGGTGGGACAGTTCAGCAGCTCGACATCTCGTTGTTCCTGAAACCACAGTCTGATGATCCTGGCAATATGGAGAGAGCAGTTATCCTGTAATATATATGTTAACCTTCCGTCTATGGCCTTGGGTGGTTCAAAGTTGACGGGGGTTCTGTTTAGATGGCAGCAACGGATCTTCTCACTCTGGAGTAGCTGGTACTGTGTAGGGATTTCTTCTTGTAGTGGATCGGAGTATTCTGTGAAAACTTACTAAATTATAAATTATCTGACGCTTTCGCGATTCTCCTTGTAGCGTATCGGGAAATTATTTATTCTATTTTAAAACTAAGTTCTCTAAAGAAAGGAGGGCTCAAAGGAGAAGACAAAGAGATCCTCTGACTGAATTTTACTGCTTCTACAGTAAAATATTACAGATAATATTTCAATCTCTAGGTCATATCAGAGAAATGAGAATGATAATTTGAAAAATCACAAGAGTTTATATACTAATAATTTGGTGACATGATTATTATTTAATGTTGACCTATTTTTTTTTTTATTCTCAAAAGGCTGAATTTTGTTTGCAAAATATTTGAAGATAAAGGTAAATTTTGGCTGTAACAGCATACTGGCAGATAAGCAAGATATTTGAAGATGAAGTCATATTTTTCTTTTAAACAGCATACTGGCAGCTCTGATATTATGATTTTCCGAGTTAACTAAAAATGGAAATTGAAATATGCATTTTATTATGGATTAAAATTAAACATGCATATGAGCCAAAATTAAATGCTTAAAATTTAAAATTAGGTGTTAATATATGATATATAGTTTGGCGAGTTATGACTTCATCTTTTACAACGAAGAGAGAATGTATAAAAACGTGAACATTGCAGAATTTAACACGATTATATGATTAATGATACTTTAAAAAGTTATTAGGTAATTTAAAAAGAAATAATTCATCAATTACTTAGTAAAAATAAAATAGAAAGAAAATATTATTTTTTTTCCAAACTTGCATTTTATATACAGTTCGAGTGTCACGCAAGTAGGACAAAAATGAATCCTAGAATTATTAATTTTTATATATATATTAATATACTGTATATTAGTTAATATATTTCGTCGCCGGGTTCAAATCACAGTTTAAAATAAGACGCTTTTCGAACTGTATTCTGACACGCCCAATTGCAGTGTCCTTTGAATTTTGTGTTCATTCGTGATGCAATACTTTTTCTCATTTCGTGATTCGATATTAACACTTACAAATAAGTGTTGTATTCCTCTTCGTTATGATGATTAATTTCAGCTATTGTGCGATTCCATGCAGACGGTTTGATCTAATATCGTCTTTTATGGTGGAGCGAAAGGAGAGTGGGAGGAGGAGAGGGAGGGAGTGAGGGTGGGGTAGAAAGAGGGAATGCGTTGTTACCACATCTCGGAGAGGATGTAGCAGAACTATTGCAGGAGACTGTACAGTCAAAATTAATATATTTTTTTATCCTTTTGTTTTAACGAAAATATCACGACTTAACGTAACCAATCGTCAAGGTTAAATTTAAAATAATTTTTTTTTACTCTACAGTCAAAATTAACATATATACATATATATATAATATATATATATATATACATATATATACAGGGTGGGCCGTAAGTTTCCATACATAGGAAAAATAAACATTTTTTTATGGACAACCATTTTTATTTATATAATATGCTCTACATGGTTGCCATTGTTTTGAAAACACATTTCAATACGTGTTCCCCACTGTTGATGAACACGCATTAGCACAGTTGACGTTATGCTTGTAATGGCGTTGGTGATACGTTCCTTTAGATGATTTATGTCTCGTATCTTTTCCTGATACACCATGGCCTTCAAGTGCCCCCAAAGATAGAAATCAAGGGGGGTGAGATCTGGGGATCTGGGAGGCCACTCCACAGGACCACGCCAACCAATCCAAGCATCCGGAAACTGCTGATCCAAATACCGACGCACGTGAAGACCATAATGAGGTGGAGCTCCATCTTGCTGGAAGTAAACTGGGAAGTTACCTTCCTCGTTTAGCAGGGATGGGAAAATCTCTTCTTGCAACATGTTAAGATACCTTTCGGCATTAAGATTTCCACTGACAAAAATTGGTCCAATAATTCTGTCACCCCATATCCCGGCCCACACCATCACTTTACCGGCACCTTGCATCTTCGTCGGACTCAGCCAGTTAGGGTTAGCATTACTCCAATAACGTATGTTTTGCCGATTAACCTCTCCATTGACGTAAAAATTTGCTTCATCAGTAAACAAGATCTTACGTCAAACGCATATTCTTAGGGTATCTGAAACATAAAAACAAACGTTTAATTTTTCCTATGTATGGAAACTTACGGCCCACCCTGTATATATATATATATATATTAGTGGTGGACCGGATGTCAGTTTTTCATCATCTACGGATGACGATGGGGATTTTTTATTTAAATATACGCGGATGCGGATGCAGATATTTAGTTAATATATCAATATAATATAGAATTATGAATATATGACATAATTTTTCAAATTTCATGATATTACTATTATGGCAGGCAATGCATAAGAATTAAAACTAATATTAATGTTTTCATTATGATAAAACTAATAACTTTCTCAAGAGTTTCAGCCACAGAAAATTGAATGAAACAAGTTTCATTCAATTTTCAATTGCTAATTTTAGAACCTGTGCAAATTTTGCAATGTGTTTGCTATAGAAAATTAGCATTTTTATTTTTGCTAAAGAATTTACTATTTTTTGTATTTATTTACAATGATCTTGCTCGAAACACGATAGATTGCTTGATCTCATACAAACAATTTCATTCTGAAAAGTTACTCTGTTGCTGTAAAAAAAAAAAAATCAGTGGAGTACGCACAGCGGCACAGGCAGTGTTTGTTGATTTAATGGTATTTATATTTTGAGGTTTATATATTTGTTTGTTCATTAATAATTAATTAAAACTTTACATGAAATGTGCATGACTGAGCCTTATAAGCTACTTTATAAGCTAATTTAATTGTAAATTGCACAAATTATTAAAGGTAATATCCGCATAACGTCCACAGTCAGAAGTGTGGATGCGGTTGCGGATTTTAAAAATGATGCGGATATCCGGTCCACCACTAATATATATATATATATATATATATATATATATATATAAAACCTTTGGTTAGCTTCCGCCCGAATTGTTCATTCTGACGAAGGTCAAGCTTTTCACTCCACCTTAGACCTAGAGTTTAACGTGGAATCCGAACCACGCTCCACCAGCAGCCCAGCGTCTTAACCACTACGACAGCCAGGGTACCCATTTATCTACCAACCACTTTCTTTATTGTGTGGAAGGAAGAACAGCTGGGTTTTGCTGCGCGCCGGCTGCCTTCACCGGGTCTCGAACCCGGGGCCGATGGATTCGTAGTCAGCGACGCTAACCACTACACCACCGAGGCGCAATATAATATATATATATATATATTATATATATATATACACACACACACATGAGAGCCACTCAATATATTTTTCCCCACTTTTTTTTTTCTTTCCAAGTTTCCTTGTAAGTTCCAGAAATTTTGTACACAAGTACATACAAGTACATACCTTTTTTACAAGTTTTTATTTTTCGACAGTCTCCATCCTTTTCTACGACTTTCCTTCCCCTCGAAACAAGGGCCTTTATTCCTTGCTGGTAAAAGTCCGCATTGGTTCCGCTGGAGCCACCTCTTAACCTCCTCAACAACCTCATCGTCACTCTGAAACTTTCTTCCACGAATAGTATCCTTCATTGACCCAAACAAATGGAAGTCTGAAGGTGCCAGATCTGGGCTGTATGGAGGTGTGGTAACACAGTTAAGCACATTTGTGTGATGGCCTCTCTTGTTTGCAAACTGCTGTGTGGTCTTGCGTTATCGTGCAAAAAAAGGACGTCTTCCAGTTTTCTCTCCGGTCGAATTCGCTTTATAAATTATACGTCTCTGGAGTATCTGTAGGGTAGCAATATATGCCTCTGAGTTGATTGCTTGTCCTTTCCTCATAGTTTCCAACAGAATCACCCTTTTCATATCGCAGAAGATGGTGGCCATAACCTTTCGTGCAGAGGGAGCCATTTTGAACTTTTTCTTGCGTGGGGAGTCTGCGTGATGCAACTCCATGGATTGGCGTTTTGTTTCAGGTTCAAAACAGTGTACCTAAGTCTCATCCCCAGTCACAATTCGTGAAAGGAAGTCATCCCCTTCTGTCTCGTATCGAACCAACGACTCAGAAGCAATTTCTTTTCTTTGAGCTTTGTGATCTTCAGTCGGTTCGTGAGGAACAAACCGTGAACACACTTTTGAGTATCCCAGTTGCTGAATTATCGTATTCACATTTCCTTCACTAATTCCTTGCTCCAGTGATAGCTCCTTGTATGTGACGCGCCGATTTGATCGAATGATACTGTTAGCACGTTGCACAGTGTGAGATGTCACAACCGATGCCGGGTGACCGATGCGTGGCTCATCATCGAGGCTGGCTCTCCCTCTCTCCGATGATCTCACACGTTTAGACCAGCGTCCAACTGTGCTTCGATTAACAACAGCATCTCCGTAAACGTTTTGCAGACGTTTGTGAATATTTCCAACTGTTTCATTCTCTGTGGTTAAGAATTCGATAACAGTTCTCTGTTTACGACGCACATCACTGTCAGACGCCATTTTCGAAACTGCATTAACCATCGGTTTTCTACAAGGGCGTTTAAAAGCGGTTTTAAAGGAGGGGGGGGGTTCAAACTAGAAAAATCCGGTTATGTGAAGCGCAGAAAGTTCAAACTTACGGCCAAAAGGCATTTCAGCCCCATGGCCTATTATTTAGCTAAGAAAAAAGGGTGGGGAAAAATATATTGAGCGCCCCTAGTATATGTATATATATATATATATATGAAAAATTATTTCACGAAAGTGACACGTGAAAAATATTTATGATGAATAAAACCACGAAGGGAAAAGAAACACAAAGTGGTGCTCAAGCGCTTTCGTCTAATGACATCCTCAGGAACACTGGAGTGAAAGGATCGTTCAAGGCAATATATAGGTTACAAAAAAAACATAATATATATATATATATACACACACACATATATATATATATATATATATATATATATATATATATATATACATATAGTAAGTATAGAAAAAATTGTGGGAGGAGCAAACACATTTGTATGGGAAAATGACACTTTTAGCACTTTGGCCGAAATTCAATATAAATTCAAATGGCTTGTTTATGAAACAGGTCACAAAAGAATAAAGAAATAAAAATAAATATAAATATAAATTGTAAAAAAAAAAAATTACAAAATAATGCCTTAGTGATATATATGTCACAGCCTAAATAACCATAAAGAAATAAACCAACAGATAAAAAACCAAAATTGTAAGTGGAGTCTACAAATTCAAGCTCAAAAGGAAAGTTTACAATCAATTTAATAGATGATGCCAAATTGATATATATGTCACAAAGAAATAAAGAAATAAACCAAAAAAAAAAATAATTATAATAAATTGAAAAATAAATTTTAAGAGAGGCACACCAATTTATAAGGGAAAAATTACCAAAGGTTTTTTAGTTATTGTCTGAATCATGCATACTATGGTCACAAACGAATAAAAAAGTACAATTAATATAAATTGGAAAACAAAATGATGCCTAGATGATATATACAGAACTATAAAAATATATACAACATATATAAGGTGTATATATACGAAATATAAACGCAATATATAAAGAATATATATATATATATATGCATAAGGGAAAAAATTACCAAAGGTTTTTATAATTATTGTCTGAAAAATCGGTAGGTCACAAAAGAATAAAGAAATAAAAATAAATATAAATTGGAAAAATTACAAATAATACAACTACACGTGTATACCCGCATAACCAAATATATATACACATACATACACATATACATACACACATACATATACATATATATATATATATATATAACTGCAATGACCACGCACATACGCACATAAACATACATACATACACATACACGCATACAGCAATAAATTGAAAAATAAAATTGTAAGAGAAACATACAGATTTATAAGGAAACAGAGACAAAAACAAATTTTTACCACAGATTTAGCATCCTGCCCTTTTTGTTTAAATCCATTCTGAAGGAATTCAGAGCAACGGGATCGAGTTGAAACAGACCTTTACTCATGTTAAGGTTATTTGTAAGTTGAATTATAGCCGACTCAAGAATATTTCTATTAACAATGTTGCTAGAGTGAAACAAAACTGAAGCATTATTCCAATCAATACAATGGGATAACTCTGACAAATGGATAAAAAGGGCACTGGACAACTGTCCCGTTCTAACGGAATATTGATGCTGTTTTACACGCGTTTGCAAATCCTTTCCCGTCTGACCTATGTAAAAGGAATCACATTGCTTACACCCAATTTTATAGATAATGCCTAAATTATTGGTAGGGCTATTTTTTACTATGATGTTTTTCACAATATTGTTATATGAAAAAACTACACTGATATCCAAAAGTTTAAGTACATTAGCAATGCCTAAGAAGCCCGGGAAAAATGGAAGTACTAAAATATTCTTTGACAAGGTGCGAGTGTTATTATTCACACGATAGAAGGTTCATTTAGCCTTATTAAGACAAGATTCCATGAACGCAGATGGGTAACACAACTCACTTCCAATACCGTTGATATTTTCCAATTCGGCATCGATGTATTCCGGACTGGCGATCCTAAGAGCGCGGAGAAACATTGAGGAAAATATGGCCTTTTTAATAGGGGTGTCATGTCCAGAGTAAAAGTGTACGTAGGACAAATTGTTTGTTTTTTTCCGATAGATACTAAACTTAAAACCCGGGCTATCCCTATGAACACGCACATCCAAAAACGGGATTGAGTTGTCTTGTTCCACTTCTAAAGTAAATTTAATGGAGGGGACTTGGTCATTTAACTGAAGGAGGAAGTCATCCAGGTCACGATTCATGGGCCAGATACACAAAATATCGTCGACGTACCGCAACCAAGGGATGCCAACCCCCAGGATTCTCGGAATGTAAGTAATTTCAAAAAACTCCATATAAATATTGGAGAGAAGGGGCGACAAAGGGTTGCCCATGGCCATCCCAAAAACTTGTTGATAATGCTCGCCATTGAAAGTGAATTTACAATCCTTGATACAAAGCTTAATAAGTTCCAAAACAGTGTGTGCAGGTAATGGCAGATCATAGTTATGTAATTCTCGGGCGAGAAAGTCAAGCATATCATCAATCGGCACTTTTGTGAACAATGAACAAACGTCGAAACTGATCAATCTATCGTTGGTATTAATGCGAACATTATTCAATTTTTCAGTGAGATCCATGGAATTTTTTACGTGTGAATCAGAGACAGTTCCAAGAATGGGGGACAAAACATTAACAAGCCATTTGGAGAGTTTATAGGTAATAGAGCCCACAGAGCTAATAATAGGGCGCATAGGGTTACCCGGTTTGTGGGTTTTAATAAGACCATAAAGGTAAGGCAGAGAAGGTGAAGTGGACAAAAAAAGGGGAATTAAGTCCTTATGATCTTTGAGAATGCGTTTCAAGCCACTATTGAATGATTTGATGACATCATCCTGCGGGTTCTTCCTAAGTTTCACGTATGTGGCGGGGTCCTGAAGCAGCTCATTCATCTTTCCAATGTAATCCACTTTGTCCATAATGACTAAGGTGTTAGCCTTGTCTGCTTTAGTAATATGGAGCTCACTATCTTTTTTAATTGTGAAAGGCTATTGCGGAAACGTTTAGGAAAGTTATCTTCGTAAGAAATATTCGCAGCACCATAGACAAGGCCTTTAACTATGTTAACCAAAGACTGAGGAAGGTTACACTGTTTTTCCAAACAAGCAAGACTATGACAAATTTGTAAAGCAGTAGGTTTTTTAACAATAAAAAAGGACATACCAAATCCAAGGGCACTTTTTGCATCGTCACTAATGTTTTTCGAAGAAAGGTTCACAACACATTTTGAGCTTACTTTTTTACTCCGCTGACTATTTCGAATGAGACTTTTAATTTTGCGATCCAAAATGTTTCGAAGTGAAGAAGTTCTCCGACGCAACTCGTTGTAAATTTCATCAAACAAAGGTTGGATCCACGGTTGGGGAATAACAGTCAAAACATTACGTTTGGCAATGCCTAAATTTTTGAAGGTGGACCACTCATTTTGTCTGGTGACTTCAATATGTTTCTTTAAAATTACTCTGCTAAAGTTGTTGAACGGATGGTCGTCCATTTGTCTCAGGCGAATCGGAAGGAGGGACTTGGGAAGGACCTGATCCTCCAGACAATTAGTAAGAAACTTTCGTCGGATACGAATTGCATGCCCCTTCATTAATGTAGAAGAAAACACAGACACAAACGGAGACAATAGAGGGAACAGCAAGGCGAAGGAACGCGTGGTGTTCATTATATGAAAAATTATTTCACGAAAGTGACACTTGAAAACAATTTGTCCTTCGTACACTTTTACTCTGGACATGACACCCCTATTAAAAAGGCCATATTTTCCTCAATGTTTCTCCGCGCTCTTAGGATCGCCAGTCCGGAATACATCGATGCCGAATTGGAAAATATCAACGGTATTGGAAGTGAGTTGTGTTACCCATCTGCGTTCATGGAATCTTGTCTTAATAAGGCTAAATGAACCTTCTATCGTGTGAATAATAACACTCGCACCTTGTCAAAGAATATTTTAGTACTTCCATTTTTCCCGGGCTTCTTAGGCATTGCTAATGTACTTAAACTTTTGGATATCAGTGTAGTTTTTTCATATAACAATATTGTGAAAAACATCATAGTAAAAAATAGCCCTACCAATAATTTAGGCAATATCTATAAAATTGGGTGTAAACAATGTGATTCCTTTTACATAGGTCAGACGGGAAAGGATTTGCAAACGCGTGTAAAACAGCATCAATATTCCGTTAGAACGGGACAGTTGTCCAGTGCCCTTTTTATCCATTTGTCAGAGTTATCCCATTGTATTGATTGGAATAATGCTTCAGTTTTGTTTCACTCTAGCAAAATTGTTAATAGAAATATTCTTGAGTCGGCTATAATTCAACTTACAAATAACCTTAACATGAGTAAAGGTCTGTTTCAACTCGATCCCGTTGCTCTGAATTCCTTCAGAATGGATTTAAACAAAAAGGGCAGGATGCTAAATCTGTGGTAAAAATTTGTTTTTGTCTCTGTTTCCTTATAAATCTGTATGTTTCTCATACAATTTTATTTTTCAATTTATTGCTGTATGCGTGTATGTGTATGTATGTATGTATATGTGCGTATGTGCGTGGTCATTGCAGTTAAATATATATATATATATGAATAGAAACGACATAAGTGTTAAGGAACGTTTCTGCACACGAGGAGGAGAGATAACGAATAATGAAAAATGAGGCGAACAGCCCAGGAAACGAACCCAGGGCCTTCCAATTGCCGGTCGGACGCTCTACCATTATGCTACGGACCTCACTCAATCACAAATCGAAATTCTCCCACATAGGGCAGAAACCAATGCCCTGAGAGGGCACCCTCGCAAATCGTGAATATGCGCATATAACTGCAATGACCGCGCAGTATATAAATGAATAGAAACGACATAAGTGTTAAGGAACGTTTCTGCACACGAGGCGGTTCGCCTCATTTTTCATTATTCGTTATCTCTCCTCCTCGTGTGCAGAAACGTTCCTTAACACTTATGTCGTTTCTATTCATTTATATACTGCGCGGTCATTGCAGTTATATGCATATATATATATATGTATATATATATATATATATATATATATATATATATATATATATATATATGTGTGTGTGTATATGTGTGTGTGTATGTATATGTGTATGTATGTGTATATATATTTGGTTATGCGGGTATACACGTGTAGTTGTATTATTTGTAATTTTTCCAATTTATATTTATTTTTATTTCTTTATTCTTTTGTGACCTACCGATTTTTCAGACAATAATTATAAAAACCTTTGGTAATTTTTTCCCTTATGCATATTATATATATATATATATATATATTCTTTATATATTGCGTTTATATTTCGTATATATACCTTATATAAACTTATGTTGTATATATTTTTATAGTTCTTTATATACCATCTAGGCATCATTTTGTTTTCCAATTTATATTTACTTGTACTTTTTTATTCGTTTGTGACCATAGTATGCATGATTCAGACAATAACTAAAAAACCTTTGGTAATTTTTCACTTATAAATTGGTGTGCCTCTCTTAAAATTTATTTTTCAATTTATTATTATTTTTTTTTTTTTTTGGTTTATTTCTTTATTTCTTTGTGACATATATATCAATTTGGCATCATCTATTAAATTGATTGTAAACTTTCCTTTTGAGCTTGAATTTGTAGACTCCACTTACAATTTTGGTTTTTTATCTGTTGGTTTATTTCTTTATGGTTATTTAGGCTGTGACATATATATCACTAAGGCATTATTTTGTAATTTTTTTTTTCAATTTATATTTATATTTATTTTTATTTCTTTATTCTTTTGTGACCTGTTTCATAAACAAGCCATTTGAATTTATATTGAATTTCGGCCAAAGTGCTAAAAGTGTCTTTTTCCCATACAAATGTGTTTGCTCCTCCCACAATTTTTTCTATACTTACTATATGTATATATATATTAGGGTGTCTCTTATTGGGTAGTCAAAAATTGAAATGTTGAATTATTTTATCTGCGCCCCCTAAAATAGTTCAATTTAGCATAAAAACTAAATCTTGAAAGTTTGACACAAATTGGCTCATATTTAGGGGTCGCCCCCGGCTAATAAAAATGGTGACCATGGCATAATAGCTCCTGACATATGATTATGCTCATTATACACATAATTCCTTCCTTCTTTTTTTAGTTTGATTCGTTTTTATAAGTATAGGCCTACTTATTTATCATTGATCCTTTTCTAACCTATCCTTGATGTTGTTATAATCCATCCTTTGGTCCTCAATCCTTCTTTATCCCAATCCTTTTTCTCCTATCCAAAATCGTTCCTGGCTCTTTTTTATATACAATCAGCAATGAAGCATTGCTACAAAAAAAACCCATTAGTTTATTATATAGTGATAAATTCAAAAGGCCAGTGCTATTTACATACTTTAATTACTTTAATTAGCATTATTTCCTTATACAACATTTATTTAATATACAATGATTATACAATATGGTGTATTTTAAGGTGCGACCTCATTGATGGTTATTTTTTGAGAAGAACAGTTTTTCATGGAACTGGGTGACTCTGGCGGTGTTTTGCAACAATTTGGAGCAGGAACTGGAGCTGCTCTTCCCCCACTGTCAATTTCTTATTCAGCTCTTGAACTAAAGCTACTGCACGTTCTGCCCGGTCATTTACAACAGATAGAGCTGCAACAATAGCTCTGGCCCTTAAATATTCACAGTTGGATGTCCAAGTGCTGGGTGCCTTGTTCAGAAATCCTTCTGGCAAATTCAGCTTAGTAAAGAATTCTCTAGTATTTCTTGTAACAAGTTGGTGTAGTCCTTCACCAGAGCAGAAGGTCGATTCAGGAATCCGAGGACGCTTGGGTGGTCTATCAGTGGACTCATCTTCTAATGCCTTTACCGTGCGTTTCTTTACATCTGTAGTAATTCGCTCATCAAAGAAAGCAAGACCAACTGCTTCTTCAGACAGGTACCATAAGTGGTTAGAGAGCTTTTTTTTAGTTGCATCAGAAATCTTTTTGTTAGGATAATTAATCAATGACCCCATAAGGAGCCAGTCATTAAATGGGGTTTCAATAGGGAGTGAGGATGTTGTCCAAGCCTTCATATAGATGAGAACAGAAAAAAGGGAAAGATCTCGAATTCCTCGTTCTTCAGTCTTAGTCATCTTGAACTGGTTTCGAAAAAGCCACATCTTGATAGAATAGAGCGCTTTGGACATCCAGCGAGCTCGATGCATGGCACCTGGTGCACGAAACTTGATGCCTTTATTGGGGACACCTCCAAGAAAGATGATGGACAGATCCAAAAGTTCTTGATAGTCATCCCGTAGCATAGGTGCCTGGGATCTAGCAAACTGAATTAGTTCAGTTTTAGACTGGATAATTGCTTCTTCAGTAATCGTGTCTGTCTCACCTGTTTGGAACTGGCTTTGATCAACAGAAGTCCAATTGTCACGAAAACGCTTAAAGATCAATATCTCTGGACCAGTTGATGTAGATCCCAATGTTGCTTCAAATGCAGCTCCCAACAATAAATCTAAAACATGGTGTCTACAAGGCAAGTACAAAACATCATGTCCCAATTTTGCTTCGATGAGAGCACAGGCTCCACTATATTGACCCGTGTTTGAAGCTGTTGTATCGAAACAAATATTCATTTAATTGAATTCATCATAAATATGATGATTAATTAATTAAAAACATATGTTTAGTATACTTGACAACTGCTAGTAATTTCAAATATTAATTGCATAAATAATAGCTATATTTTATGAACTTTAATAAGCAGGGGCGACCTCTAACAATTGTTCAATCCAAAAAATATTTTATATGTGATGTTTTTTCAACCAATGGAACTGGTTGAGGGGGCGCAACCTAAAAAAATCAACACTTCGAAAATAAGAGACACCCTAATATATATATATATATATATATATATATATATATATATGTGTGTGTGTATATATATATGTTTATTTTTGTAACCTATATATTGCCTTGAACGATCCTTTCACTCCAGTGTTCCTGAGGATGTCAGACGAAAGCACTTGAGCACCACTTTGTGTTTCTTTTCCCTTCGTGGTTTTATTCATCATATATACATATATATATATATATATATGTGTGTGAGCTGGAACCCAGAATGGTCTCCTGAGATCTTTTATGTTACACACAGACCGTGCATGGAACAAGGAACTCTTCTGGGAAAATTAAATCCACTGTAGTTTGAGTAAGTAATGGTAAATGACAAATAATATAGTCGAACTACAGTGGATTTAATTTTCCCAGAAGAGTTCCTTGTTCCATGCACGGTC
Source organism: Bathynomus jamesi (assembly GCA_023014485.1). Lineage (NCBI taxonomy): Eukaryota > Metazoa > Arthropoda > Malacostraca > Isopoda > Cirolanidae > Bathynomus > Bathynomus jamesi. Next base: position 315,507 of record JAJOZX010002716.1, on the reverse strand, counting down.
TGTGTGTAACATATACTATACATATATATATATATATAACATTAAAATTAACCAACTAGTTATGTTAATTGCATGCTTGGTTAAGTTAATTGAATGCCCGGTTAGGTTAACTGTACGTCCTTGATGGTTGGTTAGGTTAAGTCGTGACATTTTCGTTAAAACTAAAGAAAATATCACGACTAAACCCAACCAATCGTCAAGAGCGGACAGTTGACTTAACCGGGCATTTAATTAACTTAACCGGGCATTCAATAATTTTCCCGTAGGTTTCGATTAATTTCGTTAGTTTTAACGAAAATATTTCGACTTAACCTAACCACTCGTCAAAGGCGTACAATTGACCTATCCGGGCATTCAATAATTTTCCTGTAAGTTTCGATTAATTTTAAGAACTTTTACCTAATAATTTTTTCTCTCTAGGAGCCGTTTCTGTGTTTTAGGGTGGGACAGATACACAAACAGAAAAACAGACAGAGACAGATAGACAGACTGACAGCATATATATAGATTTTTAAAAATTCAAATTTTTGTCTAATTAAAAAAAATTAATTTTTTTTTTGGTGAATCGCAAATGCATTGAGTGAAAAGCACGCGCTAGAGCTCCGCCCATTTTATGACGTCTCTATGATGTTACTGTCTTTCAAACAATCCGGAATACCGAGGGACAGACGGACGGACGGACAGGACTGCCATTTTATAGTATAGATTACCAGCACCATCGGGATTTGAACTTCGCCCCCTCGGTGTCTTCACTCTGCTGTGGGGAAACGGTGATACACACTGAGATATGGAAGCTCACGACTGGTGTATAACAATATATGTTTGAAAACATGCCAACTCATGGTCAATGATGTCACAGATAACATTTTCTTTTCTCTTGTAAAAATGTTTCATAGAGGACGAACACATATTGCTGTATAAAACTGTTAGATGTACAAGTTAGATTACGTATGTTAGGTATATATAAAATAGATTAGTTTAAGTCAGTCTCAGGTATATCATAGGCTTATTAAATAAATTTCTAGTTTAGCGTGTCGAAGGTTTTTTCGCTTCAGACGAGGTAAGTAGTTCAACCAAGTGTGGAATAATTTTGAAGATACATACAGTATTTAGTATTGGTACTTTAACTTCTCTTTAAAAAGTGCTGTTGAAATGGATACCATATATATATATATATATATATATATATATATATATATATATATATATATATGTATATATATATATATATATATATATATATGGTATGAGGGCCACAAAACTAAAGGTTTCCTTTTCATTAGGCACCTTCAACTCCACCTTTATTTAATGCAAATTCATCCATCCATCCATCGTGTTCTGCCTATCAGGCAGGTCCAACTCATGTGTCCCGCCAAAATGTTCTATCCTGAACTATCTTTTTCATCTCGTGGTAGCTCCTACCTGCATTCAAATCATCCAGCATTGCTTTCTTTTTCCTTCCCCTCGACCTTCTACCTTCATATCTACCCTCTATCACCTCTTTCAACAATCCTTCTCCTCTCAACACATGTCCGATCCATTTCTTCTGTCTTTCTCTTATCACCGTAATGAGTCTTCTTTCCTCCCTCAGCTGTTGCAGTACTTCCTTATTACTTTGGTGTTCCCTCCGGCTTATCTTTAGCATTCTTCTCCAAATCCACATTCCAAAACTTTTCAAGAGTTTCTTTTCAGTTGTTTTCAGTGTCCATGTTTCTGCTCCATACAGTACCACACTCCATACCAAACTTTTTATTAACCTTTTCTTCAGCTTCAACTTGAGTTTACCTGTAACTAGACTTCTCTGTCTCTCAAAAGCTACCTTACCCATACCAATTCTAGATCTTACTTCCTTATTGCAATCTCCATTGTTGGTTAATAAACTTCCCAGATATTTAAACTGTTCAGCTTCTTCTAAGGTCCGATTTCCTATCGTTAGGTTAATTTGTGCTCCTTTCCTTCTTGCAATTTTCATTACCTTTGTCTTGGTCTCATTAATTTCATTCCGAATTCTTCTGCCGTTGTTGTCAAGCTATTGACCATTCTTTGCAGTCCTTCCTCAGTACTACAAACAAATGCCTTGTCATCTGCAAACCTTACAGATTTGACTAATTTATCTCCTACTCTGATTCCCTCTTCCAGATCTGAGAGTGCTTCTATTACACTGGGCAACACGTATTTTATTGAATGATATCTGACACTTGATTCTAGGTAATTTGGGTGCGCTGAATACGAATTTGAACTCGGTTTGGCTCTATCAGGTCCTGATTCTTGTCGACAGCCTATGTGCCATTTTCCAGATTTTTCAAATTAGGACTAAAAAATTAAGTCATGTGTTAAATTTTTTTTTCAAGTTTCATGAATACAAGCAGTTCAAACTACAGTAAAATTACATTATAACGATAGAAATGACTTAAAATAAAAAAAAAAGATATGAAGCTTTCACTGTGGCAAAAATTTTCTTTTGTAAGACTTTCTAGCGTATTTGCTTGTTGATGGCAGGTCTCTTTTCAAGCACCAGCAGTAATCAGCCATCATGTGGGAATCCCAGCGGCCTTGGTACCGTTCCTCCATAATTTTTATATCTTGGTGGAATCTCTCCCTTGTTCGTCACTTACATCACCTAAATTACTTGGAAATTGGTCAAGATGGCTATTCAAAAAATGCATTTTTATGCTCATATTGCAACCTAACTCTTTGTAGTCCCTTAAAAGTTTTTTTACGATTTCTTCGTAGTTATCTGCCCTATAATTGCCTAAAAAGTTTTCTATCAAGTCCACGAATGAGAACCAGCCATTTTTTTCGCGTTCATTCATGACATTAGGAAAATTGCTGTCTTTAATCATTGTTCTTATTTGTGGACCGTCGAAAATTCCCGCCTTGATTTTTTCATAACTTAAACTTGGAAATTTTGAAGTTATGTATTTGAAACACTCGCCGTTCGTATCTAAAGCTTTTACATATTGTTTAATGAGGCCTAGTTTTATATGCAGAGGAGGAAATATGATTTTATCTCTGCTCACTAAAGGTGGATTAATTACGTTTTTTTCTCCGACAGTAAGTGATGTTCGTGCTGGCCAGATTTGTTTGAAATAATGTTCTTCCTTGGCTCTGCTGTCCCATAAGCAAAGGAAGCAGGGATATTTAGTATACCCTCCTTGTTGTCCTAGCAGAAAATTAACCATTTTTAAGTCAACACATATGATCCACTCGTGCTCCCTATATTTGATAAGATTTAAAACCTTTTCTATATGTTCATACTTTTCTTTTAATTTTGTTGAGTGCCCAATCGGTATCGAGCCGTATAGATTGCCATTATGCAACAACACACACTTAAGACTTCTTTTCGAACTGTCTAAAAACAAGCGCCAATCATTTGCATCGTAAGACTCAACCCCCATCTTCTTTAACAAACCAACTATGTCGCAGCAATATACTAAACTATCCTCTGTTCTAAAATATTTAACAAGTTCTTCTTCTCTTTTTCTGTAAAATGAAATGTATGTGTTTGAAGTAAGCAAGTTTTTCTCTTTAAGTCTTGAAGCTAAAATTTCCGCAGCCTTTTTTGGCAAATTTAGATCCCTTACAAGATCATTCAACTCGGCCTGGTTAAACTTTTGCGGATCGTTTTGACTTTCAAATACGCTGGGGTCAAAATCGGTGTCTGACTCCTCAAAGTGCATAACAATATTTTCAGGAACATCTTCAACTAATTCTTGAGTTGGCAGACCCTTAAATTTTGGAATGGGGATCTCATTTGAATGAAGCACAGGTCGTATCGCGGTGTCGAAATTTGGGTACTCGATACAATGTTTATTTTTCTTAGTGAAGCCCGAAGTCTTGACAAAGCAAAGGTAGCAATCGGTCTCGTGGTTAGTAGGCTCTCGCCACACCTGATATGGAAAAAAAATTGTAAAGCGTTAACAAAAGCGACGAGAGACTTGTTTTTATGAATTTTATCAAAAGTTATCAAAAGTTATCACCCAAACATTTAACATTTCTATGTGTTTCAACCTTATGCAATATTTGAGATTCTTATAAACATTTTCTGTAAATTTTTGTTTATGTACCTAAGTTACAATTACATTTAGGTAAGTTACAGTATACTAGTGATTAAATTACGTAGTTTTATGAAATCATAAACTTACCATCGGAACTCCAAAAGGTATTTTTGAATCCGAACCCTTCGTCCAATGTCGCAGTCTTTCAATGCATATAGTGCAGGCTTTATGTGGAGCCCACGATTTATCTTGGTCCCCCAGTTTTATGCCAAAATAAGCTAAGTAAGCTCTTTTTACGAAGTCAGTTATATTTGCTCGTTGATGTGGAAGTGTAAAATTTCCACATATATAACAGAAGGAATCAGGGTTGTTTTTGCATTTGAACTTTCTAGTGCTTGATGACATATTGCTTGATTGTTCTGCCAATTTGTAAAGGTATTTAAAGCCCTTAATTCATATAAATTTAAGAAAATCTGAAATATAAACACAAAAATTAGTTTAAATAGGTACTTATTATGAAATAGGTACTTACAATCTATGAAATTAAACTAGAAACACGGATGAGTAGGTACAATATAAATTACGTCTAATTAAATCAACTATATTAAATCACGATGACAAAATTACTCACTAAATCATATGCCAATTCAAAATTATGTTAATGCCCAAACTTAATTAACTAACTCAACTGACTGACTGACTGACTGACTGATTGAATTGACTGATTAACTCTGGAAACGAGTCGCTTTTATATATTTTAGTTGTCCCTCTAGAATACTCTACAGAGAACAGGAACGCTCGAGAAAATTTTAGAATTCTATGATATTTTTAGCTTAATTTACTAATATTAAAATGGGTTAAAAATGACAAAATTAAAAATATTTTTAGGGTGTTACATATAAAAATATACATAATACAACAATACCATAACAATAGGTACAAATACCTAGATAAAAACCTAGTTGCATAATGTGTAACTGCAAAAAACAGCGAGTATTGAGAAAAAAACCTTTTTATGAATACGACGAAAGAGGAGGGGTGTTGAGCAAAATCAGGACCTGATAGAGCAAAACCGAGTAAAAATTCGTGCTCAGCGCACCCAAATTACCTAGAACTAACTGTCAAATCTAATTCAATAGACAAAAAGTTGAAATTTGTTCCCCAGTGAATTATCGTTGCTTCCGCATAGATGTTAAATAACACGGGGGACAGGGAGCATCCTTGCCTGACCCCTCTCCCAACCAATTCAGGCTCCGATTCTCCTCCTGTAACTCTAACATTCACAGTCTGGCGAAGATATAGACTTTTTATCAACCTACAGTCCCTCCAGTCAACATTAATATTCTTCAATATATCCATTAGTTTCAGTAGAATGGGCGCAAAATGGACGAGTGCAATGCAATTGCAAAAGTTGATCAATGTTGCAAGAGTGCCAACCCCCCTCTGTTGCAAGGCACCCATAGTGCCAACCTCCACTTCCTCCTTGTTGAAAGGCACCCCTAAATGGGGGAGGGGGTTGCTGCAAGAGCAACAAGGGGTTATGCAACTTGGAGGCGGAGTTATCCCCCAAGTTGCAATGAACCCCCGCTGGGGGAAACCTCATTGGGGATAAGGTGGGACGGCCTCACCCCCCAAAGGGGTATACCTAACCTAAGAGAGAGGAGAGGTGTTCGCTTGACAGGAGCCAAGCGCATATTAAGACTTCAGCCGAGCGGCCGTTGCCTTATAGGGCCTCTAATCAGCCAGTCGGCTTAATCAGCCAGTGCCTCCAGGCATCATCAGCCAGTTGGCACAGTGTATACTTCGTTTGGCACGTACACACTCGTCTATACGCCCATAAAATATTACGATTATATGCGTCGGGCTCCGGCGACCGCGTTAAACTGTAGGTCTAAGGTGGAGTGTAGGCGGGCTCGAGACCCGGCGGCGGTGCGTCCTTCCGTGGTTGCTAGCCATAGTGACCTAATGATCCGTGTTAAACCGTAGGTCTAAGATGGAGTGTAAACATCTTTCCACGGTTCTTAGGGGTAACCAGGGGATCCCGTTATTGCAACACTCGATCATGTTGTTTATCAGTTTGTTTATTTCCCTCTCTCTCTCTCTCATATATATATGTGTATATATATATATATATATATTATATATATATGTATGTATATATATATATATATATATATATATATATATTATACAGTGTATGTATATTTCCCCGTTTAAAAGTAGGTCTAAGGTGGAGTGTAAAGCTTGAACTTCACCAGAATGAACAATTCGGGCGGAAAGCAAAGGCGAGCCTATATATGTACAATTCCGGAAAAAAGTTCATCTAAAAATTCGTGTAAACACCTTTCCACGGTTGGTAGGGGTACCCAGTGCGCCCTAGCAGAGATCTCTCTCTCTCTCTCATATATATATATATATATATATATATATATATATATATATGGGAATGGACTCAGAATGGTTCCCTGAGTTTTTTATGATACACACAGACCGTGCATGGAACAAGGAACTCTTCTGGGATAATTAAATCCACTATAGTCCGAATAAGTAATGGTAAATGACAAATACCATAGTTTTTCTTTTTCGTGATGCAAGCCCGACGTGGGCAACGGGTCTCTCGCAAAGAGGTCCCATAAATATAGCTTCCCTCACCAGCTATCTGCAAAGCAGACAGGATCCAGCTTTGGGACATGGATCTACGGTTTAAAGCAGCCTAGCCCCACTACATTTAGAACCTCAATATAAGTAAAAGACTCGTTGCATTCACGTCGGATTGAATAAATCAAAGAAAAAGGGGTAACTATTATATTTTAGCCAAAACCAAAACTTAAACCTCAACTGGCAGAATTGAGCGTCCACTTTTCAAGGCACATAACATGTCCGTTTCATGATGGGAATGAACTCAGAATGGTTCCCTGAGTTTTTTATATTGAGGTTCCAAATGTAGTGGGGCTAGGCTGCTTTAAACCCTAGATCCATGTCCCAAAGCTGGATCCTGTCTGCTTTGCAGATAGCTGGTGAGGGAAACTATATTTATGGGACCTCTTTGCGAGAGACCCGTTGCCCACGTCGGGCTTGCATCATGAAAAAGAAAAACTATGGTATTTGTCATTTACCATTATTTAGTCGGACTATAGTGGATTTAATTATCCCAGAAGAGTTCCTTGTTCCATGCACGGTCTGTGTGTATCATATATAATATATATAATATATATATATATATATATACTTCCCCGTTTAAAAGTAGGTCTAAGGTGGAGTGTAAAGCTTGATCTTCACCAGAATGAACAATTCGGGCGGAGAGCAAAGGCGTGCCTATATAAAGGAGGGAAATGAAAAAAGGTGAAAGCGATATAAGCAAACATCTAATTAAACGATGTAATTAGCTGAACAATAGAAGGACATAAATATTTATGGAAAATATATATATATACAGGGTGTCCGAGAATTATCTGTACAATTTTTGGCTGTTATTAAAAGTCAACCATGAAGTGTAGAAATTCCAGTGTTGTCCCATTTTACAGAGAATCTCATTAAGTTTTTTCTGATACAAAGTTTTGACAAGTTTTTTAGAAATTCCAGTGTGTCCGAAAATTAGCTGTACAATTTCATCTTTTAATAAAATTCTTGATAACACACGTAAAATTCTTAAACAAGATTATTTAGAATCTGTATTTTCAAAAGTTTCTTTTATTAAAGTAACGTTGTTACAAACATTCGATATGTGCACCATCAGTGATTCGCGAAACATCCAATCGGTACTCCAAATGTTGCCATGTACGCTGCAGCATATCCACATCAATTCGCTCAATAGCAGTTGTGATTCTTGCTTTTAAATCATCAATGTCTGTCACCCGCGTATTGTACACAAGATCTTTGACGAATCCCCAAAGAAAGAAATCACAGGGTGTGATGTCGGGAGATCTAGCCGGCCAATGAATTGCACCTCCACGGCCAATCCACCTGTTTGGGAATGTCTCATTCAGGGACTTACGGACGATCAAGGCCCAATGTGGCGGTGCGCCATCTTGCTGAAAAATGATGCGTGGATGCAGTGCTTCCAATTGCGGATAGACAAAATGTTGCAACATGTCCAGGTAGGTATTGGAGGTCACTGTTGATTCACCGAAGAAAAATGGTCCAATCACGCGATCATGTAACAGGCCACACCACACATTAACTTTAGGACTGTCTCTGATGTGCTCTTCTATGCAATGTGGATTTTGTGACCCCCATATGCGCACATTTTGTTTGTTTACCTTGCCTGAAACATGAAAAGTTGCCTCATCCGAAAACATGATTCTTGCCAAGAACGCATTGTCCTGGTCGACTCTGTCAAACAGAGTCATTGCAAATTCCTTACGGGAGACCTTATCTTCTTGCGTAATCTGTTGCAAGATTTGCAACTTGTAAGGATGCAACTTCAAACGTTTACGCAAGACATCATGCACTGTCGGACGGGGTATCTGTAACTCTCGTGATGCATTTCTTGTCAACTTGCGTGGACTGCGAAGAAAAGCCTCTCGAATGCGTTCGACATTTTCAAAAGACATTCGAGGCCGCCCTGCTCCTTTCTTATGCTCTACACTTCCAGTTTCCTTAAACCTTTTATACCAAGCTCGTATGGTTACTCTTGATGGAGGGTTTCTGTTGTAATTAGTTCAAAACCTTCGTTGAACTTGTGTATCTGATTTTGTTTCGATAAACCATTCAACACACTGTGGTTTCTCCTGTGGATTCATTAAGGATGAGGGGTGTGTATGAATATCTGAAAAAGAAAAACTTGTCAAAACTTGTTATCAGAAAAAACTTAATGAGTTTCTCTGTAAAATGGGACAACACTGGAATTTCTACACTTCATGGTTGACTTTTAATAACAGCCAAAAATTGTACAGATAATTCTCGGACACCCTGTATATATATATTTATATATATATATATATATATATATATATACTGTATATATAATTATATTAAACATCGTTCTGAAAATTGCGGAGTTTGGCGGAAGCGATAGATAATTTCGATTTAAAATTCCAATAAATAAACTTCTTTCTGCAGGAGTTTATTTCGAGATCATAAAGATTAAAACTTCATCAGCAATTGATTCGTCGTTTAGTATATCTCTCACACATAAGCGAATTGTACTAAATATATCTCTATTAATCATAGTTTTTCTTCTTTCTATAGCAAAAAAAAAAAAAATTACGGGACTATAAACACCCTTTCATTCTGAACTTTTCTCATATATATATATATATACACACACACACACACACACACACATGTTGTTTATCATTAAATTATACACCCCAGCGTCGGGTCAATCTTATTCTCATTCTCTCGAGATCGTAAACTTTGGGCTAATCATCAGCACGCAGCTGTTATTTTTAAATTTATTTATTGTATTGCGGAAATTTTACAGCGGCAGCCTTCATGGGTAATTAAATATCTTCCACTTTTATGCTTCAAGGCACCATAAATCGTAGTTTAGCGTTTCTCTCAAACATACGCGAATTGTTCCGAATATATCTTCCAATATCATGAAAACCCTTCCTTTCCCGACAAACGAGAATGTACAGGCGAGCATCATGCACCATAAAACGTTTCACATTCCAACCTCAACTCTCTCTCTCTCTCTCTCTGTCGAATACAAGATCAAAAAACAAAGCGTTTCTCGTCTCTTCACGAATGGGGATATCTGACACGCCCCAGATTTCACGGGGCAACCAATCACACCGTGTGGGCGGATCCCAGGACCTCTGTTTGGCCGCTATGCAGGCCTACGCGTCAAGCCCTGCCCAAAATTCACCGCTAGCCAATATGAAGCTAACGATTGTGTTCTGTGGGTTGGTCACAAGCCCCCTTTATTTCGCTTAGTGCTTTTCAAATATACATTATGTGTCAGTTATCGATCTACAATTCTCCTGAGTTGATAGAAGATCAAGACTTTTATGCTCACGCAACACTTCTAATTTGCAGAGCTATAGATCGGGGCGAACTGTTATCTACCCCGATTGTTAAGGAAAATTGTGACGAAATGCATGAACCGTTCAATGAAGACGCTGTTAAAATGTAAGTAACTTATAAGTGTCTAGCCTAGCTTTATTCTGAGTTTTCCTACAAAGAAAAAATAATCCAAGGACTCTTTCTCGTTTATAACAATATAACCTAACCATAAAAGGCCGCAATAAACGCGTTTTCAAAAATATTTTTAATTCTCTATTTCCTCCGAGTTATTTCGGCATATATATACATATATATATATATATATATATATATATATATATATATATATATATATATATATATATATATATATATATATATAGAGGGTGTTTGAAAACTTTCTGTACAAATTGTAATGGGGGATAGGCAACACCAAGACAAACTCTTTTCGTCTATAAGTGTATGTCCGCTGACGTCACCATTCGGCGCGAGAGGGCGCCGCTGCAATTGGCTAAAAGGTGAAGTGGGCTAGACTCGCGCTTCCCGCGGGCATTCTTAATTCGGACGTAGTACGCGTAACATGGAGCGCTTCACGACGACTGCTGAGATGGCTGACATGCATATGGTGTATGGGGCTGCCAATGGAAACGGAAGAGCTGCTGTGAGGTTGTACCGACAGCGCTTCCCAAACAGACGTGTGCCAAACCACCAAACGTTTGCGCATTTGCATCGGCGACTGCGAGAAACTGGAACATTCCATGCAAACATGCATGACACTGGTCGGGAAAGAAACGTGCGCACTCCTGACATGGAAGAAGAAATCCTACGGCGATTTGAGGACAATCCAAGCGCAAGCACGCGAGGTGTTGCACGTATCCTCGGTGTGAACCACGACCTGGTCTGGAGAGAGTTGCACGAGCAGCAGTTACATCCGTTTCATCGTCAGAGAGTCCAGGCATTACAACCTCGGGATTACCCTCTTCGTGTGGAATTCGCACGCTGGTTTCTGCAGCAGACAGCGGTGCAGCCTAATTTTCTGGCTTATGTGCTGTTCTCAGATGAGGCCTGTTTCACACGTGAGGGTGTGTTTAATATGCACAATTCTCACGTGTGGGCGCACGCAAATCCACATGCTACACGGGTGCATGCTCATCAAGAACGGTTCGCCGTCAATGTTTGGGCGGGTATCGTCCATGGCAAGTTGATTGGGCCATACCTGCTGCCTGCCTGACTCGACGGGCGGGTTTATCGGATATTTCTTGAAGAAACGTTGCCGGAACTGCTGGAAGATGTTCCCGTGGCTATTCGTAGACGAATGTGGTTTCAACACGACGGGGCCCCAGCACACTCCAGCAACGATGTGCGGGATTATCTGAACGCCACTTTTTGGGACCGATGGATAGGCCGGGGTGGGCCCGTAGCCTGGCCACCGAGATCGCCCGATTTAACATGCCTCGATTTCTTCCTGTGGGGACACATGAAGAACCTCGTGTACGAGACTCCCATTTACTCAGAAGAAGGCCTCGTAGCAAGAATCGCTGTCGCCGCTGGAACTGTTCCCGAAATGCCGGGAATCTTTCGACGTGTACGTCGGTCAATGCTTCGACGCTGTCGGGCATGCATTGATGCTACCGGTCGCAACTTTCAGCACCTTCTTTAAATAAACATGCCTTCTTTAAATAAACATGTTACGCGTACTACGTCCGATTTAAGAATGCCCGCGGCAAGCGCGAGTCTAGCCCACTTCACCTTTTAGCCAATTGCAGCGGCGCCCTCTCGCGCCGAATGGTGACGTCAGCGGACATACACTTATAGACGAAAAGGGTTTGTCTTGGTGTTGCCTATCCCCCATTAGAATTTGTACAGAAAGTTTTCAAACACCCTGTATATATATATATTATATATATATGTGTGGTGTGTTTTTATTTGTACATTTCTTGTACAGGTACGCTTTTAGAAATATTAAAAACTTACAATAGAAATATTAAAAACTATTATGATTTGGCTGCGGGTTCGAGACCCGTTGCAGGCAGACGGAGCATATCGCACCCAGCTAATCTTACGTTTGAAAAAGTCAGGATATCTGCTTATGGTTACAATTTGCTGTTAGTCTAACCTAGCTTTATTCTGAATTTTCTACAACGTAAAAATTAATCCCATTATGCTTTTAATTATTGCCTGTTTCCATCGCGACTATTTCGGCATATATATATATATATATATATATATATATATATATATATATATATATATATATATATAGTAGAGCTTTAATAATATTTTTCTCGATAATTCAGCACCGCAGTAGAATTTTTAAATTCCCAAAACTTTTAAGAATTATCTGTCTTTTTAATATAATTTTTTAAATTCGTGGCATTTCTCTTGTTGTAGCTCTTTATTTTTAGTTAACCTTATAGGACCGATGCGGAACTTGATCGTGTTATAGCTACTTTTGATGAAAGGGGAATAAATGATATGGATGCTTCTCTGCACAACCAACCCAATGACCTGAATACAGAAGTCGAGGTATTGGCTCACATCCGGTCAAGCGAGTGTCAGATCATCGAGGAACTAATGTATTTTTGAGGTTAAGAACAAAACACATTGTATTTTCATTTATTAAATGGCAGAAAACATGTACAAAGCGGAACCAGTGTCCGTTAAATAAGTCTTAATGACTACATTTTACAGTTAAAAATGTATATACAACTTTACACAATGTAGATATACACCTTTACACATTACAGCGGGTGCTAACATATGGGAACCTTTTTTTTTATCTGTCTGTATACACTTTTATCGTTCAATTCCAATTGTTGAGTACTCCCAATGTGTGTCGGATGGGTGGGTGGGGGGGCTTATCGATGTTTATTGAAGCTGAAAACATGAATTCATAAGAAGTTTTGTTTTAGCTTTAAGGCAGATAATGTCTACCGTTTATGATGATGTTTATAGATTGAAAAAATAAAATATTAATCTCAAAGAACATTTATATTGTTTATTGTGATTTTAAATCAAAGAACGAATGTAAGGAGAAGCAGAGCGAGACATCATGGGTATTCCCTCGCTGCTATATAGGTCAAACGACGCATTCCGACGGTACCTGCATCCTTTCCTTCTCGTCTCACGTAAAATAACGTGGATGCGAAGAAAATTTAATAACAAATGTATTTACTCTGTTTTCTATAAAAATTAACAGCCGCTCTCCGCTTGTGTGGTAAAATGTTGAATATTAAAGAAATTATGGATATTTCCCATAAGATTGTGGGTTCTATTCGGGCAACAAGTCTACAAAGGCGTCTCTTCCGGTCTCAGCTAGAAGAAAATAAAGCAGAACACACTGACCTTTTGTTGCACACTTATGTCAGGTGGCTAAGTAGAGGTAAATTCCTGCAGAGGTTTAGGGATCTCTTACCTGAAATTAAAGACTTTCTGAAGTTAAAAGAAACATATTACAAAGCGTTGGAAGACGAAGTGTAGTTTTAGATTTAGCTTTTTTGACTGACACCACTGCTTTTCCAAATCAGCTAAACTTAGAGTTGCAAGGTACAAACAAAACTATTGTTGAAATGATTACCTTAGTGAATACTTTTAAACAAAAACTAGAACTGGTATCCTCACTCACAGCTGCAGCGACACCAACAGCGGAACTTCAAAAACATGCTGTCAGAGCTGGAAAGTCAGGGGAAAGAATACGACCAGTTTGACAGTGTTCGATACGTTGAACAGTTGCAGAATGTTATCACAGACTTCAACAGACGGTTCCAAGACTTAGCAACACTAGAACCTGTAGCAACATTCACGTGCTTCCCATTTGGTGCAAACTTTGAAATTGTTGATATTGCATCAAAAATGGCCTTCTTGTTTAATATGGACATATCTGCAATCGAGAATGAAATTTTGACTCTGCGAAACGACATTCAAATCAAATCCAGGTCTTCAGAAGGAAACTTTTGGCACCTACTTCTTGAAGAAAAGTATCCGAATGTCAGAAAAAGTGCCATGTACTTGACAACATTTTTTGGATCAACCTACCTTTGTGAGTCAACGTTCTCACACATGAATATCATCAAATCAAAATACCGAGCCACTCTGGCAGATGATCACCTGGATGCTTCTTTGAGGCTAGCAATCAGCAGCTACAATCCGGACTACAGACGGCTTGCTGATGCCGTGCAGTGCAAATCATCACATCAGTAAAGTAAGCTCTTCCTATTCCAGTATACCTAATTTCTAATAAGTTTGGGGGTTAAAATTTAATGAAAAATATATCTGTGTGCATTTGGCAATATATTTTTTTATTCACTTCATTTTATTCTTGGTTATTCTCTCTCCATCTGTATATAACTGGGCTGGTGGATCGTATAGGGAAAACTTTGGAAAAAGTAGATCCCATCTCAGTAAAGTCTGGCCACCCCTGCTCCAGAGTGTAGGTGGACTGATCTGCCATTGTTCACACAACTCTAATACCTGGAAAAGAAGAAAACGTCAATGAATCACATATAAATTCAATTACTCATACAAAAATAAAATTGGTATTACAATATGTACATTTTGTAGGGAGTGACGGGACTTCTCAAACACCCTGTACATGCACTCAAAATTAGACAGATTTATCGATCGTTTGTTCTCTCTCTCTCTCTCTCTCTCTCGATAAGTATTTTGTAGAAATATATAATTTCCTAAGAAAAAACCTCAGAAAAATTAAAAAGTATGTTATAGATTACGTGAGGTAGATACAGTGTGTGTTTTTACCGTCACTTTCTTTTTTTCTTATTTCTCTTGGGTGGTTAGGTGCACGTGACGGGTGTAGGCATGATGTAGAAAATCTTATTTCCGTTCTCGATTCCAGTTTCAACATCTTTCATATAGGAGCAGTTTATCATTTTGTCGGTAGTGGACCACGTGAACGAGAGGGAGAAGAGCCTTACTACGATTTCTGCGTGATTGTTTTGCGCATACATGGGAATAGGCATGGAGAACTTGCCCTTTTCCTCTATCTTTTTCCTTTTGGGGCTAGCCTGGAGTAGGCCATGGTGTCTTTGTTGGACCAATGCCTCAGTAAAGAGAGGTGTAAATATTTTGCTTAAAATCAAAACAATATGTTCGACGTTTAGGAAACGATACCAGGTAGTTGATATACTATCAATACAAATATATTATGTTAGTTTAGAAAACGGTGCTATCTAGTACGATTTCTATATGTGCATAGCGTAATTGTAAATCTAGGTTATCTATTCTCCCCTTTCCTGTAAAATTTCCTTTACTTCTTCAAGGTCAAAGTATATTTTCAACCTTTTCCGTTCCGCCTCTAGAAGAGAGGAAGCGGAGGGTGGGGTAGAGCCAGTAGTATGTTAGCATTTACGGCGATGAAGTTTAGCGGCCACCAAAGTACTAGTGCCAAGGGTGGACGAGGAATACCAAGAAGAGAAAGGGGGAGGGAGAAAAGGGGAAAATGGTATAAAAGCAAAATTTTAATCACAGCTGCGTAAACTATGGGTTTGATAAGGAGGATGGTCATAAGAGAAAAGGATGAAGGGTTGAAGGTAATGAGGAAGGAGTGGGAGAGGGCCCTAATTAAAGAGGATAAGGGTGAAAATAAAATATTTTATATGTGACATCACACTATAAACTTTAGTGCCCCCAAAATATAATTTTTTTCCATATAAACATACCTATATATACATATACTCTATATGTGTGTATATGATGAGGAATGATAAGGAAAGCCTAAATATACACGTGTGTGTATATATATATATATATATCCTGGGAGAGAGAGTACTCCTACCAGGCGCGTCCCTCGGGTGGCGGATGAGGGAACCCTAGAACCCTCGTTCTAGGGCTGCTCCGAATATACAAAATAAGGAGCCGCGGACCAAACAAGCAGCAGAGGGATGGTAGACCGGCTGCTTTATTTGCCAAGAAACCCTTTGATGATAGTGCATACCGCGTACGGGCGAACCGACGCCCCTTCCCTTTCTGGTCTACAGGAGGGAGGTGACAAACGAGAAGAACCTGAAGCGAAGACGCCATCTGGAAGACCCGACCCGACTTCTAAGCCGGATGGGACATAAGTAAGAAATATATATATATACGGTATATCGATGCCGTTCTGCGAAAAGGTCGTGAAATGATATTTTGCAGCTTTTCAGAAATGAAGTTAGAAGATTTTGAAATTATTCGCTGATTTCGAGATATTTTGCTACAAATTTCATAGCTTCAATTCTAATATACATACAGCTCTGATATTTATATTAGACTTGCGGATTGTGCTCGCGCAAACATTGGTTGAAAAAAGTAAATTTTAACCAAGATCGATTTTACGAACTTTTCGCAGAACGCCATATACAGGGCGTCCCAAAAAAATGTATACACACTTTAACAGCTGATAGCTCAATTGATGTTTCTTTCTTTCCAAGTTAAACCCATTAGAATTAATAATGGCAGTCAGACTAAGCTTTGAACAAAGGAAATTCATTCTAAAATGCTACTGGAAGTGTGAAAACGCAGTTGAAGTGCAAAGACAGTTTAGGAGGGAGTTTCAAACAGATCCACCAACGCGACTTACCATCACTCGAATTAGAGATAAGTTTGAAGCCGATGGAACTGTTCAGAATGTCCACAAGAAGCGTTCCGGAAGACCACGGACATCGACAAGTCCCACAAAGCAAGAAAGAGTACTGGAAACGTATCACCAAAGTCCAAGAAAATCTGTGCGGCAAGCGAGTCGTGAGGTAGGAATTTCAGAATCGTCTGTCCAACGCATTTTGAAGCGCTGTCAATGGAAAACTTACATTCCAAGATTAGTCCATGCTATTAATGAAGATGATCCGGACCGAAGAGTGGAGTATTGCGAGTGGTACTTGGCACGATGTGGATGTGGATTGGACGAAGGGGTTTCGTAGAATACCCTTTGCGTTCACCAGACCTCACACCACTAGACTTTTTTATATGGGGATACTTAAAAGACAAAGTCTACGCTATAAAACCTGCAACAGTCGCTGAATTGAGAGCAGCCATTGAACGAGAATGCACACAAATACCAAACGAAATGTTTCGTGATGTTTGCGATTCCATTGCTTCGCGTTATCAGCAGTGCCTGGACCAGAACGGACGTCAGTTTGAAAACAGGCGTTGACAAAACAATTAAATAATGTCTGTAGATTCTATTACATTTTGAAAATGAAATGTATTTTAATAAACACTGCCTTTATAAGTATTTAAAGTGTGTATACATTTTTTTGGGACGTCCTGTATATATATATATATATATATATATATGGGAGTTTTATCATTCCAAATTTTATGTATGGCATCATACTATGGACCTTAACATCCACCATTCAATTCTTAGTTATAACAACGAAATAAAACCAACGGAAATCGAACTCCCAGCCTCAGTATTTATAGTTAAAACAAGCGGTAGCTCGCTATCGCCCTCCAGGCAGGTAGCAGTATATGTCACAGCTAGCTGTATATGTATATTGGTACTTATGTATTATAGGGACTAACAAACTATTATCGGGACTATGAAACTGTTTATTATGTATTTTTGCTCTCGTCATTTTCGTTTTCGAAGTACTTACATTCACTTGTAATAGACATTAAATAGCTCGTGCTCGGCCACAGAGTGACCTAGGACCGGGAAACTTGACGAAGCACATCGGCAGCTCATGAGCTATCAGTTGGTGGTGGTTGCAGAATTTTCTGATGTGCCGTTTAGTCTGTGCACGGTTCTGAAGAAAGCGGACAGACACACAGACACATTTTAGCTCAATAGTATATAGGATGTTTAACTCATCAATATAGATAGAGTATATATTTTCATTTTCTTATTTATTTTCTTTATTTTCGAAATGATAACGGGCGCATTCCATTCTTGTTGGTCAACGATCTTATTAAAATGTATATTTAGACATAATTTAAAAATGAATAAGGAATAAATAAAAACACATCTGCACACAATATTTATTAACATGTCATGAGATTATTTTTATTAGTAAACTTACAAATAATGGCTGAATTAATTATATTCTCATAACTTTATATAATACATTAAACAAAATTAGAAATAATAATAATAATAATAATCATACATATACATAAAATATTTATTAACATGTCAGGAGACTTTTATTTTTTATTAATAAACTTACAAATAATAGTGGAAATACTTAACATATAAATTTCTTTTTAGAAATAATAATCATACATTACCTATACATAAAACAATTTTATACATCCTCATTGCTTCGCATTACGCACGCGATTCTTTTTAAAAATAATAATTTTAATGTATTAGGTTTTTATACTCTATACGAAGGGTCGCGCGTCTTAAGGTACCTAAGCGCCACCACAGGCGAAAACGTGTTTTTGATGGATATCACTATTTTCACCCTTCCTCTATCGCGTGGTTTGGGTTATAATGACCTTACGACACTAGAAGTATGGTTGAAAACCCTATGAAGCGAACTACTTTTTTCACCTTTATCGCCAGCCAAAAGTTCACCCAAAGTTCGGCATAATAAGAAAATCAAAATATTAAAAAAAATATATATAAAATATAAAATATGAAAATCTATTCCAAAAACTCATCATCTTCATTAGCATACTTAAAACTCTAATTTAGCCAAAAATGAACGTTCTAGCTCAATTAATAACAGATACTATTGCCAAAATATTGCTGAACTTTGGAGGCGATTTCTGACGAATTTTAATTTTGGCGCTTAGGTACCTTAAGACGCGAGACCCCTCATATACAGAGCTTTATGTTCGTTTAGGGATATTTTTGTTCGTATTTTAGAAATGCTCTGTGACATTTCCATCATTCTTAATTTTTAACCTCATAGATTGAAAAGTCTGCTCCAGTACACGATTGTTTATTACATTATTATGAAATGACAAACTATATTTAATGCACACTAAGAGTTTGTTTATTCTCTTTTCAAATATTTTCTCAACTGAAATTTTTTCAGAGTTCATAACGATGCATTAGGAAATCCTCTAAATCGTGACGACAGTTGATTTGTATCTATAGAAACAGCTCCGCCGGAACAACGGTGAAGACGAGGGAGAGTTGTAGCGCTGAAGATTAGCGTCCCAAAGCAAATAATACTTCTTGGGGAAAGTGTCTTCTAAATATTCCGTAAGTTCCAACCCATTCTCACCCTGTTCTTCTCTACACTCCATAAAATCATCAATTATCACAGTGCAAGCATGCTCGAAGATGGTATTAAAATAACGCATATGAATGCGCGTGCACCAAATAAAGGCTTCAGGTTGACGAAGGCGGCTAGTCTATCAAGGATGAATCCGTGCCGAGTATGTAGTAAACCGTTATTAACATTGTTTGTACTGTAAGTTTTTAGATTAGATTTCCACATCAGTCTTATATCAACCCAGGGTTGAGGTGTATCACGACTCGCAGTTAACATACAAATAATAAAGTATGAGCGAGTATCACTGACAGTCACTCTTGTGGCACTCGCGGTAGCTAGTAATTTATAATTCTCTTCCACCCACTTCTCAACCAACATAAAGATTTTTACAATTTCATCAACACTCAAATAAATAGCATTACATTTGGCGGAGTATGTGTATTGATTATCCTCATTGAAATTATTGTACTAACAATCAAAATTTGCTCGTTCACTCGCACTCATTCTGTCGTAGTTAAAGTAGTGTTTTGGGGGTGATAGTCTAATGTAGTTTCAAGTGTCGCGAGTGAGGAACGTGAAACGGAGATACCCTTTTGAAACCTCGACATCCACGCCCATCACCTTGGATAGTTTAGCTAATTTACAAGGTGTGAATAGTAATGTGTCTTTGAACTGTACATTATCCCTTATTTGCATTTGTATTAGCTTATTGACTTTTCAGAGGGTCACCTGTGAATATTGTTGATGACTTATGTTCAAGCAGCTCGTTGTAAAGAAACTCCGTATCATACTTTGCGGCATTATGCGCTAAAACATACACAGTCATGTTTTTGAATTGATCGGCTAGCTTAACTACTTAACTATATAATCCACAAATAACGTCACGGGTAATTCTGTTATAGTCGTTTCAAAAATATTGGTCCGTTTACCACACTTACGACATTCATCCCACTCAAACATTCAAACATTCGCCGTAGAGGGTTCGGCAAACGAGTAAATGCAGGATGACTTCTTTCGTCTCAGGGTTTGTGTACGTCTCTATGTTGTAGTTTAGAGTAATACACGATATATTTTTTGGCTTTGCATCTTTCATATAACACACTTGCTCCACCCCATCCACCTAATATTTCTCATGACAAGCGGAACAATGAATTTCATCGCATTTATGCGAGAAGCGTCCCCTACTATCTATCGTATGAAACATGTCATATTAGCAAACTTCCAAGACAATTTTAGTGGATGGGTTAAAATATTTTTTTTAAAATTTGTATTTGATCACAAATAACATATCAAATCAACTGTATATGTTGATGGTAATAGGTAGTGAAGGGGACTTAATTATGGGTGACTTTAATTACGCCAACGTGAATTACGATACAATACAGGGAGACGCGGAAGGTAACTGTTTAGTTACTTTTCTCAAGGATAACTTTCTTATTCTAAAGGTTGGGGAACCTACGAGGTTAGACAGTATTTTAGATTTAGTAATAACTACGAATGATAGGCTTATCACTGATCTTGAAGTAATAGAACCGAGTAGTGTGGGCGCAAAAGGGTAGAGTACAATTGCTATGTTGCAAATGTTGATCAATGATGCAAAGGGGGAGGGGGGTTGTTGAAAGTGGGGGGTCTTGCAACAAGGGGAGGGGTTATCCCCGAAGTTGCAATGAAGGGGGGCAGCTTTGGGGGAGAAGGGAGGATGACCTTCCCCCAAAAGGGGTAACCTTAACCTAAGAGAGAGAGAAAGGAAGAGAAGGAGTCTTTGGGGGAGGAGGTGGGATGTCCTCACCCCTCAAAGGGAAACCCTAACCTGAGCCCTAACCTAAGAAGGATAGAGATGTTCGCCTAGCCCCAGCCAGACGCATAATGAGCGTCCAGGGGATCCGCAGCTGTTATATAGAGGGTCAGGAGTTGCCAGATATCACTAATTTAATCATTTATTTATATATGGAGGGGGTTGCCAGAGAGCACTATTTATTTTAATTATTTATTTATATATAGATGAGTTGCCACTTATTGTTTTTATTTATTTATATAAGGAGAGGTTTCAGATAACACCATTTTATTTATTTTTTATATATAGATGAGTTGCCAATTATTGTTTTATTTATTTACATATAGGCGAGTTGCCATATACCCCTATATAATTTAGTTATGTTAAGGTGTACATTATTAGGGTTGAGTTGCCAAATTGCGCTATTTATTTAAGTAAAGCCGGTATTCTTCACAGTTGGTTTAGAAGTCTTAAACAGCCAGACACATATAATTAAATAATATCCTTTACATATATACAACCAAAAAAATTAAATAAAACACCATTACATCATTCTGTTTATCTAGACGAATTATTGAAATCAATTTCATGAAATATATAGGAAATAAATATACAATCGTTCATTCTATACAAACGAGGAATATATGCAATAAAAATTTATAATAGTATAAGAAATACAAACGAAGAACATACTGTATATACAATCAAAAAATAATAATAATATAAGAAATACACAGATTTAAACGATGGAATATATATAATAAAAAAAAAATAATAATATAAGAAATACTAAACGATGGAGTATAACCATCAAAATAATAGTACAGGATATATATATATATATATATATATATATATATATATATATATATATATGTATATATATATATATATATGTTAAAAATTAAATAAATTGAAAATAAATATACTGTAAAATACATACATTTTAGGTTCTACTGCGCTTAACTAAAACACTAAACTCGCACGTAATCGAGTCTCCAGTCACATTATTATTGCTTTGCACTACGCAGTAAATACGATTTAACATTATTTCACAGCTCAAGTTATAGGGATACCTATACTCGATGTAAATGACCTTCATATCGTTCAATACTATTTTCGTACCCACTTTACATTCGGTTGGCAAGTTATCGTTAAACACGGACAGAATACATTCAAAAGCACGCACAAAGAGGTCATCGTTAGCCAAAAGTTCATTATTAAATTCAAGTTTATAAACACTCCTTTCCAATCGAGGGTTTATTCGTACCGTACCGATACGCGCTTTTCAATCGTGAACTCTTCTTCACAATTCATAGCGGTAGTTGAAGTAATCTTCTAAGTCGTAACGACAGTTGTTCATTATATAAAGAAACATCTCTTTCAGGGTGAACGGTGTAGGCGAGCTCAGCCCTGTACCGTTCAAGTGCTTTGTCCCAAAGTTCATGATATTTCAGAGTCTAAACCTTTTAAATAAGCATCCACTTCAAGACCATTCTCGCCTTGTTCAGTCCTACACTCAGTATACCCGTCGAGCAGAGCGGTGTATGCGTATTCAAGAACAGTATCAAAATAAAGCATATCCGTAACACGGTCATCTAATATAGGCTTCAGCTTGCGGTATTTGGAATGGATGATCGTCGTAGGACTGTGTGTGTGTGTATGTATGTGTGTGTATATGTATGTGTGTATATATATATATATATATATATATTTATCATGTACTATTATTTTGATGGTTATACTCCATCGTTTAGTATTTCTTATATTATTTTTTTATTTTTTTATATATATTCCATCGTTTAAAACTGTATTTCTTATATTATTATTATTTTTTTATTGTATATATGTTCTTCGTTCGTATTTATTATACTATTATTATTTTTTATTGCATATATTCCTCGTTCGTATAGAATGAACGATTTTATATTATTTTCTACATATTTTATGCCAATAATTCGTCTAAATAATCAGAATGATGTAATGGTGTTTTATTTAATTATTTTGGTTGTATATAAATAAACGATATTATTTAATTATATGTGTACCAAATGGCTGGTTACACCTTCTAAGCCGTCAGGCTGTTTAAGACTTCTAAACCAACTGTCAAGAATATCGGCTTTACTTAAATAAATAGCGCAACCTGGCAACTAATCCCTAATAATTTACACCTGAACATAACTAAATTATATAGGGGTATATGGCAACTCATCTACATGTAAATAAATAAATAAAATAGTGGTATATGTCACCTCTCCTTATATAAATAAAAAAACAATAACTGGCAAATCATCTATATATATATATATATATAAAATGGTGTTATGTGACACCTCTCCTTATATAAATAAAAACAATAAATGGCAACTTATTTATATATAAATAAATGATTAAATTAGTGGTATATGGCAACTCCCGACCCTCTATATAACAGCTGCGGATCCCCTGGACGCTCATTATGCGTTTGGCTGGGGCCAGGCGGACATCTCTATCCTTCTTAGGTTAAGGCTTAAGTTAGGGTTTCCCTTTGAGGGGAGAGAACATCTCACCTCACTCTCTCTCTCTCCCCAAAGCTGCCCCCTTCATTGCAACCTCGGGGATAGCCCCTCCCCCTTTCAACATCCCCTCCCCCTTTTTATCAACCCCCCTCCCACCTTTGCAAGACCCCTTTACAACATTTCCTCCCTATTTGCATCTGTGACCAACATTTGCAACATTGCAATTGCACTCAACCCTTTTGCGCCCACACTACTAACCCTTAAGCAATAGCGATCACAGTATTGTACAGTTTGTCCTCTCAGTAAGTCACTCGATAGCAGCTAACTCGATTAAAATTCCTGACTTCCACTGTGCAGATTTTTGTAAATTTAGAAATGAATTGTCATACGTCGAATGGGAAAACGTAATGGAGACTTCCAACGCAAAAAATAATGTGGGAATCGTTTGAAACAGTGTTTTGGGCTATAAATGAGGAATGTGTACCGTACAAGATTAAGCGTTTGAAAGTAAATAACCAACTCTTGTGGTTTACTTCAAGTGTAGGGGATTTTATAAAGAGTAGATAATGGGCTTATAGGCTACATAAGTGCGATAAAGACAATTTGTGGTTACGAAACAACTATATATCTTTAAGGCGTGAAGCGAAAAGCGTAATAAAAAGTCCAAGCGCAACTTTGAAATTTCCATAGCTCGTGACGGCAAAGAAAACCCCAAACGCTTTTTTCCAATACGTTAATAAAAGGAACTCGGTAAAGAGCGTGTTAGGACCGTTGAGAAATTCTGACGGTGAGGTACTTTCCGAGAACAAGCAAATGGCTACTCTGCTAAACGAATTATTTACGTCAGTTTTTAAAATAGAAGATGTAACGAATATCCCAACAATCATAGACATAACCCTTCGATAATGATAATACTTTAGATGATATTGTGGCGAGTGAAAGGGACGTATTGCACTGTGTAAAATGAAAATGCTTAAATCATCGGGGCCGGATTATATATATCCCATACAAATAAAAAATTAAAAGAAAGCATTGTTGTGCCGTTAACAAAGATTTTTAATGCGTCTATTTCTGAGGGGTGTGTACGAGATAATTTCAAGTTAGCAAATGTAACACCTATTTTTAAGAAAGGCGATAAAGGTGCGGCGGGAAATTATAGGCCAATCAGTATAGCGTCTGTTGTAGGTAAGCTACTGGAATCAATAATTAGGGATCGTATAGTCAAACACTTAGAATTGCATAACTTGATTAGAAATATGCAGCACGGTTTTAGGCGAAACAAATTTTGTTTGACTAATCTTTTAGAACTTTTCCAAAGCGTGGTTGAAGCTTACGATAGTCATCGGACGGTAGATGCAGTGTATTTACATTTTCAAAAAGCGTTTGACATTGTAGCACACAAAAGACTCGTTGAAAAAAAACTAAGGCTCATGGAATCAGGGGTGTAGTAATAAATTGGATGGAAGAGTGATTGCAAGGTAGGCGGTCGTTGATGGAGCGGAGTCTTCTTGGGCTAATGTAGCGAGCGGCGTTCCTTAGGGTTCTGTATTGGGCCCCTTGCTTTTTCTCATATATATTAACGATTTAGATGTCGGCCTAGTCAGTACAGTTTCAAAGTTTGCGGATGACACGAAGTTGGAAGGTAGGGCAATAAATGGCGAAAATAAAGGTAAAATCCAGGAACATCTGAATAAAATAGTAGATCGATCGGTCACATGGCAAATGAGATTTAACGTCGATAAATGCAAAATTTTACATATTGGTTCGCGTAACGTTAATTTTGAGTATAGTATGTCAGAGAAGGAGTTGGCAAGCGTAGATCAGGAAAAAGATTTAGGAGTTGTAGTCACTGGTGATTTAAAAGTAGCGAAACAAAGTACAGCAGCGGTCAATTAGGCGAACAAAGTGCTAGGTTTTATATTTATAACTAGGAATTTTGAGTACAAATCGCGCGATATTATTGTTCCTCTTTATAAATCATTAGTTAGACCCCATTTGCAGTACGCGATCTAATTGTAGAATCCCCATATGCGCAAAGATATAGACAAATTCGAAAGAGTTCAAAGACGAGCAACTAAGATGATTCCGTCGCTTAGGTCAAAGTCGTACAAGGTTGGGCTTAAGGAGTTAAAATTGACTACACTCGAAACTAGGAGGCTAAGGGGTAATCTAATCCAGGTTTTCAAACTTATGAATGGGTTCTATAACGTAAAGAGAGATAGCTTTTTCGAGATAGCACAATATATTGGAACTAGAAATAACGGGTATAAGCTGACAAGTAGAAGGTTCGAGACAGCAGTTGCCAAACACATTTTTATGCAGAGAATAGTAAAAACC
Organism: Bathynomus jamesi; assembly: GCA_023014485.1. Classification (NCBI taxonomy): domain Eukaryota; kingdom Metazoa; phylum Arthropoda; class Malacostraca; order Isopoda; family Cirolanidae; genus Bathynomus; species Bathynomus jamesi. Next base: position 289,790 of record JAJOZX010002716.1, on the reverse strand, counting down.
TGGGATAGTTTGCCGGTAGAAGTAATTAGTAGCACCGCTATAAACATGTTTAAAAATCGATTAGATGCATATGTTGATAGATTGGGTATAGTTTAAGGTAGTAAAATTAAGGCTTTGTGGTTCGGAACTAGGGTTTCTCCTTATATGCAGCTTTCTTCATCCCGGAAATCCCGGGAATTCCCGGAAAAATGAAGCCAATTCCCGGGATCCCGGGAAATCCAGGAAATGGTTGTATATTTAAGAGGACGGTAATTTTTTTTATTGTTCAATGATAAAATACCCTTTTAGAATTGGGATAACCAATTACTTATGCCTAGATGACCACTTTTGAATTTACCAATTAGTGGTAGCTATTTATTATTTATTAAACATAATATTTATCATGCTATTCATCTGCAGAGGACCAATAAAAGGCTAAAATATTATATTCCTTTAATTATAATTAAGTGCATTTGCAAATAAAAAAGAAAAAGAAAAAGAAACTTCATTCAAAAAAAATAATTTATACCTTTTATCTCAACATATTTTATCTTAAAATATTTAGCCAATTCAAAAAAATAAAAATAAAATAAACTTCATTAGAAAAAATAATTTAATCCTTTTATCTTAAAATATTTTATCTTAAAATATTTTATCTTAAAATATTTTATCTTAAAATATTTTATCTTAAAATATTTTATCTTAAAATATTTTATCTTAAAATATTTTATCTTAAAATATTTTATCTTAAAATATTTTATCTTAAAATATTTTATCTTAAAATATTTTATCTTAAAATATTTTATCTTAAAATATTTTATCTTAAAATATTTTATCTTAAAATATTTTATCTTAAAATATTTTATCTTAAAATATTTTATCTTAAAATATTTTATCTTAAAATATTTTATCTTAAAATATTTTATCTTAAAATATTTTATCTTAAAATATTTTATCTTAAAATATTTTATCTTAAAATATTTTATCTTAAAATATTTTATCTTAAAATATTTTATCTTAAAATATTTTATCTTAAAATATTTTATCTTAAAATATTTTATCTTAAAATATTTTATCTTAAAATATTTTATCTTAAAATATTTTCTTAAAATATTTTATCTTAAAATATTTTATCTTAAAATATTTTATCTTAAAATATTTTCTTAAAATATTTTATCTTAAAATATTTTATCTTAAAATATTTTATCTTAAAATATTTTATCTTAAAATATTTTATCTTAAAATATTTTATCTTAAAATATTTTATCTTAAAATATTTTATCTTAAAATATTTTATCTTAAAATATTTTATCTTAAAATATTTTATCTTAAAATATTTTATCTTAAAATATTTTATCTTAAAATATTTTATCTTAAAATATTTTATCTTAAAATATTTTCTTAAAATATTTTATCTTAAAATATTTTATCTTAAAATATTTTATCTTAAAATATTTTATCTTAAAATATTTTATCTTAAAATATTTTATCTTAAAATATTTTATCTTAAAATATTTTATCTTAAAATATTTTCTTAAAATATTTATCTTAAAATATTTATCTTAAAATATTTAAAGTCAATCAACATTTTTAAAATAGCTTCTTAAAAAACAAACAATCGATACGTCTATCACTAAGACGAGTTCTCAACTTGGTGGTAAATAAACCTGCTGCAGAAAAGGCTCTTTCTGATTCAACAGAGGTTGGCGGAATGGTTTTCAGTGCATCAAATAAATTCATGATGTTTTGAAGTTCTGTTCCCTTTTTTCTCGAATAACTGCAGTTCTTGCTTCAAATGCTTGCTTAAACTCTGAGCAAGATGAGTTGCCTGCGATCGCTAGATAATATACTGAGACTCGGTTCCTTGTATTATACGCAGCGCTAGCGACATTCCCTCGGCCAGTTTTTGGCATACGGGCCCACTTTTAGATTGCTCCAAGTTGCTAATGCTAGTAGATGTTCACTTAAGAAAGCAGAAAAGTAGAATAAAATGTGGTAAATATTATGCAGTTTTCTTTAATTCTACCCAAGAGCCTTCTAATAACAAAAGAAAAAACAAATAAATCAATAAAAAATAAATTAGGTTATTTTAAAATTCCGAGATTTCCCGGGATATTTGTCCAATTCCCGGGATTTTCAAATCCAATAAAAACAGCCTTGATCCCGGGATCCCGGGAAAGAAGCCCTATTCGGAACCCACGTAAAATTGTAGGTCCCCTACGCCACCACGGAGGACGTGCGCAGTGTGGCAGTGTGTTAGGTAGACCATCCATGAGTGGATCCTAGGGTCTTTGTTGGTCTGAAACATTATAACATTATATACTCATATGCTCATTATCTACTCATATATGTGCTCTTATTTTATTTTAGTAGGTGGGTGAAATCTTTCTGTACGTGAGCAAGTACCCACCTACTATGACCTTTGCTTGTATCTTCTGCAGATTTTATCAGAGTTAAAATTTAAGGTGTCTTTCAACACGGAAGACATGGTCAATATCGATTGTGAAATTCTCCAAGTTAAACTTCAAGCTACTTTGCATACAATTTTCAATACTTGCGAGGATGTTGTCAATATCCTCAAGCATCAGCCCTCTGTAGGGTATAACCACCCAAAACAGATCGCCGTCCTCATCACGAAGTTCAAACCAAGTGCCAGCCACACTCGGGCCTACCGCCCCTCATTGTTCGATGCCTTCAGTATAAGCAACCCGTGAATCAACTGTAACTCTATACCTGTTCGTAAGCAGTAAGGGAGTGTTACATTCTGTAACAGCTTGATACGCCACCGTCTGAAGGACGAGTGCTTGTTATTGTTGCTGTGTGGGATGTAGATGTGGCTGAAGAGGATGAAGAAGAAGCTGGTCTTTGGGGCGATGCGTAGGATGTGGATGGTTGTGGTGACACGAGATCGTTTCAGTTCTCTGCTGTAAGTGTTTGGTGAAGAAGGAATCGGCGCTGTTGGTGGTGATACTGTGTCCTCAGAGTTGTAGGAATCCATCGTTTAGTGGGCATACCTGATGTGGAAGTCTTTCCAGAGTCCTCCTCGAACATTGGCCATTTAACTCACGCTGAGGTTGATGATTCCTAGCTGGTTCCTCGAGTGCATCTTCGTACATCTGAGACCGAAGTTGAATGTTCAGTTGATGTGTCCACAGTTTTTTCTGAATTCTCAGCAAGTTCTACAACTTATTGCTGGTTAGGACAATCACTCATCGTTCTGGAAAAAAGAAGAACAAAAGAACGTTAATGAATATAAAGACTGACTTTTAAAAAGTCTTTGTATTTGGTAAAAGCATTGCTTCAGAGCAAGTCATGCAAAAGATGGAGTCTCTGCCAAATTCAGGTTCACAATCCATCAATATTTACTATAAATGGTCCCAAAGGGTGTGGTAAAAGTGTGTTAATGCTTAAAGTTATGAAAGATAAAGATGCATCGTTCTCAATATCTGTATACACCGTTATATAACACTATTCAGACTACCATCCTATTTTTGACGATTACAAAGATGTCTTATTCCATAAAGGGATTTACGATATGATGGACATACGGTGATAAACATATGGTGATAAACATAAGGTCATGAACATACGATGATTATCATTGATTTTATGCTAGAAACGAATAAAACGATTGCCAAGACGTTTACAGCATTCTCCCACTATCTTAACAAAAGCGTGTTCTTCAATGAAAACCTACATTTCAAGAACAAATTTAAACGGGATGTTTCTTTAAACAGGGAGTATCTTATCTCAAACACTCAACGTTGGGATGTATCGCAAATTGGTATATTAGCAGACCAAATGTTTCCGGGTCAGCCTTTTGCCTTTTTGGAAGTTTATAAAGAAACAACGATTTGGCGATACCGGAACATGCTCCGTGTAACACTTTTAGGGTACTTCTAAGAAGAGATTTTCCAACGAGTTTGAAGCAATGCATGTATCAGAATGATCAAACGTATTAAGAAATAACTCGAGTTTATAAAATCATTCCCTGTTATCTCCTATTCTTTACTACTACATGCATCTTACTACATAATCTTTTTAAAGTTAAAAAAAATGCAACAATTTCAAGAACCTCGGAGTCCCCCGAGGAGGGGACCATAAATGTCTCCACTTCTGGCTCCCCTCCTGCCGATACTGGGAAGGCAGATCCGGGCAAAGGAGCTGGATCTGCTACCGCCCATTCCAGATGTTCTGGGCCTCTGCCTGATTTATTTTTCATAAACTTCTGCAATATTGGTGGCCTTTCCTAAAATTTTCAGGCTGTTGAACATCACCTCTCCTCCTCTAAACCTCACCTTCTCTTCCTCACTAAAACACAAGTGTTTGGGACGAATGAGAGCAACCCCTTTCCTACATCCGCTTACTTTCTCTATACTCATTTTCACTCCAAAGGTGAATGTTGTGTATATGTACGCAACGACCTAACTTGTTCTTATATTCCCGGAACAGAATTCTCCGAATTCTATATCCTCTAGCTAGGGCTTACATGCCAATCTCAAACTAAATACATCTGTGCTGTGTACCTTTCTTCAAATTCTACTGACTATCCAAAATTCCTTCACTATCTCGCTTCCAAAGTGAAATACATTCTATCCCAATTTCGTTTTGCTGAAATCTCCATTTTATGAGATTTCAATGTTTACCAACACCTTTGACTTTCCTCTCATTTCACTAACATCCATGGTGAACTAGCTTACAACTTTTCTCTCCCGAATGACCTGGAGCAGATTGTACAACACCCTTCTCTAGCCCTGTTCAAAAATCAACTTTTTCTTATTTTCATAGGTTTCTGTACTTTTTCCCATGCTTTTTGACCTGAAAAGGCTGAAAATCACAACCATTTTGACCTAGGTTGTTGGGAAGCATTGCCGCATGGAGCTTTAAGTTTTCTGCCTTGAAATCGGCCAAAAGCACCAGTTCCGGGGTCCCTTGAATCATGTTTTGCACTATAACTTTTTATCTAAACAAGATAGAGCAACAAAATAGGCACCAAATTAAAGTGTTTTTAATCCTCTTTCTAACTTATACAATTATGATAGTCTTGGAACAAGAAATGGCACATTGGTACATACAAAGATTTCAGAAATATCACAAAATTCGTTTTCTCACACTCAAGGCAGACAAGGCGCCTTATTCATGACACAAATTTGAGATTAACATTTTATCACAAGTCTAATCGATCAAGAAGTGAAAGCATTACATGATTAATTTCATAATGACATTTACACAGTCAGTTGTTGAGAGTTTGTTTCTTTAAGCTGTCAAAGCGGCGTCTGTTGAACTCCACAGCTTGAAGGAGATAGTCCCTTTGCTTGGCATCTGTTGTTATGACATTTGCAAAATCGCTCATCATCTTGACACCTCGTTCAGCAGTCATTCACCGCTTTCAGATTCTTAACATGTCCAACGCTTTTCTGTAGTCCTCATTCTGTGGCCAAGACGTGACAGGTTCCAGAAGCCACTCGGATCCAATGTTCAGTGTGTCCAGCAGGAAATGTGATTCTGGGCCAATGAGATCAACCAGGGTGGTCTTAGCTGTGACTCTCTGGAATAGAGGCTTTCCTGTTCTGAAGCTGTCTGGCTTCTCAGTGGCATGTAACTGGGCAGCAATGTCGTGCTTCAATGTGTCACTCAATCTACTGCTGAACAGGGCAAATGGCACGACTTCCTGCGTCAGGTACCATTTGTGGTTTTCCATCTTATTAAGTACTGCATCAGCAAGCTCTGGGTCAGTTTTCTTGTACTTCAACATGTCCTGGATTAGACTTAGATCATTCACGGGAGCATCTGCAGCAGACATTGACATCATCCATACAGGAGTGTAGAACAGCGCAAGGAAGGTGTTGAGTCTTTCCAGCTTTGATACAGTGTCTTCGTCGTACTCAAGTTGATCTGCAAACATCAGCATTTTCATGGAGTACAGGTTTCTGGCCATCCATCTGGCCTGATGAATGGCGCCTGGTCGACTCCAGTGAATACCTCGAGGAGGCGTTCCTCCAAGAACAATGACTGTCAGTTCAGCCATTTCCCTGTAGTCGGCTCTTGGAAGCCTTTCTGCTGTTAGAATGTCTTGGAGTATTTCTTCACTGTTCTTCTTCTTTTCCTTCAGCCATTTGTTGTTGATAGCCAGCATCTTTGGGTTTTCCTTGGACAAGTCCGTCCAAACATCCTTCAGATGCTCAAACCAGGGATTATCTGGCCACTTCACCTTCCCAAACAGCTTCTCCCAAACTGCTCCTACCAGGATTTCCAGGATGTGATGTCGACAGGCCAGATGAAACACCTTTTTGTTCAGCATTTTCTCTAGCAGTTTGGCAGCTCCTCTGTGAACTCCACTGTTACTGGATGTAGTGTCAAAAACAAGGGCAGTAACATTATCCGTAAGTTCCCATGTCTCCAGTAAATCCATTGAAGCCTCAGCCTGAGCTGTGCCAGAAGAATTGTCGATGACAGGTACTCCCAATAACTTTCCTTCAGTGTATGAAGGTGGACCAGACACTAGCACAGCTAAAGTCTCTGAGGTACTTCCAGGTTCACTGCCCAAGACATCTTTGAGCAACTTTCCATCCCAGTGTAAGGCAGCGTACTGTGGGGGGTTTTCACAAAACTTGGACATGTGACTCTGGCTGATATTATACCTGGACAGCATTCTGTTGCGACGTGTTGTTGAGGTTGAGATGACGAAGTTATCCAGATCAGCCCCTCCAGCTTTCAAGGTGGCAGAAACCATGGCAGTAACTTGATTGTCTGATAAACCAAGACGATCAGCTGTATTGCAGATGACATCACATTCCATGACCGTCCTTGGAAACGTCAAAGTCACACTAGTCACAGTGTCTTGATGGTGAGAACATCCAGGACGAGGCTGATGGTAATCCATGTCCTCTGTGTTAGCGTCGTTGTCAGTTGAGTCATCCCAGGTAATGTCATCCACATGAACAACTGCCTCTTGTTCTGCTGCAGCTGTAAAATAGTACAACACGTTAAGACAGTAATTGTTAAGTACATGCTAAATATCGCAATGGAGTAAAACTTAAAACTTTTTGTAACGTTCAAAGTAATTAGTTTTACCTTGTTCTTGTCTATGCTGCAGTCTTTCATTCCTCGCTGCTTGCTGCAGGGATCTTGTCTCAAAAATCTTGTCATGACCAGACATATGACCTTTCCTCTCAGTCTTTTGGTCTTCGTAGAACCTGATATCCTCATCTTTCTTCTCTCTGGATAACAGTCTGTTGTTCTGTATTTCCTGGATTGCATCTGGAGCTCCTATATCGAACAGGCTGTCTAATTCCAGCACAAATGTTCCTCTTTTTCCTCCAGGGTTACTTGCTCTTCCTTTGCTTTTCACCAGAGCACGATGTTTCTCATGTAGTTTCATGAAGAGCTTCATTGCGTTGTACTTGGTCATTGTCTTGATCCTAGCCATCTGCCAGAATGGGATGATAGATTCAACTGTTTCATATGCAAGGTCTTGAACCATGGGCCTCCCTGCATTTTCCGGTAAATTCTGAAGATTAAGGAAATACTGGAACGCCTGTCTGTTGGTGGGAAGCTGGGAACCACTGATAAAAGCTGAAGGGTATCCAACCAGGAAAGTTTCAGTGAGAGATCTGGTAGATGGCCCAGTTGACACCTGCCTGTGGACAGTACGTGGAGGTTCTGAGATATCAACTGTGCGCCCACGGAGCTCCCTCAGCTCCTTGCTTAATGCCATTGTGAAGTTGTAACTTGTAGATGGTTTTCTAGATTCTGATTGAGTTTCTGTTGTTTCCTGAAAAATGATAGATAATTATTATTATTATTATTATTAATTATTATTTATTCATTATTATTATTATTATTATTATTATTATTTATTAATTTTATGCTCTTTCATTTGATACCTAATTTGTTGCTCTATCTTGTTTAGATCAAAAGTTAAAGTGCAAAACATAATTCAAGGGACCCCGGAATTGGCGCTTTGGCCGATTTCAAGGCAGAAAATTTAAAGCTCCATGCGGCAATGCTTCCAAACATCCTAGGTCAAAATAGTTGTGATTTTCGGCTTTTTCAGGTCAAAAACCATGGGAAAATGTACAGAAACCTATGAAAATAAGAAAAAGTTGATTTTTGAACAGGCCTAACCCTTCTCGTATCCTCTTAGGATCGCTTTTGCGATAGGCCGAACATTCTGGATTTATTTATCACCTCTCATCCTTCTTACTTTTTTCTCCGTTGGACTCATCCGACCACAATTTTATATCTGTTTCCTATCCTTTCCATCGAATTTGGCCTTTCGATCCTCCCCGCTTTGGCGCCACTGATTGGGAGGCCCTGAGCAGTATTTCTCTGATTTCCTATGGAATGATTACCTCTTTCGTAGCAAGGGTCCTTCTGAGTGTGCTGAGCGTATCACGGAGGTGATTCTCTCGGGCATGGAGGCGTACATTCCATATTCTATTCCTACTTCTAATGCAAAATAACCTTGGTTTAAATTACTTATTCTGATGATATCCGCAACAGAGAGGAGTCTTTCAGACGGTACCGTCGCCATCCAACTCCAGACAATCACTCAGCTTATATTTCTGCACGGAATTATGCAAAATCTGTTCTTCGACTCGCTAAAAGTTCCTTCATGAGACAAAAGCTTATGAAAACCTATCCAGTTCTAATTTTTCTCCCTCTTTCTGGCATCTAGCAAAGAACCTCTCCAACAACTTCACTTCCCCTTCTTTTCCTCCTCTTTTCCATTCCGACGACGCAGCTGCCGTCTCTCCTCTTCTGACAAACCTGAACTTTTCGCTCAGACTTTTGCCTCCAACTCAACCATGGACGATTCTGGTGTTGGTTGTCCATCTCCTCTCTCTGACTTTATTATGTCTGACATGAGAATCTCTTCTAAAAATGTTCTTTCTGCCTTATCTGGGATCAAATCAGGAAGGCGTACGGTCCTGATGGTGTTCCTCCTGTTGTTCTTAAGAACTGTGCTGCTATGCTAACAACCTGCCAAGGCAAACTCTTTCGTCTTTGTCTTTAATTTGGTACTCTTCCTTCCTGCTGAAAGTTCGCTTTCATTCGGCCTCTCCCAAAGAAGAGTGACCGCTCTCAACCCTCCAACTCTTGTTCAATTGCTTTGATTTCTTGCCTTTCCAAAGTTTTTGAATCTATCCTTAATAGGAAGATTCTTAAACATCTTTATTCTCACAATCATTTTTTTAGATCGTCAGTACGGGTTCCGCATGGGACGCTCTAATGGCGATCTTCTTGACTCTTTGTCATCCTTCTTTCGGAATTTCGGTGAAACTTTTGCTATTGTGTTAGACATATCAAAAGCTTTGATAGAGTTTGGCGCAAATCTTTAAGTTCCAAATTGCCCTCCTTCAGTTTCTATCCTTCTGTCTGTGACTTCATCGTTGTAGATGGCCACTGTTCTTCTCCTAAAGTTATTAACACCGGTGTTCTTTAGAGTTCTGTGCTGTCATCCATTATTGGTAAATATGCAGCAAATAGCCCCACCTCGACTTTTGGTACGAAAGTTAGTGATTAGGGTGTGTTTTCATGTGCTTTCCTCAGAAATGCCACTCATTTGCCCCGCATTTAATTGAAAGTACGAAAAAAATCTTTTTTTGTCGTTTCATTTTCAAGTAAACACGGGGTAAATGAGTAGCATTTCTGAATAAAGCACATGAAAACACACCCTAATAACTAAATTTCGCTACCGTTATTGCTAACCTAACCTAACCTAAATGAAGAGATTTCGAAAAATAATAACTCGTTAATCTAACGAAAATATCATGACAACCAAACCAATCGTCAAGGGTGTACAGTTGACCTAACCGGGCATTCAGTTGACCTAACTGGACATTCATTTGACCTAACTTTGATATACTGTACCTAACCAATCATCATACTACCGAATGCTAACATCAAAAATTGTGAACTCGAGGTGGGGTTATTTTGCGGCGCTAACTGTAGGTATTGCTCACAGTAGGATTGGGAGAAATGTTTTCGGAGGAAAACACTTATGAAAGCTAGATTAACACTTGCCGGAATGTGTGACTTCGCTAGCCACTTGTCCTTGAAGAGAGATATTGAGCCCGTAAATTTGCACGGAAACAAACTCTTCTGCTTGTTTTTGAAAATTTGCGTTTACACACGAAAACGCCTCGGTCACTACGGAAATAAAGGAGCTGGGAACACTCTGGACAGTTTCGCCTACGGGGAACGACACAGTGTTCTTGAAAAATGTGAACCGCTCGTGAATCGTCTCCTAAAATTTTCAACACTTCAACGTAGCCTAGGTCACATCTTTCACAAATCTCACTTCACATGTTTACGCGACAAAGATTAAAAAAGAAAGAAAGACCTCAGCTGTATCAAAGGCCGAGGTTTTTCCGTGACTAAACGGTCGGGGAAAAAAACTTGATAAGTTCTTTAAAATTCCTAATTTGCTCTCATTGGTTCATTAAGGCGTGGTTGCTTTTGAGTGTTTAATAGCTTTAAAATTCCTAATTAGCTGTCATTGGTTCATTAAGGCGTGGTTGTTTTTGAGTGTTTAATAGCCTACTATTGGTTAAAAAAAGGTGCACTGTGATTGGTTGTCCACACATTTCCAGAAAATTGTCTGAGAGCGAGGATGTCTTATGCCTGCTGGCAGGTCTTGAAACAAAAAAAATGGTTAAAACTTAAAAAAATCAATAACTTCGTTAATTTTGAATTGCGGGGAGTCTGGCTTTCAACAAATTTATTCTATGGCTGTATACTACCGAATGCTAACATCAAACATTATGGAATAAAGGTGGGGCTATTTGCTGCATATTAACCCCATTATTTTCCTTTTACTTATCAATGATCTATTAAGTCGCGCTTCCTGTCCTATCCACTCCTCTGCCGACGATTTCACTCTTCATTTGTCTACCTGTTTCACAAAGAGTTCCTCTCAACAGTCTCTCCATGCTTCGCGTAGGACCTGACCTCTGATCTTCCTGTCATCTCTGATTGGGGCAGAGAAAACCTTGTGGCTTTCAATGCCTCAGAAACTCAGTTCCTTCATCTGTCTACTCGTCACAATCTTCCACATGACTATCCTCTTCCCTTCAACAATACACAACTCAATTTTTTTCTCTTCTCTTAACATTCCTTGCATTTCCTTTTCTCGTGATCTTTCCTGGAAAGATCACATATACTCTCTTTCCAAAACAGCTTCTTAGAGGTTTGGTGTGCCGTACCACCTCTGCAATTTCTTTCGGCCTTAAATGATAAATTTGTATGCAACCAGATAAATTATTTACTTCCATTTGTAACTAAAAAATAGTGTAGCAAGAATGAAGGTTTTTCTATTTTTTATTATATAACTTGTAAACTCTGGACACAGCTATTAACTGTTATAAGTGTTACTCTTATATCTGTGTATGATTGAGTTGTCAGTCTTCTTCTTCTTCCGCAGCTTATTATCCCATCTTTACATGGGGTCGCTGTTTTTGGTTCTTCTCCACTCTCCTCTGTCGTATACCACGTCCTCCTCCAAGTCCTTCTCCCTGATGTCCGCCACCACACAGTCCCTCCATCTCGTCTTCGGGCTTCCTCTTCTTCTCCGTCCCGGCAACTCCATCTCCAGCACTCTGCGCCCCACATACTCCTCTCTTCTCATGACGTGTCCATACCACCTCAGCCTGGCCTCCTGCACCTTCTTAGATGCTTCCGCCACCTTCACTGTTCCTCTTATATGCTCATTTCTGACCCTATCCCTCTTCGTCACTCCACACATCCATCTCAACATCTTCATTTCAGCCACATCGATTTTTCTTTCATTGCTCTTCTTCATTGGCACAGTCTCCATTCCATACAGCATTGCCGGCCTCACCACTGTTTTCAATACCTTTCCCTTCAGTTTCACTGGGACCCTCTTATCACAGAGCACCCCTGATACGTCTCTCCAGTTCTTCCACCCCGACTGTATTCTACAGTTTATCTCTCTCTCTGCTCCCCCCTCTGCATCCACTGTTGACCCCAAGTATTTAAAATACTCCACCGTCTTAACACGCTCTCCACTCAATGTCACTTCCCCTCCTCGGTCCTGCTGCACATCACATCTCATATATTCGGTCTTCTTTCGGCTAATTCTCATCCCCCTACTTTCCAACGCCTCTCTCCAATTTTCCAACTGCTGCTCCACCTCCTCTTTCGTCTCCCCACTCAACACAACATCGTCTGCATACATCATGCACCACGGCGCCTCCCTCTAATCCTGTCCGTCAACACATCGAATACCACATTGAAAAGGAAGGGGCTCAAAGCTGATCCTTGGTGCAGACCAACTTCCACCCCAAAGCTCTCTGACACACCCACGCTACTCTTCACCTTAGTTGTTACTCCCCTGTACATCCCCTTGATCAGTTTAACATACTTCTCCGGTACCATCTTTTCCCTTAAGCATCTCCAAACTTCCTGCCGTGGTATCCTATCATATGCCTTCTCCAAGTCAATAAAAACCATGTGCAACGCCTTCTGCCCCTCTCTGTACCTCTCTGCCAACTGTTTCAATGCAAAAACTGCATCTGTCGTTCTCCTTCCCGGCATAAATCCAAACTGTTCCACTGACACTTCGTCTCTCAGCCTACTCTCCACTATTCGCTCCCATATCTTCATTGTATGTGATATTAGCTTCATCCCTCTATAATTCGTGCAATCTTGTACATCTCCCTTCTCTTTGAATATAGGCACTATGATGCTGGTCCGCCACTCATCCGGAATTAGTATAACCCTTTATAATATATTTGTAAAACTCTTATATGGACTTATTTGTAAAACCTGCAACTTCTTTAATAAATGAATTTCTGATTCTCTGTATTATTTTTTAAAAACCCTTGATTAAGTCATAAAATTTTAGACTTCTATTATATAATATACAAATTCATTGTAATCATATAAAAACACATGTTTATTGTTTTATATAAACACATGTTTATAGAAAGAAATACATAATTTTCCTTTTGAATCATCATCGAAGAAAAAGTCTTGTAATAGAAAATGTAAAAGAAACAGTCTTAAGACGGACTCTTTATAAATTGTTTGAAAAAAGTCAGAGGCTTTAATAATATTCTCTTCAATTCAATTCTATCCGTTCAATCTGAAGTGTTGAACTTTATATGAGGCGTTGTACGGCACAATGACGAATCAACCAACGAGCGAAAATTCCGGGGTAAAATTCCTTCTTTGATAACACTGGTATGCATCAATTTTGCTGTCAAGGGTTTTGTAAGTGATTCTTATTGAGTCTTTCCTGCTGATTTCGAATCTGCAATCCGTTTTTCTCAATCAGCTCAGGTTATCCGGCTATGGCCTCATAAGTAAAATAGAATTTTTCGTGATTTTGTCAAAGCGGAATTGGAACAGTAACATCTATCATCACTTGTTTCACTTGTATAATATCTTCTTTTACTTTTCAGGCATATAGATAAAATATTTCATAATGAATAGAGCGTGTAAAAATGATCCCAATAGATTCTGCTACATATGTGGGACGGTTACCATGCCAAATAACCAGTCCCAAATCACTAAATTTGTGAAGACAATGTATAGAGCATACTTTGGAATTAAGCTAGGGGACCAGGACAAAAATTTCGCCCCTCATATGTGCTGCAAGACGTGCATTGAAAATTTGAGAAGATGGAGCAAAGGCAGAGCGAAATCTTTGCCTTTTGGAATTCCCATGATTTGGAGAGAAGGAAGGGATCACGTGACAGATTGCTATTTCTGCATGACAAACCTCAAAGGTGGGCTTATAAATTTATTTTTCTTAAATATTTTGAAATCCTCGTATGAAACTTGACATAATATTTACCATAATGTAATATTCACCATATATAGCATAATATTCACCATAATGGTAATCATACATTTACATATACATATTGTTATAGAAAATACATTTACACATACATATTGTTATACAAGTTACAGTTACATATACAATGATTGTATATTTTCTTTCTTTTTCATTCATATTGTCCCAGAAGGGACAATATGAATGAAAAAGAAAGAAAATATACAGACTCCATCGACCTATTTCATATCTTACAGACCGCAGCCTTCCCTCACGAGCCGCCACTGTCTGAATGCTTCTTCTATTTCATATGCAAGTTTTATATCCATGTTTCTGTGTTTCTATTTTCAGGAGTTAACAAGAAGAATAAACACATTGTTGTATACCCTGACATTCCTTCTGCTATGAGACCTGTACCCCATGGTCCTGGAATTCCAATACCCGACCCACCTCAAACCCTGGACTTCGATGATTCTGATGATGAATCAATGACCAATGCCAATGACCAGTCCCAGTCGTATATACCTCAAAATACCGCTTCAAATGAGCCGAGGCCTCTCAACCAGGCCAAACTTAATGATCTTACCAGGGATTTAGGACTTTCCAAATTAGCTGCCGAGATCTTGGGCTCACGACTTCGAGAGGACAACTTGCTGGCTCCGGGAACAACATTCTCCTGGTATAGGAAACGAGAGGAAGAATTCCGCAAGTTTTTTGCAGTGCACGAAAATACCTCTTCCTTAGTGTACTGCTGCAATGTTGAGGGGCTAATCGAATCCTCGGGCCTGCCATATAACGCATCAGAACGGAGGCTATTTATAGACTCGTCTAAACGAAGTTTGAAAGCAGTACTTCTCAACATAGGGAATAGGGTTGCATCAGTCCCTGTAGCAAATTCCGTACAACTTACTGAGAGCTACGATAACATGAAAATTTTACTGGATGCTCTCGTATACGACCAACATAACTGGAGGATCTGTGGAGATTTGAAGGTAATACTAATATCATAAGTAAACTATTGCTATTGACTATGTTGTTTTTCCAAAGGTTATTTGAGAGCGTATAAGAACACTTAACTTCCCCACAGAAGTGATACAATCCAATGCATAGATTTTTTTATCTGATAGAACAAATTCTCTAAATTCTTTAAATATTTTCATTTTTTTTCAGATTGTGGCATTTGTATTGGGAATGCAAGGGGGATACACGAAATACCCATGTTTCCTCTGCAAATGGGATAGCCGAGCGGATGAGAAGCACTATGCACAGCGTGAATGGGCATCCAGAGAGAATTTTGAACCTGGGTCGCATAATGTCGTTTCAGTGCCCCTTGTACCACCAACAAAAATTTTGCTCCCACCACTTCATATTAAGCTGGGCTTGATGAAAAATTTCATCAAATCAATGAATAAGGAGGGTTCAGCATTCCGATATCTCGAGAGTAAATTTCCTCATATATCTGATGCTAAACTAAATGCTGGGGTTTTTGATGGTCCTCAAATTCGAACTTTGATCAAGGATACTCAGTTCGAAAACGCAATGACTCCAACTGAGAAGAATGCCTGGCAGGCATTCAAATCAGTTGTCACTGATTTTCTTGGCAAGCGTAGAAGTCCAGAATACGAGTCCGTTGTCGAAAACTTGATGGAAGCTTTCAAAGCTCATGGGTCGCGCATGTCCATAAAAATGCACTTTTTGTGGTCCCACTTGGACTATTTTCCTGAAAATTGCGGGGATTATAGTGAGGAACAGGGTGAACGATTTCACCAAGATATGAAAATAATGGAAGAGAGGTACCAGGGAAACTGGGATATCAATATGCTGGCGGACTATTGCTGGTGTTTGAAGCGAGAGGTGCCCGAAGAAAACACAGACGGAAAGCCAAAAAAACTTCATTCCTTCCTCAATAAACTTTTTTCCATATTCATTGTATGAATAAAAGTATTTATTCTCACAATGTTTTCATTTTTCACGAGTGTTCTTATAATATTACTCGTATCTACAGTGTTTAAGCTAAAAAAAATCAATAAATTTGGGGATAAAATTGGACTTATAATAAATGGCCAATAGAGAAAAAACCTGACCTGATTGAGGAAAACCAATGTCATTTTCGAATTCAGCATGGTCGAATTATATAATGAGTTGAAAAAACCCTCACAGCAGACAAAAAAATTTCATATGCATACCAGTGTAATTCACTCAATGTTTACAAAATTATGTACAAAATTTAAAAAAAAAAACCATCGAATTACATCTATTTTAAAAAGTACGGTTGGCAGTGCTCCGAGTTTGCTGGCTCCAGCTCCGGAGTGCTTCAGTGATTCAGCTCCTGCTCTAGGCCGGCTCCAGAGCTGAGAGTGACCCCCAATTCCAGCTCCAGAGCTCACCACTAACCCCAGCTTTATATCCTAATTTGCTCCAGAGTACGGTGTTGTTACAGACTGATACTTTAGCGTCTCTTTATTGCCCTACAACTCTTAAGATACAAAAATGAATGTACAATAGGATCGCAAAATCATTAAAATGAGTAAGCTAAAGTTCAGTTCTCAAAGTGCAACATGCGACCAATCTGTGGCCATCAAACTGTCACCTAACAGCCCCTAACCCTTGACAAGTTGTGAGGTAACTCAATACGTATTAAAAATATGATTTATTTCTTTCTTGTATTATACATATACTAGCGTAGGATCGTAGGGTATATGTCTTATAAACGTAAACGTGTATATATATATTCATACACTAAATATCAGCAGTCCGGTTTGTTTACAACTAGTATTTTACGTGCTCAAAGAAACCCGTTCAACGTCAAACCGTCCAAAACACCTATTGCTATTGACTATGTTGTTTTTCCAAAGGTTATTTGAGAGCGTATAAGAACACTTAACTTCCCCACAGAAGTGATACAATCCAATGCATAGATTTTTTTATCTGATAGAACAAATTCTCTAAATTCTTTAAATATTTTCATTTTTTTTCAGATTGTGGCATTTGTATTGGGAATGCAAGGGGGATACACGAAATACCCATGTTTCCTCTGCAAATGGGATAGCCGAGCGGATGAGAAGCACTATGCACAGCGTGAATGGGCATCCAGAGAGAATTTTGAACCTGGGTCGCATAATGTCGTTTCAGTGCCCCTTGTACCACCAACAAAAATTTTGCTCCCACCACTTCATATTAAGCTGGGCTTGATGAAAAATTTCATCAAATCAATGAATAAGGAGGGTTCAGCATTCCGATATCTCGAGAGTAAATTTCCTCATATATCTGATGCTAAACTAAATGCTGGGGTTTTTGATGGTCCTCAAATTCGAACTTTGATCAAGGATACTCAGTTCGAAAACGCAATGACTCCAACTGAGAAGAATGCCTGGCAGGCATTCAAATCAGTTGTCACTGATTTTCTTGGCAAGCGTAGAAGTCCAGAATACGAGTCCGTTGTCGAAAACTTGATGGAAGCTTTCAAAGCTCATGGGTCGCGCATGTCCATAAAAATGCACTTTTTGTGGTCCCACTTGGACTATTTTCCTGAAAATTGCGGGGATTATAGTGAGGAACAGGGTGAACGATTTCACCAAGATATGAAAATAATGGAAGAGAGGTACCAGGGAAACTGGGATATCAATATGCTGGCGGACTATTGCTGGTGTTTGAAGCGAGAGGTGCCCGAAGAAAAACACAGACGGAAAGCCAAAAAAACTTCATTCCTTCCTCAATAAACTTTTTTCCATATTCATTGTATGAATAAAAGTATTTATTCTCACAATGTTTTCATTTTTCACGAGTGTTCTTATAATATTACTCGTATCTACAGTGTTTAAGCTAAAAAAAATCAATAAATTTGGGGATAAAATTGGACTTATAATAAATGGCCAATAGAGAAAAAACCTGACCTGATTGAGGAAAACCAATGTCATTTTCGAATTCAGCATGGTCGAATTATATAATGAGTTGAAAAAACCCTCACAGCAGACAAAAAAATTTCATATGCATACCAGTGTAATTCACTCAATGTTTACAAAATTATGTACAAAATTTAAAAAAAAAAACCATCGAATTACATCTATTTTAAAAAGTACGGTTGGCAGTGCTCCGAGTTTGCTGGCTCCAGCTCCGGAGTGCTTCAGTGATTCAGCTCCTGCTCTAGGCCGGCTCCAGAGCTGAGAGTGACCCCCAATTCCAGCTCCAGAGCTCACCACTAACCCCAGCTTTATATCCTAATTTGCTCCAGAGTACGGTGTTGTTACAGACTGATACTTTAGCGTCTCTTTATTGCCCTACAACTCTTAAGATACAAAAATGAATGTACAATAGGATCGCAAAATCATTAAAATGAGTAAGCTAAAGTTCAGTTCTCAAAGTGCAACATGCGACCAATCTGTGGCCATCAAACTGTCACCTAACAGCCCCTAACCCTTGACAAGTTGTGAGGTAACTCAATACGTATTAAAAATATGATTTATTTCTTTCTTGTATTATACATATACTAGCGTAGGATCGTAGGGTATATGTCTTATAAACGTAAACGTGTATATATATTTCATACACTAAATATCAGCAGTCCGGTTTGTTTACAACTAGTATTTTACGTGCTCAAAGAAACCCGTTCAACGTCAAACCGTCCAAAACACCTATTGCTATTGACTATGTTGTTTTTCCAAAGGTTATTTGAGAGCGTATAAGAACACTTAACTTCCCCACAGAAGTGATACAATCCAATGCATAGATTTTTTTATCTGATAGAACAAATTCTCTAAATTCTTTAAATATTTTCATTTTTTTTCAGATTGTGGCATTTGTATTGGGAATGCAAGGGGGATACACGAAATACCCATGTTTCCTCTGCAAATGGGATAGCCGAGCGGATGAGAAGCACTATGCACAGCGTGAATGGGCATCCAGAGAGAATTTTGAACCTGGGTCGCATAATGTCGTTTCAGTGCCCCTTGTACCACCAACAAAAATTTTGCTCCCACCACTTCATATTAAGCTGGGCTTGATGAAAAATTTCATCAAATCAATGAATAAGGAGGGTTCAGCATTCCGATATCTCGAGAGTAAATTTCCTCATATATCTGATGCTAAACTAAATGCTGGGGTTTTTGATGGTCCTCAAATTCGAACTTTGATCAAGGATACTCAGTTCGAAAACGCAATGACTCCAACTGAGAAGAATGCCTGGCAGGCATTCAAATCAGTTGTCACTGATTTTCTTGGCAAGCGTAGAAGTCCAGAATACGAGTCCGTTGTCGAAAACTTGATGGAAGCTTTCAAAGCTCATGGGTCGCGCATGTCCATAAAAATGCACTTTTTGTGGTCCCACTTGGACTATTTTCCTGAAAATTGCGGGGATTATAGTGAGGAACAGGGTGAACGATTTCACCAAGATATGAAAATAATGGAAGAGAGGTACCAGGGAAACTGGGATATCAATATGCTGGCGGACTATTGCTGGTGTTTGAAGCGAGAGGTGCCCGAAGAAAAACACAGACGGAAAGCCAAAAAAACTTCATTCCTTCCTCAATAAACTTTTTTCCATATTCATTGTATGAATAAAAGTATTTATTCTCACAATGTTTTCATTTTTCACGAGTGTTCTTATAATATTACTCGTATCTACAGTGTTTAAGCTAAAAAAAATCAATAAATTTGGGGATAAAATTGGACTTATAATAAATGGCCAATAGAGAAAAAACCTGACCTGATTGAGGAAAACCAATGTCATTTTCGAATTCAGCATGGTCGAATTATATAATGAGTTGAAAAAACCCTCACAGCAGACAAAAAAATTTCATATGCATACCAGTGTAATTCACTCAATGTTTACAAAATTATGTACAAAATTTAAAAAAAAAAACCATCGAATTACATCTATTTTAAAAAGTACGGTTGGCAGTGCTCCGAGTTTGCTGGCTCCAGCTCCGGAGTGCTTCAGTGATTCAGCTCCTGCTCTAGGCCGGCTCCAGAGCTGAGAGTGACCCCCAATTCCAGCTCCAGAGCTCACCACTAACCCCAGCTTTATATCCTAATTTGCTCCAGAGTACGGTGTTGTTACAGACTGATACTTTAGCGTCTCTTTATTGCCCTACAACTCTTAAGATACAAAAATGAATGTACAATAGGATCGCAAAATCATTAAAATGAGTAAGCTAAAGTTCAGTTCTCAAAGTGCAACATGCGACCAATCTGTGGCCATCAAACTGTCACCTAACAGCCCCTAACCCTTGACAAGTTGTGAGGTAACTCAATACGTATTAAAAATATGATTTATTTCTTTCTTGTATTATACATATACTAGCGTAGGATCGTAGGGTATATGTCTTATAAACGTAAACGTGTATATATATATTCATACACTAAATATCAGCAGTCCGGTTTGTTTACAACTAGTATTTTACGTGCTCAAAGAAACCCGTTCAACGTCAAACCGTCCAAAACACCTATTGTTAGTGATTGGCTCCCATTCCCTAAACTTGCTGACATTCACTTTACTATAAGTGAAGCAGCTCCAGGCTTCAGCTCCAGCTCCAAGTTCCGAAGCGCTCGATAGGTCTGGCTCCAGCTCCGCTCTGGCTCCACAATCCCAGCTCCGCTCCGGCTCCGGATCATAGGTTAAACAATTTGCCTGCTCCACACTCCGGCTCCGAATCTTGGAGCTGGCTCCTGGCTCTGGAGTCGGAGCACTGCCAACCTTAATAACACGCCACGATTTTAACATGAGCTGACGTCACTATATATAGCTATATAAGCAATTGTTATTTGAATGCAGAAGACAAAAACATTAAATAAATTTTTGTTCTAAGAAATAATTTAAAGGTGAATTGGCGCTCGCACAATTATGAAAAACAATATAAAAACTTACGTGACTTCATAAGAAGTTTTTTCTTCAACTTTATCCAAGAGCTCAAAATCGAGTAGAGAATTACCATTGTCCAAAATATAGTTGAAATGATTGCAAGTTGCTTGATCATTACAATGTTCAAACGGAAAGAAATAAGTAGGGAAAAAGCATTGCTGCACATATTTTCTTTTTTTCTAAATAAATAGTGCATGCCTGCATTTGATCAAATGCATAAAAAAAATTCTTACATTTCATGGTTGGATAAATCAGGATATGTTGAATGACCTTGGTCCAATTGGTCGGTTGTTTGATCAGAAGGGTGGTTGTTGCCCTCGACATCTCCACTGTGTGGACTACATAAATGAACTACTTCGATCTGGTTCCTACAATTTGAAAAATCAAATATAGAATGCACTCAAAATCGAAGGAAATATTAACACCGCACGGTTTTACCATAAAGAACTGAACGCTATATATACTGTACAGACAAAGTATATATATATATATATATATATATATATATAACATTAAAAATATATAATTATTAATGTTTTTTCTTATATAAATGAAATAATTTAAAAGTGAACGACGTGACGCACTCGTGAAAAATAATGAACAGAAAATAATAACAAAAAACCACTGAATTAAATTATATTAGCGACAAAAACAAATTTAGTCAATTTTAAAAACTTACGTGAAACTGAAGCTCATCATTTTGGATATTGTCACACAGTACCAGGTTGTAATGTTTTGCAAGATACACGTTCAATAAGCAATAGTGAGAATCTGGGCATTATGGGGCCCTTATATACCATACAGGGTAACGGAGGCGTTACAGATCCAGTTACCATGAGCTATGGTGAAATCCACCAATATATGAACCTTTTTTGTCGGTTCTTGTGTTTTGTATTAAATTACGAAAACTTGGATATAAAACATATATATATATATATATATATGAATAGAAACGACATAAGTATTAAGGAACGTTTCTGCACACGAGGAGGAGAGATAACGAAATAATGAAAAATGAGGCGAACCGCCTGGGAATCGAACCCAGGGCCTTCCAATTGCCGGTCGGACGCTCTACCATTATGCTACGGACCTCACTCAATCACAAATCGAAATTCTCCCAAATAGGGCAGAAACCAATGCCCTCAGAGAGCACCCTCGCAAATCGTGAATATGCGCAAATAACTGCAATGACCGCGCAGTATATAAATGAATAGAAACGACATAAGTATTAAGGAACGTTTCTGCACACGAGGAGGAGAGATAACGAAATAATGAAAAATGAGGCGAACCGCCTGGGAATCGAACCCAGGGCCTTCCAATTGCCGGTCGGACGCTCTACCATTATGCTACGGACCTCACACAATCACAAATCGAAATTCTCCCAAATAGGGCAGAAACCAATGCCCTCAGAGAGCACCCTCGCAAATCGTGAATATGCGCAAATAACTGCAATGACCGCGCAGTATATAAATGAATAGAAACGACATAAGTATTAAGGAACGTTTCTGCACACGAGGAGGAGAGATAACGAAATAATGAAAAAATGAGGCGAACCGCCTGGGAATCGAACCCAGGGCCTTCCAATTGCCGGTCGGACGCTCTACCATTATGCTACGGACCTCACTCAATCCGACCGGCAATTGGAAGGCCCTGGGTTCGATTCCCAGGCGGTTCGCCTCATTTTTCATTATTTCGTTATCTCTCCTCCTCGTGTGCAGAAACGTTCCTTAATACTTATGTCGTTTCTATTCATTTATATACTGCGCGGTCATTGCAGTTATTTGCGCATATTCACGATTTGCGAGGGTGCTCTCTGAGGGCATTGGTTTCTGCCCTATTTGGGAGAATTTCGATTTGTGATTGAGTGAGGTCCGTAGCATAATGGTAGAGCGTCCGACCGGCAATTGGAAGGCCCTGGGTTCGATTCCCAGGCGGTTCGCCTCATTTTTCATTATTTCGTTATCTCTCCTCCTCGTGTGTTGAAACGTTCCTTAATACTTATGTCGTTTCTATTCATTTATATACTGCGCGGTCATTGCAGTTATTTGCGCATATTCACGATTTGCGAGGGTGCTCTCTGAGGGCATTGGTTTCTGCCCTATTTGGGAGAATTTCGATTTGTGATTGAGTGAGGTCCGTAGCATAATGGTAGAGCGTCCGACCGGCAATTGGAAGGCCCTGGGTTCGATTCCCAGGCGGTTCGCCTCATTTTTCATTATTTCGTTATCTCTCCTCCTCGTGTGCAGAAACGTTCCTTAATACTTATGTCGTTTCTATTCATTTATATACTGCGCGGTCATTGCAGTTATTTGCGCATATTCACGATTTGCGAGGGTGCTCTCTGAGGGCATTGGTTTCTGCCCTATTTGGGAGAATTTCGATTTGTGATTGAGTGAGGTCCGTAGCATAATGGTAGAGCGTCCGACCGGCAATTGGAAGGCCCTGGGTTCGATTCCCAGGCGGTTCGCCTCATTTTTCATTATTTCGTTATCTCTCCTCCTCGTGTGCAGAAACGTTCCTTAATACTTATGTCGTTTCTATTCATTTATATACTGCGCGGTCATTGCAGTTATTTGCATATATATATATATATATCTGAGCTCGGGGATTTGAGACCATATGGGACTGTACAACAATAATCATACGAATGTCTAAACGAACGTCTGTTAGACATCTAATTTAAAAAAAAAACGTATTGTCTTTCCATTATATAATTTATATTAGAACATGGAAAATGTAAGACACACCATTCATTCCTGTAAGCTAGTCAGCAAACCCATCATTTAATTTTTTTGTTTTTTTTGTTTTATGTCGCATCTTCTATCGTGTTCCCTTAAAGAAAACGACACCATTTTGTCTGACCATGTAATTTATATAAAATTACTATATCTTATGGAATCCTGATATATACATATATATATTTCTCATCAAGCTCATCATTTTGGATATTGTCACAAAGTATCAGGTTGTAATGTTTTGCAAGATACACGTTCAATAAGCAATAGTGAGAATCTGGGCATTATGGGGCCCTTATATACCATACAGGGTAACGGAGGCGTTACAGATCCAGTTACCATGAGCTATGGTGAAATCCACCAATACATGAACCTTTTTTGTCGGTTCTTGTGTTTTGTATTAAATTACGAAAACTTGGATATAAAACATACGTATATCTATATCTGAGCTCGGGGATTCGAGACCATATGGGACTGTACAACAATAATCATACGAATGTCTAAACGAACATCTGTTAGACATCTAATTTAAAAAAAAAAAACGTATTGTCTTTCCATTATATAATTTATATTAGAACATGGAAAATGTAAGACACACCATTCATTCCTGTAAGCTAGTCAGCAAACCCATCATTTTATTTTTTGTTTTATGTCGCATCTTCTATCGTGTTCCCTTAAAGAAAACGACACCATTTTGTCTGACCATGTAATTTATATAAAATTACTATATCTTATGGAATCCTGATATATATATATATATATATATTATATATATATATATATATGCTCGGAGTTCGAGACCCAATTTATTTTAATTAATATTCTAAATGATTAGAAATTATTTTAACGATTTTGACATAAAATACCTTGTTCTAACCTGTTATTTAATTTTAACCTGTAGAGAAACGCTTTCAGGAAGATTTAAAATCTATCGATGTTACTCAAGTTCACGGCATGGCGCATAAGCGCACACATGTACATAATTATGATATTTATATTTTAGTTAAATTTAATTTTTTTACCGACTTCAAATGGAGAAACAAAAATAATAATAATAACAATTTATGTTGAATTTCATTCTTGTGTATCGTCCCTTATCAGCTAGTGTATTTGAACAGCTGTTACGTTTTCTAGCTTAAAACATCTAAGTAGGTTAACACACACACACAATGCATTTTAGTGTGAGGCAGAGAAAAAATTCACTAGGCCATTTATCTTTTTCTGGATCACCTGAAGATCAGGGCCCCCAACCTTCTTTAGTTAGACTTAAAGGCTAACTAACGAAAATATAACGACCCAATCTAACCAATCGTTAGGTCAATTGTACACCTTTGATGATTGGTTAGGTTAGGTCGTGATATTTTCGTTAGTTAGCCTTATAAAGCTAACTAAAGAAGGCTGGGGGCCCTGATCTTCAGGTGATCCCTTTTACTTAACAAGTGAGAGAAAGGCTGCAGACAGACTTCAGAAAATTCTTTTTATCTTGTATTTGTAATTTAACTATAAAGTTAGATGTTCTTTATATGTGCGCAATGATCTAACTTTTCTCGTATTCCCGAACTTGAATCCTCCGAATTTTATGCCCTCTGACTTACATACCCAATCTCAAACTAAATACATTTGCACTGTCTACCTTTCTCTTAATTCTACCGACTATCCAAAAATTTTTGACGACCTCGCTTCCAAAATGGAATACATTCTCTCCCACTCTCCTTTTGTTGGAATCTCCATTTTAGGTGATTTGGCTTTCCTCCCATCTCACTGATATCTCTGGTGAACTAGCTCACAACTTTTCTATCCTGAATAACCTAGAGTAGTTTCTACAGCACCCTACTTGTGTCCCCGATCGCCTTGTAGATACACCCAACATTCTACACTTATTTCTCACCTCTCATCCTTCTTCTAACGCTGTCAAACTTTTTTCTCCGTTTGGCTCCTCCGACAGCAATCATATATACAGTACGTTTCCTGTTCTATCGCTCCAATTCGGCCTTTCGATCCTTTAACGAGGAGATGCCTTCGGCATTTTGGCGTCTCTGATTGGAAGGTCCTTACGCAGTACTTCCCTAATTTCCCATGAAATGATTACTGTTTCCGTGGCAGGGCCGTTCCGAGTGTGCTGAGCGCATTAGGAGGTAACTGTCTTGGACATGGACGCGTACATTCCATATTCTATTCCTACTACTAACACAAAAAAAAACCTTGGTTTAACTTGTTCTATCCGCAACAGAGAGGAGGCTTTCAGAAAGTACCGTCGCCATCCAGCTCCTGACTATCATTTAACTTGTATTTCTGCCCGGAGTCGTGCAAAATTTGTTTTTTGACTTCCCAAAAATTTCTTCATCCGACAAAAATGTGAAAACTTATCTAGTCCTAATTCTTCTCGCTCTTTCTGGCATCTAGCTAAGAACCTCTCCAAAAACTGGAAGTTCGCTTTCAATCAGCCTGTCCCAAAGAAGGGTGACAGCTCTAAACCCTCCAACTATCGTCCAATTGCTTTGATTTCTTGTCTTTCTAAATTTTTGGAATCTATCCTCAATTGGAAGATTCTTAAGCACCTCTCTTCTCACAATCTTCTTTGAGATCGTCACTATCAGTTCGGCAAGGGACGCTCTACTGGCGATTTTCTTTCATATCTCTTTGATTCATGGACATCTTCCCTTCCGGATTTTGGTGAAACTTTTGCTATGGCGCTTGACGTATCAAAAGCTTTTGATAGAGTCTGGCACAAATCTTTAACTTCCGAGCTGCCACCCTCTGGTTTCTATGCTTCTATCTGTGCTTTCCTCTTTAACTCCCTTTTTGACCGATCTATAGCTGTGGTTATAGATGGCCAGTGTTCTTCTCCTAAAGCTATTAACAATGGTGTTCCTCAGGGTTCTGTTCTGTCGCTCATTCTTTTCCTTTTAATTATATTATCAATGATCTGTTAAGTAGCACTTCCTGTCCTTTCTACTCCTATGCCGATGATTCCATTTTTCACTTCACCTGCTTCACAAAGTGTCACTCTCAACAGTCACTCCATACTTCACGTAGGACGATTATGATACACCTGACCTTTGGTCTTTTTGCTATCTCTGACTAGAGCAGAGAAAACCTTGCTGCTTTCATTGTCTCGAAAACTCAGTTCCTCCATCTGTCTACTCGTCACAATCTTCAACACAACTATTTCCTTAACTTCAACAGTGCACAACTCAATTCTTTCTCTAAACATTCTTGGCCTTTCGTTTTTTCGTAATCTTTCCTGGATAGATCACATATACTCTCTTTACAAATCAGCTTTTAAGAGGTTAGGTGTGTTATACCGTCTCCGCAGTTTCTTCACCCCTGTCTCTTTACAGGAGTTTTGTCAGCCCCTGTTTGGAGTACACTTCTCACGTGTAGGATTGGCTCGTCCCACACAGCCGAATTTGATACGGTGAAATCAAAAGCTTTTCGTCTCATTCATTCCCCGCCTCTTACAGACTGTCTTAAATCCCTCTCTCTCTTCGCCACAATTTTGCCTCACTCTCTCTTTACTATCGCTATTATAACGGACACTGCTCTTCTGTACTCTAACTGTATCCCTTCTCCTTTAACTCTTTCACGACGGATGTACTTTAAAGTCACTCCAGAATCAATAATATAAATTGGACTACAATGCCTTGTTTCTATAAATATTTCTACATGTTTATATAGTTGTCATTTAGTTGTCATTTAGTTGTCGAGAAAGGAAACCGAAATGCGTATCATTTCAGTGAATAGTTACTAAAATATTTAGTTTGAATAACAATAAAACCTATACTTTTTGGTGACAGAATGACAGCATATGCTGCGAGAATCGTCCTTAAAGGGTTAAGGAGAGCACGCAGTACCAGACATTCGACACATTCTCATTCCTTTTCTGTCCAACTCCACAATCAGTATTTTTAATCTTTCATCTGTTTAACCGATGAACTCTGGAACAATCTTCCTCAATCAATCTTTCCCCCTCTGTATGACCTCCAATCTTTCAAAAGCAGTGTCCAGGTATATCGAAAAACCCTAGACCATTTTTTTTTTACTCTCCTCTTCTTCTACGGGGGGGGGGTTTAAGCGGGCATTCGCCCTTGGTTCGGCCTTCCTGCATAAAAAATATATATAGAGAAAGTAGTGGTCAGGAAATTATAGTTAAAATAATTTATTGGTTATTTTGTCTCTAATTAAATTAAACTTGTACAAAAAATTCTACCCTGTTCTAACCCTATAAAAAGCTTGAGCTTTATGAATAAAAAGTAGAGAATTATCTTACAAAGGAGATTGCAGGATGTCTCTTTATTGGGTTAAGCGAAAACTTTTGAATAATAAGGTCTCTCTCCGACTGGGCTTTTGCGACACCACGTTTGGTTTTGGTTTTTGTGCATGCGGGGAATCTATGTAAACAACTTATTAAGATGATTATTTTTGTGCCCTGCAACAAATGAGGCGGAACATTGGTAAAGGGTCGACGCAGACTTTTAAAAAAAACTTGTCTGTTAAAGTTTATTGCGAGACATTGGAAAAGGATAATTATCTAATACACAAAATGAGAATTGTCGCTGGAACAGGGAAACGCAGGAAAAGATTATCATTTACACAAAATAAACATTTTAACTATAAAGATTGAGGTCAGGGGTTCGATTCCCGATGGTGTTATTTCGTTGTTATGACTAAGAATTGAATAGTAGCTGATAAAGTTCATACTATGACGTCATACATATAATTGGGAGTGACGAATCTCCCTCATTTATATATATATACACAAACTCAGAATGGTCCCCTGAGAAACTTATGATAAACTCAGACCGTGCATGGAACAAGGAACTCTTCTGAGAAATTACATCCACTATAGTTCGAATAAGTAATGATAAATGACAAATACTATAGTTTTTTTCTTTTTGATGATGGAAAACACAACGTGGGCACCGGGTTACTCGCAAAGATGCCCCAAAATATAGCTTCCCTCACCAGCTATTTGCAAAGCAGATAGGATCCCTAGATCCTGTCCCAAAGCTGGAGCCTATCTGCTTTGCAGATAGCTGGTGAGGGAAGCTATATTTTGGTGCCTCTTTGCGAGTAACCCGGTGCCCACGTTGGGCTTTCCATCATGAAAAAGAAAAAACTATAGTATTTGTCATTTATCATTACTTATTCGAACTATAGTGGATGTAATTTCCCAGAAGAGTTCCTTGTTCCATGCACGGTCTGTGTTTAACATATATATATAAATATATGATGAATAAAACCACGAAGGAAAGGAAACACAAAAAGGTGCTCAAGCGCTTTCGTCTAATGACATCCTCAGGAACACTGAAGTACATAAAAGGTTACGGCCTATATATAGGTTACAGAAAGAAAAAAAATAAATAAATAAATAAAATACATACACACAAACATATATATATATATATATATATATATCAAAGCTATTGACTTCTCCTTAGGGAACCGGAGCTTACAGATGAAAAGAAGGATCAACACAACGGCAAACATTTTCATTTATTTGTACATCAGACGTTTCGACAAATCTTTTGTCATCATCAGTGAGTTAAGTCTTAAAACCTTAAAACAAAATTGAAAAGTGAAAGTTACATCAATACAATATTAAGACCATTAAAATTAAAACCTTAAAGCAAAATGAAAATTGCATCAATACAAAATTAAAACATTTAAATTTCATCACTATAAAAACTAAAATTAAATTAAATTTCATCACTATAAAAACTATAAAAACATTGTGTATTTACCTATTGAGGTAATTTAATTTTAGTTTTTATAGTGATGAAATTTAATTTAATTTTAGTTTTTATAGTGATGAAATTTAAATGTTTTAATTTTGTATTGATGCAATTTTCATTTTGCTTTAAGGTTTTAATTTTAATGGTCTTAATATTGTATTGATGTAACTTTCACTTTTCAATTTTGTTTTAAGGTTTTAAGACTTAACTCACTGATGATGACAAAAGATTTGTCGAAACGTCTGATGTACAAATAAATGAAAATGTTTGCCGTTGTGTTGATCCTTCTTTTCATATATATATATATATATATATATATATATATACATATACATACATATCTACACACATACATATATATATATATATATATATATATGCAATAAACGGAGAAGTAAAAATAAAAATTAAAAATTAGAGGATTAACAGAGGCAAACAGATTTGTAAGGAAAAATATCGATTTTTAGCACAAGATCAAATGAATTATAAAAATACAAATTTATACTGGAAATCTGCCCGGGTTTTAACACTTTGCCTTTTAGAGTCAAGTTTCGATATATATATAAAAATAAAATGAAGATTAAAAGTTAATAAAGTAGCGTAGAAGTTTACCAAAGATTTAGCGTCCTACCCTTTTTATCTAAATTTGTTTTGAAGGAATTCAAAACAACAGGATCGAGTTGAAAAAGACCTTTGCTATGTTGAAATTATTTGAAAGTTGGATAATGGCAGACTCAAGAATATTTCTATTGACAATGTTGCTAGAATGAAATAAAACTGAAGCATTATTCCAATCAATACAGTGGGATAACTCTGACAAATGGACAAAAAGAGCACTGGACAACTGTCCTGTTCTAAGTTTACTTTAGAAGTGGAACAAGACAATTCAATCCCATTTTTGGATGTGCGTGTACATAGGGAAAGCCCAGGTTTTAAGTTTAGTATCTATCGGAAAACAACAAACAATTTGTCCTACGTACACTTTTACTCGGAACATGACACCCCCACTAAGAAGGCCATTTTTTCATCAATGTTTCTCCGCGCCCTTAGGATCGCCAGTCCGGAATACATCGATGCCGAATTGGAAAAAATCAACGGTATTGGAAGTGATCTGTGTTACCCATCTGCGTTTATGGAATCTTGTCTCAACAAGGCAAAACGAACTTTCTATCGTGTCAATAATAACACTCGTACTTTGTCAAAAAATATTTTAGTACTTCCATTTTTCCCAGGCTTTTTAGGCATTGCTAATGTACTTAAACTTTTGGATATTAATGTAGTATTTTCATATAACAATATTGTGAAAAATATCATAGTAAAAAATAGCCCTACCAATAATTCAGGCATTATCTATAAAATTGGGTGTAAACAATGTGATTCCTTTTACATAGGTCAGACGGGAAAGGATTTGCACACACGTATAAAACAGCATCAATATTCCGTTAGAACAGGACAGTTGTCCAGTGCTCTTTTTGTCCATTTGTCAGAGTTATCCCACTGTATTGATTGGAATAATGCTTCAGTTTTATTTCATTCTAGCAACATTGTCAATAGAAATATTCTTGAGTCTGCCATTATCCAACTTTCAAATAACTTCAACATAAGCAAAGGTCTTTTTCAACTCGATCCTGTTTTGAATTCCTTCAAAACAAATTTAGATAAAAAGGATAGGACGCTAAATATTTGGTAAACTTGTACGCTACTTTATTAACTTTTAATCTTCATTTTATTTATATATATATCGAAACTTGACTCTAAAAGGCAAAGTGTTAAAACCCGGGTAGATTTCCAGTATAAATTTTTATTTTTATAATTCATTTGATCTTGTGCTAAAAATCGATATTTTTCCTTACAAATCTGTTTGCCTCTTTGTTAATCCTCTAATTTTTAATTTTTAATTTTTATTTTTACTTCTCCGTTTATTGCATATATATATATATATATATGTATGTGTGTAGATATGTATATATATATATATTATATATATTATATATATATTATATATATATATATATGTTTGTGTGTATGTATGTTTTTATTTTTATTTTTTTTCTTTCTGTAACCTATATATAGGCCGTAACCTTTTATGTACTTCAGTGTTCCTGAGGATGTCATTAGACGAAAGCGCTTGAGCACCTTTTTGTGTTTCCTTTCCTTCGTGGTTTTATTCATCATAAATATTTTTCACGTGTTTCTTTCGTGAAATAATTTTCATATATATATATATATATATATATATATATATATATATATATATATATATATATATACTGTGTATATATATATATATATATATATATATATATATATATATATATATATATATATACAGGGTGTCCGAGAATTATCTGTACAATTTTTGGCTGTTATTAAAAGTCAACCATGAAGTGTAGAAATTCCAGTATTGTCCCATTTTACAGAGAATTTCATTAAGTTTTTTCTGATACCAAGTTTTGATAAGTTTTGTAGAAATTTCAGTGTGTCCGAACATTATCTGTACAATTTCATCTTTTAATAAAATTCTTGATAACACGTAAAATTCTTAAACAAGATTATTTAGAATCTGTATTTTCAAGTTTCTTTTATTAAAGTAACGTTGTTACAAACATTCGATATGTGCACCATCAGTGATTCGCAAAACATCCAATCGATAATCCAAATGTTGCCATGTACGCTGCAGCATATCCACATCAATTCGCTCAATAGCAGCTGTGATTCTTGCTTTTAAATCATCAATGCCTGTCACCCGCGTACATTTCTAAAAAACTTGTCAAAATGTGGTATCAGAAAAAACTCAATGAGATTCTCTGTAAAATGGGATAAGACTGGAATTTCTACACTTCATGGTTGACTTTTAATAACAGCCAAAAATTGTACAGATAATTCTCGGACACCCTGTATAAAGTGGCGCTCGTAAGTATTCGTAGAGAGAAATATTTGAGTTATATTCATCCTTATCTTTTGTACCATGCACAGGATTGCTATGAAAAGTTTATCGTTTCTTTGAAAAAATTTAACACAAAATAAATTTGTTCAACTTCAACATATAA
This sequence comes from Bathynomus jamesi, assembly GCA_023014485.1. Classification (NCBI taxonomy): domain Eukaryota; kingdom Metazoa; phylum Arthropoda; class Malacostraca; order Isopoda; family Cirolanidae; genus Bathynomus; species Bathynomus jamesi. The sequence continues at coordinate 257,628 of JAJOZX010002716.1, read as the reverse complement.
TATGAAACATCAAAGAATAAAATAAATAAATAAAATAAAATAAATAAAATAAATAAAAATAAAATAAAAAAGTTAAAATGCAAAAGTTTTCGTACATTTATTTACACAATTATGGCCACAATAGTGGCCGCTAAATTCATAGTATGACGTTACACACGCTGGGCTGACTCACCTCAGCAATAGTCATCATATCCAGACACATATATAGACAACGGGAAAATAATAATGATGATGATGATAATAATAATAATAATAATAATAATAATAATTAGTGCTGATTGGGCTAAGCCATGCCCACAATTATGTCATCTGATTGGAGGGTACCTCTGGTTGGGGGGTAGAGGCTCACGTGTATATTTAGGCTCCCCTCATCTCTTTCCCCTTCCCTTTCTCATACCCGTCACACATACATATATACAGTATTTTATATATATATATGGGGCTCCAATAAACCTTAGCCCCCCCGCCCATGTCCTAAACCATTAGAGGTACAGTAAAACTAAACATACCCTACAAAAGAGAATTTAATCCTGCATTTAATGAGAAACAATTCAAACTTGGTGTTCCCGCCATTGGCTTCCAAGATAGCCTGAATTCGCTTTGGGTAGCTTGCCAAAAGTGACGTGAATAGATCTTGATCGTTACGCAAATTTGCTAAAACAGTTTCAATGTGTGCAGGTTCTTGAAACAAGAGACATTCAACCTTGTCCTTTATAACTGATCCAATGTGTTCACAGACGTTCAGGTCAGGTGAATTTCCTGGCCATTCTTCACTTTCAAAGAAATCGATCTCATGGTTCCGCAACCTGATCGACATCCATAACATTGTTTGGGTTTCTTAGAAAAGGAATGACATGATGAGATAGAATAGTATCACGAAAAACTGTCCAGCCCAACTCTGACCATTTGGCTTCAGCACCCACATGAGCTTCTTTGCAGCGAACAAAACAAACACACCAACACAGTCTGGACTTTTTAATAATTCGCGATAATGTTCATTGTCATCGATTTCATCTGGTGTTGTGGCCCACACTCGATCATTTTGGTAGTTAGGCCGACGTGTTACGTAAACAAAAAATTCATCGGAGACAGCTAAATGCATGAAATCATCCACATCCCAATCTTCAAGATAATGGGCAAACCACATTCTGTCATCGATGTTAAGTTGAGTTTTTCTTGGCTTTGGAAGTTCATGACAAGGCTTTAAACCTTGCCTATGACGGTACAGTCGAATGATCTCACCACTAACGATCTTTCCTCTCAACACTTCGATCGCTCTTGAAAGTTTAGCACAGCTGTTTTTCCGCTTACGCGTACCGCTTTCATTGATGTCCTTTGTTTCCTGAGAGAGTGGCAAATTTGGGCGCCCAGATTTGGTTGTATCCATTTCACATTCATCCAAAGTTTTATTCCAATTTCTTTTGACGAAGTCCTCACTTCTTCGCAACTTTTTGGCAACCCATGAACGTGTCATAAAGGTGGCTCCAGCATCACGAGCTTCCCGAAATGTTATTGCTCGTATGCGATCTATCACACGTTGCCTCTCTGAATGAATCACCAATTAATTGAGAAGCCATTATATTATCACTTTATCAGCTAGAGTAATTTTAATACCTGCAATAAATAAAGAATTTTATATATTTTTATAATAACTAAAAACTATTTCGATATAAGTAAACATGTAAGCTGCAAACTGGGGGGGCTAAGGTTTTTTGGAACCCCTTATATATATAGGGTGTTTCACAACCGGTCTGTCATACTTTGGGAGGGTGATTTGAAGGGTGATATTGAGTAAAAAAGTTAATACAACATCGGTACTATTTCCAACCGCTGCGGAGCTACGGATGTTTTAAGGTGCACCGAAAAAAATAAACGAGAGTATTAATCTGATGTATTTATTGTTACATTTTATGAGATACACCTTATAAATGTTCAAAATGTTCACCTCGGTTTTCAATGCACAGCCTTGCTCATTCCAAACAAGAGTCTACTCATAGGCGTATGAGGCGGGGTGTCTGATGGGGGCGGCAGCCACTCCCCCTCAGGACTAGGGAATTGAGCATTTTCAGGGCAAATATTGAGCATTTTCAGGGCAAATACTGAAATTTTCAGGGCAGATTTTTTCCTGACATTCCTTTGTTTTTTTTTACTTCTTGAGGTGAATTAATTACTTGCTACTATACTTGTAATTAATAATTAAAACGTAAGTTGGAGACTTACTGAATTCTATATCAACTGCAATGCCGTAGTTTTGCTTGTCATTTAGAAATGTTGTAGCAAAATTTTCTCTCATTTTTTGTAAATTGTAATGTTTTTTATATCAAAAAGGCTTTAATATAGTATGTTACTCATACTCTAACCTTTGTGTTATTTTATGCTACACATAGTGCTTATGCGGAAATCAGGGCACCCTGAAAATTTTCAGGGCAAATTTTTTCCACCTTCCCAGTAAAGTGCCATCCCATACGCCTATGAGTCTACTGCCCATTGAATCATTTGGGGTGTTCTCGTATGGAAGCAGCGGCATCCATAATCCGATGGAAGAGTTCCTCTCTCGTTTGTACTTTGGTCTTGTAGACCATCTCTTTCATAAGGCTCCATAAAAAGAAATCTAACGGGATTAGGTCCGGAGATCTCGGTGGCCACGATATTGGACCTGCACAACCAATCCAACGATTCCCGTACCGGTGATTCAAGTAATCTGTAACATGGCGACCAAAATGTGGTCCCATCGTGATGAAAGAACATCCTACGCCTTGTCTCCAAGGGCACGTCCCCCATCAAAAGCGGCAATTCGTTCGTCAGGAAGTTCAGATAAATATCAGCAGTTAATCGTTGTTCCAAAACGAACGGTCTAATCAGCTGACCTCCAATTACACCGTACCAAACATTCACCGAGAATCGATGTTGAAAGTTTCCTTCAACGATACTGTGGGGATTATCGGCGGACCACAAGTGGGAATTTCGTCTATTGTTAATTCCATCCCGAATGAATTGAGCTTTATCACTAAACAGTATGCGATGAAGAATTTGGCGATGCATCCACTGGCAAAATTGAACACGTTTATCTTAATCATCCTGTTCATGAGCTTGCACACGTTGCAAATGATAAGGATACAAACCCTCATCATGTATGGTTCGCCATACACGCGATGCGGATTCACCAATTCGTCTAGAAATCCTTCGAACACTGGTAGTTGAGCTACGTTGTACTAGGTTCAGTATGCGCTCCTCCACAGCAACGGGCCGTCGTGCTATATGTTCTTGGTTACGTGGAACAATTATCCCTGTTTCCATTAATCTTTGGTGTGTATCACTAAACACTTGCCTGTTTGATAATCGGCGGTTCGGAAAACGTCTTTGATATTCCCCAACTGCTGCTTTGTTGTTACCATCACAGAACCCATAAATGACGTGGATATCAGCGTATTCAGCGGGTATGAACTGTTGATCCATTTTGATTGTTCACCTTAGCGCAACACAGTGTCTCGTACCACAGATCAGAACCAACTGAAAGAAAAAACTGAGCATTAGTAGTGGTAACTTCGTTAACCGAAACTACCGCCAGTGCTGCCATATATCGAATTACACACAAGTATGTTTTTGTTGTTTGCATATCTTAAAACGTCCGTAGCTCCGCAACGGTTGGAAATAACACAAATGTTGTATTAACTTTTATACTCGATATCACACCCCAAATCCCTCCCCAAATTATGGCAACCGGTTGTGAAACACCCTGTGTATATATATATTATATATATATATATATATGCAAAAATTTTCTTTTCATATTTCGTGGCCACTAAAGTTCATATTATGACGTCACACACGCATATATATATATATATATATATATATATATATATATATGTGTGTGTGTATATTTTACCCTTATCTTCTTTTATCCGAACCCTCCCCTACTTCTTCCCATTACCTTCAACCCTTCAACCTTTTGCCTTATGACCATCTTATTGTTTATACAGCTGGGATTAAACTTTTTCTCTTTTCCCCTTCTTCCTCTGTTACCCTTTTTCTCTCGGCCCCTTTCCTCATTTCCAGCCGTTTCCCCTCTTGGCACTCCCCTACCTTCCTTGGCACTGGCCCTATGATAACCGCTAAACTTTATCGTCGAAAAGGAAACCATACTACTGAGCCTTATGTTTTTCTATCTAGCTTTCTATTACTGCTATAATAATTAAAAAATGCAGTCGTTTAATACCAGGAACCTCCCTGAGTGGACCGAAAGATCTTTGAGGCTTCATTTTCTCTCTCTCTCTCTCTCTCTCTCTCTCTCTCTCTGAGTCCTGGATTCATACTGATGGTAGAGACTACGTTGGGAAGTTCGAGATTCCCGGGTATAGAATGTTTCACAAAGACCGCACCCGTGGGGAGGGGGGAGGGGTACTAATATACGTGAGGGACACGTTGAGTCCCGTTGACTGCCATTTCCGATCGGAACGGGAGCTGCTTGGCGTCGATCTGAACGTGGAAGGGACGAACTATAGGTTAATTTTGGTCCACAGACCTCCGCATCTCCTTCTCGAGGAGGATACAGCCCTGTACACCGAACTCCGTAACCTGCTAGGGAACAGGGTGTGTGTAGTTTTAGGAGACTTCAACTGTCAACTGTCGCGGCATAAAGTGGGAAGACAGAACTGCTGATGCCGAAGGGAGGAGGCTAGTTGAGTTTGCTGATGAGAACTTCCTCACTCAGTGGGTCATTGGGCCTACACGAAGCGAAAGCGTTCTAGACTTAGTATTCACCACCGAAAACAACCTCGTCACTGGCCTCACCGTTGACGAATCGTTGGGCGGGAGTGATCACGGTCTGATTAGGTTCTGTGTCTGCGTCCCTCGGGTATAAGTGTAGTGACTCTAGAGGCAGTAAGCTCGATCTGCGGCGGACGGACTTTGTTGGTCTCCGGGATAGCGTAGGGGAGATGGGGTTGGAGGTCGGTGGCGATGTTGAGGAAGTATGGAGTGCATTCCGGGACGAGTTTATGGTGCTGCAGTCTGCTGCCATTCCCTCAAAACCGGTCACCTCTGCTTCAACGCAGCCTAAGTGGTTCAGTCGTGACATCGCTTCGGCTATCCGAAATAGGAAAGCTGCGTATAGGAGGGTGAAGGCCAATCGTTCCCATGAGAACCCTGAGTCGTATGTCCGCCTGTGCAGAGAAGTGAAGGCGAAGGTTAGGCTAGCGAAACGTAACGAAGAACTTCGGATGGCAAGCCTGTGCAAGGGGAACCCTAAGGAGTTTTCCAGTTATGTTAATAACGCGGACATCGCTAATGTGCCGAATGAGTACTTTACTGGAGTGTTCATCAGGGAGGACACCCGCGTCATCCCCGAGCCAGGCCTAAGGCACGAAGGTGCTGGCCTGGATTGTGTTCGGTGTACCGCGACAGTCGTTGCCGATAGAATAGACAAACTGAGCGCGTTTAAGGCTCCTGGGCCAGACAGTTCCTCTCCAGAGTGTTGCGGGATGTGTGCGACCAGGTGGCTCCCCACCTGGCTACAGTCTTCATCAAATCGTTGGAGACGGGCCAGGTGCATGGTGACTGGAGGGAAGCCAACGTGACCACTATCTTAAAGAAAGGGGATCACGAAAGTCCAGGGAACTATCGTCCCATTAGTCTCACTTCGGTTGTAGGTAAATTACACCGGTCTGCATGAAAATCGATTTCTTTATTTTGAGTTGTGATTCTGAAGCAGGTTGGTGCGCTGAATTCAAATATGCTACCAGTTTTTTTCTATCACCCACAGTTTTAAAGTTATTAGCAAAACAATTTTCGGGCGTTTTGTAATTTTTTACCTTTTTTATCTTTAATTAATTTCGTTTTTTCATATTTTTCAGATAGATAATTCTAACATTACGTCTTTAAAATTTTTAATAATGGCTTCTAGAGGATGTACCCATAGTCCAGACATATTTTGTTATATTTGTGGTCGGTATGTTGTTGTAAAACAAAGGACAAATGTAACGACCTTCATTAAGAGAGCTTATCATGCTTATTTTGGAATTAAATTAGGAGATCAAGACAAAAGTTGGGCTCCACACAAGGTTCGTCTTACGTGTGTTGCGGCACTAAGGAATTGGAGCAAAGGTAAAAAGAAAAGTTTGCCATTTGGGATCCCTATGGTATGGCGCGAGCCTAGAAACCATACCGACGACTGCTACTTCTGTTCTTGCAATGTTAAAGGTTATAATGCAAAGAATAAAGAGAGCCTTCAATACCCAAGTCTTCCATCTGCAATAAGGCCGGTACCCCATGGTCCAGAAGTTCCTATTCTCCCCCACCCGAGAGTCTGGATCAATACAATTCAGATTCTGATTCAGCTCCAAATCCAGACAATGATGATGTTTATGAACAGCCAACAGCTGACCGAGATCCTCCTAAAGACCTAAACCATTAACCCAAGCCGAACTAAATGACTTAGTCAGGGATTTGAATCTGCCTAAGGACTCTGCAGAACTTTTGGGGTCTAGATTGCAGGAGAACAATTTATTGGCATCCGACACATACTTCGCTTGGTACAGAAATCGTGAGAAAGACTTCGTGCCTTTTTTCGAAGATGGTCCCTTGGTATTTTGCAAGGACATCACAGGATTAGTGTGCAAGCTAGGCATCGAATAGCAAACCAGTGACTGGAGGTTGTTTATAGATTCCTCTAAAACCAGTCTAAAAGGAGTGTTACTGCACAACGGTAACAAATATGCATCAATCCCAGTGGCCCATTCTACTCATTTAAAAGAGACCTATGATAACATGAAACTGCTTCTGGAAAAAATTCAGTATCAAAATCACAGATGGATATTGTGTTGGGATCTCAAAGTCGTTTGCATGTTACTTGGGCAGCAATCAGGATACACTAAGATGCCATGTTTCATCTGCGAATGGGATAATCGAGCACGTGACCAGCACTGGAAGAGGAAAACTTGACCTCCTAGAGAGAATCTTACCGCAGGATCAAAGAACATTTTACATGAACATCTAGTTGAACCAAATAAAATCCTCCTACCACCCTTGCACATTAAGTTAGGCTTGATGAAGCAGTATGTCAAAGCATTGAATAGAGAAGGTGAGTGTTTCAAGTACATTTGTTCAAAATATCCAAAGATTAGCTACGAGAAAATAAAGGAAGGTGTTTTTATAGGTCCTCAGATTAGAAAGTTTTTGACAGACGATCATTTCCTGAACACAATGACCAATAAAGAAAAAGAAGCATGGATTGGTTTCAAAGATGTTGTTGAAAACTTCTTGGGAAACTACAAAAGCCAAAACTATGAAAGACTGGTGGAAAATATGCTTAAAAAGTTTTGCGCCTTAGGCTGCAACATGAGCCTGAAAGTTCACTTCTTATTTTCGCATCTTGACCGTTTTCCCGAAAATCTCGGAGATGTCAGTGAGAAGCAACGGGAACGATTTCACCAGGACATCAAAACCATGGAAAGAAGATATCAAGGAAGATGGCATACAAATATGATGGCGGATTACTGTTGGTGTCTGCAACGAGATGAGCCTAACGCACAGCATAAGAAAACATCAAAGAAGCACCGGTTGTCGTCGTCATTAGTCAGATCTATCTTCGTAGTCTTAAGCCTTTGGAATAAGTCCTGAAATGTTTGCAAGTAAAGAAGGTAAATATATTTTGTTTCTTTCAGTTATTTTTTGATTCTTTCATAAACAAGCAATATGCTTGTCCAAGAGCTAGGAGCTAGTTAATTCTGCTTTAATTAGGTTTTACTCTATCACCTAAAGATTTCGTGCTACAAGGGGTGTTGTAATACCTCATCTGTCCCCAAATGTTAACCACCCATTGATGGGAGGGGAGAGTATTTTGCTGGGAACGGGACTGGTTGTTATATATATTTACCCTACATTATTATGTAAGCGTTACTGTAGTCTATAACAAAATTTATGGTTTAGCATGTGCAATCCAATGTTGGTCTCGATAAGATGGTTCACATTTGGGGATAAATTGGGGATTTATGACACACCCTGTAGTAAGAAAACCATACGTGATAGGGAAAAACTAACTATATTTGTGAGATGAGCGCACTCAAATTATATAGAATCACCAATTAATTTGTAAAAATCGATCGACAAGTTTTCAAATGTGTACTGGTGAATTATTAGAGGGGATAATAGCGAATAGGATCGTTGACCATTTGGATTCCTCCAAGCTGCTTTGGGACTCCCAACATGGGTTTAGACGGCATAGGTCGTGTCTCACCAACTTGCTCGAGTTTTTCCACGTCATGTTGAGTGAGTACGATAAGAGTAGGGCGATTGATATACTTTATCTCGACTTTCAGAAAGCCTTTGATAAGGTACCTCACCGCCGGCTAATGGCGAAAGTGCGCGCGCTGGGTATCGGTAGGGAAATAGGTAGGTGGATTGAAAACTGGCTGAGGAATAGGCGGCAGAGGGTGGTAATTAAAGGGGCTAGTTCGGGTTGGGCCTCGGTCACTAGTGGGGTTCCTCAGGGTTCCGTTTTGGGGCCACTGTTGTTTACCATTTACATAAATAATATCGACGGTGGCATCGTCAGTAGGATCGCCAAATTCGCTGATGACAAGAAGCTTGGGGCCAATGTTGGGATGCCCGAGGCGATCGAGCAACTGCGTGCGGACCTAGGTAGGATAGGAGAGTAGTCCAAAAAATGGCAAATGCCGTTTAACTTGGGTAAATGCAAAGTGATGCACATTGGCTATGCCAATCCCAAGTCGGACTACTCGATGTTGGGTAGTAATATCGTGGTGACTGATTTAGAAAAGGACTTGGGTGTGCTAATTAGCAGCGACCTTAAGTTTACCAAACAGTGTGTAGAGGTGGAAAAGAAAGCCCAGAAACTATTGGGTTATATCAGGAGGCAATTTCAGTTTCGGAACAAGGAGATTGTGCTCTCACTGTACAATTCCCTTGTTCGGCCGCACCTGGAGTATGCTGTGCAGTTCTGGTCGCCCACCCTCAGGAAAGATATTGAGAGGCTGGAGCGAGTGCAGGCGAGGGCCACAAAGTTAATCCCTTCCGTTAGGCATATGGGCTACAATCGACGGTTACGCGCCCTGAACTTGTTTTCGCTTGAAACTCGGAGGCTGCGCGGTCAACTGATCGAGGTTTTCAAGCTCTTACGCGGGTTCAACGATGTCGATTTTAGAAGTATGTTTAGTGTAAATGATAACCCAACTCGCAACAATGATTGGAAGTTGGATTTGAAACGGTTTAGGACTAGTGTGTGTGGGAATTACTTTACGTATAAGATCTGTGACACATGGAACAGGTTACCTTCGGAAGTTGTGAACAGTTCCTCTGTGGATCAGTTCAAGAAAAGGCTAGACCAAATCTTGCACACTATTTGAGTGTGTACAAAATTTTCCCTGGCACCCATTGCCATTGGTACCTCCTCGGTATGGGCCGCAAGGCCTTTTGAGGTCGTTCTTTTCCTTGTAACTCTCTCTCTCTCAATGCCAATCCGACAAGAAATAATGGGTTTAAACTGGAACTAAAGACATTTAGGACCTCTGTCTGCGGAAATTTCTTTTCCTATAAAAGAGTTAATATCTGGAACCAACTTCCCTCAGAGGTTGTTTCCAGTCAAAGTGTAAATGTGTTTAAAAATGTGGCTAGACAAAGTACTGAATACTCTCATAGTTTAAGATTAAAACATAACAAAACTCTGCAGGAGTTCGCTTGCAAGGTGTCTCTGTGAGCATGCTAAATATAGAGCTATTTATATATTCTCCACCTTCCTGTAAAATTTCCTTGGCTACTTTTCCAGGGTCAAGGTATTTTCTTCAACCTTTTTCAGTACCTGCCTCTGTCAGGGAGGGAGCGGAGGGTGGGGAGAGAGCCTTCTACTTTTCTATCCAGTTTTCTACTACTGCTGGATAGTTGAAAGAAAAATAAACTTCTTTAATAACAGGAACCTCCCAGAGTGGACCGGAAGGTCTTTGAGGCTTCCTCTTGTCCTTGTAACTCCTTGTAACGCTCTCTCTCCAAAATGCAGCTCTACAATTTTTTTCCTCCCCAAGTTAAAAAAAAAAATCAACCTTGTTTGATCCTCCTATGATTCACAATTTTCAACCATTTTTGTCGGTATGACTTTCTGAATACATCATGCATACTGATAACGGAGTAAAAACGAGAAAAACTCATTTCACCAGCTAAATACATAGTTCATTCTGCTAAACAATCCACATGGTTAATCCAACCATTGCGCTAACCGTTGAATATTCCCAGAAAAATAAGCATGGTTAATTGAATCACCGCATAGTTGATTAGCTGTTTAGATTGGTTGACATAGAATAAACCAAGTATTTGGTTGTTGTAACTAGGGATTGTTTCCCGGGATCCCGGTTGATTTTATGTGCGGGATATATCCCGGGATTTTTTCGTTCATCCCGAGATATCCCGGTGTTAATTACTTACATAATAATTAGTATATATAGTATAAATACCCTGTTTACACGATCATACATGTTGTATCATGATCATACAGTAATCGCAAGTGTCGTCACACACCCTTAGTGTGCGGCCACACTGGCGGCGTGCGCGCGTCTTACGTCACAGCGTAATAACACGCCTTGTTGATACAAAGCATGGATTTTCTTCGTCTGATTCATCACAATCTGAGGAAGAAGAAGGAGCTGACGGCCAGAGTCACCAGACACTCTCAGAAATTGGAGGGTGCAATCAAAAAGCAAACCGAATTTGTCACTAGCAGCGGTCAATCATAAGCTCAATCAATTGCAAAGAACTTCTCCAAGGAGTTCGACATATTTGACGCAACTGGTGAAAAAACAGTTAACATAATCAAAATAATGAATGCTGTCGAGTCTATACCACCAACTAGTGTCGAAGCGGAAAGAGCTTTTTCAGCTGCAGGACTGTTTATAACTAAACTTAGAACTCGGCTGAGTGATAAGAGTGTGAATTGTCTATGTTTTCTACGTTCGTATTATAAGTCAAATTAGTTCTTTTAAATGCGCTATGTTTTGCATTTTCATATGTTTAGTTGTTTTTGTGTTTTTACGAGCATGCTTATTCTTTACAAGGATATTATTCTTTACAAGTGTTGATTTTCTTACAAATAGCTGTCTTGTTGCACTCAACTGTCTTTTAAGCTAGTTATTTCACACTCATAGTTACCTAATGGAATGTTTAAATAAATAAATGATGAAATCTTTATAATTTTTATATTAATTCCTTTTTAAAAGTATAAAAAATTTAAATACATATAAAATAAAAATCCCGGGAAATCCCGGGATCCCTGGACGAAGACAGATTTTATCCCGGAATCCCGGGATAAACAAAATGACTCAAAACGACAATCCCTAGTTGTAACCATGTATTTTTCTCTGTGTAGTAATGTTGAAGTTTGACAACGCAAGAATGGTACTTTTTAGCATAGGCGAACGGGCTTAATTTTTTCGGGGGAGCGACTCGCAATTTGTCCGAAAAATTTCAAGGTGCCCGAATTTTCTGATGCCGACATTGCGAACTTCACATGGCAAGAAAATGAAAGACTTTGTGCAATAATGTGCATATATTCACAGAGAATTATAAAATATATATCTTTTTCATGCAAATTCCACAAAAAATTAACTAACAAAACACTGAATTTTTTTGCCATCAGATAACAAATTTCTCAATAACACATATTGGAAAGATTGCATGAGTACCTCGAAAATAAAAGTACATAAACAATTTTAAGAAATACATAAAGCAACAAATTTGTTTTTATAGGTTTAAATGTTACACGTTTATGCGACATTGCAGCCAAGCCAAAAAATTGTTGCATAATTTATTATGTTTGGTTTAATTAGTACAGCTGAGTCTAATTTTAAGAAACTCCAATTTTTCCGCCATTGTTTTGAGACTTTGACCACATTTTGAGGCATTGGCCCGAAAATATTTGGAAAGTTGTGAATCTTGGGGGGCTGCAGTCTCCCAAGACCCCCCGTCCCGTACGCCTATGCGTTTTAGTTAGAAGATATCGCTTTTAAAAATAAACCGTAAATGAATTCTACACACACACACACACACGTGCGTATCTCTTCATATACGAGGTACCTACTTTTTTTTTAAACCTATATATCTAAAAAACCTGATTTAACTTAATCTAACCGTTGTGCCATAGAACCAAGAACGCACGATAAGTTGTTTTTGACGCAATTGAGAGCTCAAATGGTAGTTTAAATCATTAAACAGTGAGGTACTCGCTAATCCAGCCTAACCTAGAGTAGACTAGATTAGCCTAGCCTAACCTAACCTACCCTAATGAAGACCAACATAGCTTTTTTCTGTCAGTACAAATGTTTCTAGCTTTTTTATATATTTTAATGTTCCAGAGTACCAAAAGTGTTACCTCATAAAAAATTAATCTATTACATCTGTGAATTATACACACACGACCTCACTTATGCCCAGTTATCTACACACACACACACACACACACACAGTAAAATCTATTTTTTCATTTCCAAGTAATGTATTTATTACCTATAAGTCACATCTATACTGATACTACTATTACTACTTTTAATATTAATAAAAGCTACAAATGCTTACACTTTTAATGAAATCATTAACATTTAATAGCGACATTTAATATTTATTGCTTAAAACACGAATTACCGTCGCTTATACACTTCGTAAATACTAAAAGTTCTGTGGAGCATTACATATAGGTATATTTCCTTAATTATGTGTGCGATGCGTAACATTTTATTCCAGTAATTTACAAGTTTAAAATTTGCATAAAAAGGTCATTGTAACCAAATTCCTTGAACCCAACATCGTTGTCAACATTCACACACGCGACAAATTCCCTTAATTTATATGGTCGATTTTCTTCTTTGCATTTGGTTCTTTGGTATAACGATAACGATTCAGGAAGTACATAATAGCATGAAATATTTATAAACGTACAAGTATATAAACTTCAATAATTTGGTACGCAAATATCATGTTTTTTGCTTTTTCTGTTCGTCAGTTAAATGCGAAGGAAAGATCATTTGGGTAGTTTATTGATTCATACGGGCGCCATACACCACACACAGTAATTTTTTATTGTTGGTCTAATTTTAAATTAGCGTGTTTTGCGTTTAATAACTTTGTTCTGTAATTTAATTTTTATTTGGAGTTATTATGATTGTATGTAATACCATACTTCACAACGTGAACTATACACCTACCTGTTGATTGATGTTTTTATATAGCTTATCTACTCGTATATTAATATACTACAGATATATGCAGTGCACTGTATAATTATTATATTCATGGATAAATTATTAATTAAAAAAAAGTGCATGCAATTATTAACATTATATATATAAGTTTGAAAATGTGTCTTGCAATGAGGTAAAATCTTTTTAGTGTGCATAATAATAAACCTCAAAAGAACAGAACAAGATTAACACGCAGAAGACATTTTATGTTAAACATTCAAAATTAAAAAACAAAATATATTTGGCGGCAGCTTTTAACTAGAATTTTCATCAAGATTTGGAAAATTCTTTCATCGAACAAGTGCCTTTAGGTGATGACAGTATTTTTATCAAGCTTCGATGCTCGAAGAAATACTTTTCGAGAAACTGATTCCTTGAAAATAATTTAAGCGGAGTGTGTGGCGCCATCTATTGGAGGAAATGTCAATTAGATACCATTTCAATTTATTTTCCCGAGTGTAAATACATGCACACCAATATTTCATGTTAATCAGAAACAACATACTAACAGCAACTTAAGTTTTAAGATTGAATACATTAGAAATAAGTTTACCTTAACCTCGGTGAGATTCGAATTGATGCCACTGAAGACTCTGTATTCTGCGAGCCCCGACGTTACCCACTGGGCCATGAGACGTTAAGATAGATTGAGGAAATTTTGTACATATACAGGGTGTCCATAAATAATTACCCTGATTAAAGCATGCTATAACTTTTAAATAAACACTTGTATTCGAACACAGTTTTAATCATAAGTAGATAAACATACAAAGTTTTGATACATAGTTAATGAACTTAATAAGCTTCTACATGTGCACCCCTAGTGGCACGTAAAATGTCTAAACGGTATTCACACTCACGCCACACATTTTCCAACATTTGTGGGTTAACTGTTGCAGTTGCATCCGTAATGCGTTCTCGCAATGTCCTGATATCTGGAACAACTGTTGCATGAACCAAATCTTTAACATGACCCCAGAAAAAGAAATCCAGCGGGGTAATGTCTGGTGATCTTGGGGGCCATGGGATTGGCCCGTCCCTGCCAATCCATCGATTTGGAAATGTTGCGTCGAGAGTTTCACAAACAACATGCGCCCAATGAGGGGGTGCCCCATCTTGTTGGAAGATGACAGGTGGCTGCCTGTCCTGCAGCTGGGGGATGGCGTAATTGGTGAGCATATCCAGGTACACAGTTGCGGAAACTGTGTTCTCAGCGAAGAAAGGACCAATTATCTGGTCATGCATCAGTCCACACCAGACATTGATCTTCGGACTGCCCCGAATATGCTCCCTTACGGCACGTGGGTTTTCCGATCCCCAAATACGCACATTGTGTCTGTTGACTCTACCACTAAGATGAAACGTAGCCTCGTCTGAAAAGCAGACACATAACAAGAAGTCATTATCCTCGTCAATGCTGTTCAAAATGTCAATAGCGAATTGTTCACATTTTTGGACGGTCATCAGGCTTCAGTTCTTGAACAATTTTTACCTTGTAGGCGTGTAACTTCAAACGTTTGTGTAACACCTTGTGCACCGTAGACTTCGGTATCTTTAGTTGGCATGAAGCTTATCTCACCGATTTCCTTGGTGACCGTGTGAAAGCAGTTTGAATGTTTTCCACCGTCCCATCGGAAACTGATGGTCTACCACTGCTCTTTCCCTTTTCCACGTTTCCAGGAATTTTTTCATCCACGACTTAATTAACTTCACATCAGGTGGATTCTTTCCATACTTTGTTCTGAACCTTCGCTGAACACTGACAGGAGATTTTGTTTCTGCAAGCCACACAACACATTGTGCCTTCTCTGTCACAGACGCCATCTTAACTGAACAGCTACTACAGCGCTCCTAGCGGCGAATGCGGTAGACGAAACACACCAGCACAGAAACTCTATGCGTGTACGAGATCACCTGTAAAAAGAAAACATGAGAGCATACTGTTTTCAGGGTAAACATTTATGGACACCCTGTACTATTTCGCATTGGTTTCAGTATGCATATTTTAATATGTACACTGTTTATATATATATATATATATATATATATATATGTGTGTGTGTGTGTTTGTGTGTGTGTCACAACCACGCGACCTATCATTCCTATGGTTGAGCGGTATCCATGTTTGTGCCATTAGAAGTTCGCTCTGAGAAGCGAATGTCCCTTAATTTCATTCCCTTAACTTAAAGTACAAACAAGACAATTTACGGTTTAGATCGTTTAACATTTCCATCAGAATATTTCCCATGTAGAATTTATTATAATTAATTATTGTTATCTAACACTCCATCCCTAAATTTTTATCAAATTATGCATGAACAGTGAATGTGGCATGATTTGAACCCTTGTTTGTACTTCTACAGGATGTCCCATAAGTCTGGCATCATAGGAAAAATAATAAAAAAAGGCAAAAGAAAAGCTTTTATTTACAGAACGTGCACAATATGTCCACCATTGTTTTCAATACACAAATTCAGACGTGATACCCAGTCAGCAAGCACACGGTGAATGATGTCAGGAGTAATGGTGTTACATGCCCCAATAATGCGCTGCCGCAAATGTTGAACACTCCTAATTTTCTCTTCGTATACCAGCGCTTTCAAGTGGCCCCAGAGATTAAAATCTAGTGGCGTGAGATCCGGGCTTCTAGCTGGCCATTCCACAGGCCCTCGACGTCCTATCCAATGACCAGGGAATTGTTGGTACAGGTATTCCCTTACTTGGGTGCTGTAATGTGCAGGAGCGCCGTCTTGCTGGGACCATGTTGGGAAATTTCCTTCTTCGTTCAAGACACTGGGAAATGCTTCTTCCTTGAGCATACGTAGGTAGGTGCCTCCAGTGACATTTCATCGAAAAAGAGGGGGCCTATGATGCGATCCTTCCAAATGCCACACCACGCCATCACCCGAGATGCACCTTGTTCCTTTGAAGAGGCATGACAGTGAGGGTTGTTTTGAGACCAGTAGCGGGTGTTCTGTCGATTTACCTCACCATTTCCATAAAAATCAGCCTCGTCACTGAACAGAATGGACGGGAAATTGGCATCCCGAGCATATTGTTCCGTAGCCCATTCACAAAATTCCATCCGCCGGTCGGGATCATCTTCGCTTAATTTCTGTAGGATCTGAAGTTTATATGAATGGCATTTGTGAACCTGAAGAATGCGATGGATGCTACTTTTCGACACTCCTGTCTCGGCGGACAATCGCCGAAGAGACTTATTGGGACTTCTGTTAAAATGAGCCAGGATAGCAGTCGCTGTATCATCGTCAGTGGACCTCCTTGAAGGTCCGCTGCGTGGTTTATCTTCTATGGATCCTGTTTTCTTAAACTTTGCAACAAGTCTGCTAACACAACTCTGTGTTATTGGCTCGCGGTCTGGATGCAGTCTGTTAAATTCAGCAGCGGCCTCTCTTTGACTCCGATTTCCTATGAGTAGAATTATCTGGATTCGTTCTTCCTTGCTCACAGACATTATGGCCTGTAGAAAGAGAAAAATATGAATTATGGTTTGTAGAAATAGAAAAATATGAATTTCTCCTATGATGCCGGACTTATGGGACACCCTGTATACTAATTTATTTAATTCTTCCTCAAACGCACCCAATTCCTTGACATTTACTGTAAACTTGTGTAAGTATATATTTAATAAATAGTTTCACTCACTCTTGTACCATTGCTGTAAAGTGTAAACCTTTCAATACTCTCTCTCTCTAATTCGTTTCCTCTCATTTCTCCCAATAATGACTTATACTGTACGTACGAATTAAATAACTATGGTGTATTAATTACGAATTATTGTATATTGTATAATGCGTGGACTATGACATAGTAAATTAAATTGATTCCTCTCGCATTTCCCAGACCATGAATGCTAAATCTCCAACTGACACTTTTAGTATTCAATGTATGATAACTTCCCCAGAATGTATACTATATAAGTTATTATGTATACGTTATGTTTTATCTGATGTGATACAGTATAAGATAATGTCAACCATATTCATTCATACGTCCACGTCCTTTCTTGACCGCTATCTTTTATTTATTTTATTAATTATTCATTCATATACCTATTCTCTACCTATGCCCTATCAACATATCAGTCCATGCTTACTCGTGTTCGTCTGTATTACGCACATAACCTATTGTGTGACCTACCGGTATGTGTACTTTATTCATGCGTACATGTCCGCTGATCATGATTACGTACGTAGCTACCTTAAATGTAAATACGTCCACGTGTATGTAGTCACTTATTTAATAATTTTACTTTTTCTTTTAATTATTTAACTTCTCGCAAGATACTCGTTAATGCTGACACAAATGTTCGAATTCCGATGACGTAGCCAACAGCGAGCTTCTGAGTCCGAAACCTCTCTTGCTTGCTCGTAATTCAAAACATTATGAGGTGTGTTAGGTTATATGTATGTGCCCATGCTCTTTATGTGCTATACTCCTATCCATCTTTCCCAGTACGTCCCTGACTACCTAATTGAATCCTAGAATAAAAGTCATCCAAATTGTCTATAAATATAAAACACTAAAATCACAATTAACTGTAATAACTGAGTGTGGAATGGTTGATAATTCACAGGCCTGAGATGGTTTTGTTGTCCAAAATATTTTATCACTTATATAGTAAGTTTTGCACGCTGATTCCGAAAATAATATTCATTTTTCGCCATCACAGTATTTCTCTTTTGAAATTTGTTTATTTGTCGCTATGGCTACCAGAGGGTGTGTAAATAGCCCAAACATTTTCTGTTATATTTGTAGAAAATTTACTGTGAAAAAATAAAGGCTAGATATTACAGACTTCGTCAAGAAAGCATACTATGCGTACTTCGGAATGAAACTTGGGGATCAAGACAAATCATGGGCTCCACATAAAGTTTGCAGTGTTTGTGTTCAACAACTTACTGTAGACTGGAGTAAAGGTAAAAAGAATTCTTTATCTTTTGGGATTCCAATGGTCTGCCTGAGCCTAGAAATCAAAGCAATGGCTGCTATTTTTGTTCATGTAACGCGCAAGGCTACAATACTAAAAATAAAAATGAAATTTCTTATCCAAACTTTTAGTCTGCTACAAGACTTGTTCCTCATGGACCTGGTATACCTGTACCTACTAAACCAAATACTCTTAATATAACCATCTGATTCGGTGTCTGATGACGATGGAAACGATGATATTGATTGTTTTCAAACCGAAACATCTGGTGAACCCCAATTGTTTACACAAAGTGAACTTAATGATTTCGTAAGAGATTTGTCTCCCGAAGGATTCTTCAGAGATTTTGGGATTCAGACTTCGAGCAAAGAACTTGCTTTCTCCCGGGACGTTACTTTACTGGTACAAAAATCGAGAAAAAGAATTCATCCAATATTTTTCTCTAGAAAATTCACTGGTATATTGCAACAATGTTTCGGATCTAATACTTAAGCTAGGCGCTGCAGTCTATGACCCAAATGAGGAGACACTTTTCATTGATTCCTCCAAAAGAAGTCTAAAAGGTGCCCTCCTTCACAACGGTAACTTGTATGTATCCGTTCCTGTGGCTCATTCGGTTCACTTGAAGGAAACGTACGAAAATTTTGAGCTTCTTCTAGCTAAGGTTAAATACAAAAAACACGGTTGGCTACTTTGTGGAGACTTAAGTGATTTTTGTGTTGTTAGGTCAACAACCAGGTTATACGTAGTTTCCATGTTTTCTTGTGTGAATGGGATAGCCGAGCAAGAACTCAGCACTGGATAAAAAAGGAATGGCCACGCGGAGTCAACCTGACACCTGGTTCTAAAAACATTCAACGTGAAAGTTTGGTTGACACGAAGAAAGTCCTTTTACCTCCGCTTCACATAAAATTGGGCTTCATGAAGCAATTTGTTATGGCCTTGGACGAAGATGGAGATTGTTTTAAGTATCTGTGTCGTAAATTCCCAACTCTTTCGGAAGCAAAATTGAAAGAAGGAATTTTCGTTGGTCGCCCGATTAGAAAACTGACTTTGGATGAACACTTTGAAAGAACAATGAGCAATCTTGAAAAAGAATCGTGGCTTCCTTTTAAGGATGTTAGCAGCAAATTTTTGGGGAACAACAAGGACTCAAATTACCAAAACATTGTGAACAACATGTTAAATAAGTTCAAAGAGTTGGGTTATAATATGAGTTTAAAATTACATTTCTTACATTCATACTTGGATTACTTCCCTGAAAATCTCGGAGCACTCAGCGAAGAACAAGGAGAACGGTCTCACCAAGACATCAAAGAAATGGAGAAGAGATATCAGGGAAGCATGATAGCTGATTACTGCTGGATGTTAAAACGCGATACTCCAGAATTATTTCATAAAAGAAAAGGAACAGCGCGTACATTCGAGGCGAAAAGGCATAGATCTCAAGAAAACTGAGGACAAATAAAGATGAATATGTAATTAACATTAATAGTCTTCTTTCTTTTTAAAGTTGTTTGCATTTGTAATTAGTATAACAAAGCGAAATAGGTACCTAATGTAAAATGAAATAAATAATATTTATTTTTGTTGCTGTTTTTTTCCCTTCTAGTTTGCAGAAAATCCTTACGTGATAGAAAAAAAAAATGGACACCTTATTCGAAATCAGCGTAGTTGAATTATATAAAATCAGTTATTAGTAAGAAAACAACTCTTACAAAGTTCTCATTCGCAGGCCTGTGTAATTGTAATCGTAATTATAGTGTATCAGAATTACAGTGTACTTAACGATGTCGCGGAATGTACTCTATGTACAACTCCGACATTGTGTTGCCATCCAAAAATGTGTACTTTGTAAAATTAGTATCTTTTGTTAATTTTTTAATATTTTTTTTATCTTTCAAAATTTCGTTGCATACTTAAATTGCACTTAGCATCAAGATTCGTTGGATCTCCAGGTAAGGGAGACTTGTCCTTCAAAATTGCTTTTCCACAAAATTGAGCTAATTTATTTTTTATTATATAATTATTTCATTCCTGCCTTAGCCCTTGCTCGAGGAGGTCAAACGTCCTCCCTTTAAATTCCTGCCTGTACGTTCATTTGATTAAGCCCTCATATAATTCCTGCCTTAGCCCCTGGCCGAAGAGGTCAAACCTCCTCCCTTTCAATTCCTGCATGAGCTGTTGTTGCAAGAGATCGAACCTCCCCCTATAAATTCCTGACCATCAGCGGTTATCGTAAGAGGATATAAAGTCATTTCCCTCCTTCACTGCCTTCCTCTGTAAAGTCGTGCAATAAAATTATTTGAGTGAACGAAGACCAACTGAGAACTGAAGTGTTTCCATTCAGTTCTTCGGAAAAAAATTTGGTAGAAACCGTTTATTATTCTTCTTACTCGGATGCTCTACGGCTAAGGCCGAGCTTAACCAAAAAGAACCACCTTCGTTGGATCGTCCAAAGTGCATTCATCAAAAAAAGTCGCAAACGGAAAGTGGCCCATACACGCGCGACATATACATATATATACACTTTGTAAGACCTGCCAGTAGTATGACCACAAAAATGTCGAGTGGAATGCAATTGCGTGCAACACTGCATGATGAGACCTTTGGTCACCCACCCTTTCCCCCCAAAAATATATATATGCGAACATATATATACACACACACACACATTTCAACTCCAAACACAGTATAATTAACGTAAACAACGACGCTTGTATAGAAGAACATTCCGCGCAAGATGAGGAGGGAGAACGAACAAATGAAAAAAATGAGAACCACCCGGGAATCGAACCCGGGATCTTCCGAGTGTAGTGGTTATCATATCTGACCGGCAATCGGAAGATCCCGGGTTCGATTCCCGGGTGGTTACCTTATTTTTTCATTTGTTCGTTCTCCCTCATCTTGCGCGGAATGTTCTTCTATACAAGCGTCGTTCTTTACGTTATATATATATATATATATAATATATATATATATATATATTAGTGATGTAGGTCACATCCGCATCCGCGGAACATCCGCACATTTTCTCGCATCCGCACTTTGGACTGCGGATGTAGACCGTTGAGATAAAACGTCATTAATAAGCGGAAATTATCAAATTCTACTATAATGATAGAACTAGTTCATTGTGCGCAAAAGTGATGCAAGCGACAAGACGAGAGGCTGTTCTTGTATGAAGTTACTCTTGCAACCTACTTAGATCCACGTTACAAAGCTAAGTTATTTTCACCTAGTACATTAGAACGAGTTAAATCATCACTTGACAAAGCAGTTGAAGAGCTTCAATCTCTTGAATCTGTCGCTTCGCCACCCACCAAAAGAATAAAAGTTTCAGTGACAGAACCAACACCTTGAACGAGCAAATCTATCACAGAATCTCTCTCTCAGTTTCTTGAGTCAAGCAGCAATGACGAGACCTACGCGATGTCAAAAGATGTAGTAAAAATGATCGAGAGCTATCACCAAGAAAAACGCCTGGCTGCATGTGACAATCCTATTAGTTGGTGGAAAAATACGCAGAATATCTATCCATACTTGAGTAAACTTGCAAGGAAACATTTAGCCTGTCCTCCAACAAACGTACCAAGCGAGAGATTATTTAGCAGTGCTGGATTAATATATGAAAAGAGAAACAGACTGGCAGCAGAAAAGGCAGAAAAATTAATGTTCCTTAAGCATAACCTTCCGATAATTAAGTTTGAATATTAAACGATGAACATCTTAGTTTACTTCATTTTAATTACTCATTTATAAATATGCCTAATAAAACTTTAAACTTAATATAAATAGTTATCAAGCTAATTAAAGATCTCTTTCTATAAGGGTGGAGGTTGGGGAAAGAGGTCGGTGAGGTGCATTTGAGTTGGGTTCACGTCCCGCATCCTGGTAACACAATTATGGTTTCTAATTGTGGCTGAAACGACAAAATATAACGAATTTATTTGCAGACGAATTCACTAATTGATTTCTATATTAGTTAGATGCTTGATATTATTTTATATGTTCAGAGAAAAGTACAGCAATTATTGTACAATTAATCAATTATACTACATTATAGCTACAGCTCTCTATATAATAACTTATTATATACGTTAAACACAACAAATCTCGAATATATCCTAAAAAATAACGAAAATGTAGACATCCGCATCCGCGGATGTCGAAATCAAACATCCTCATCCGCATCCGCAGATGTGAAAAAAATGACATCCGCTACATCACTAATATACATATACCCACAGGGTCGTGTCAAAAAAAACTAAGCCAATTTGAAATCTCTATAAAATGCACAATTTGATAGAGATTTCAAATATTTTTTTACGCTAAATAAATAAAAGGCTCATAAATAGTTTGATAATTTTATAACTATTTTAAATATTTTAGGAGTTATGCGGTTATTTCTACAGATTGCGAAAATTTCAGTTTCTCATTATGTAATATCTTTTTTTCTCTCAGAATTTGTTTAGATTTAAAATTTTTCGTGAATACCTCTAAATATGCCATTCTCACATGAAGATAAAATAATTATAAAGCATTATAGAGTTGAAAAAGGTTATAGTGCAAGGAAATTACTTTCTGAATTCGATTAAAGGAGGGACTAGATCAGGTTTAGATTACTTATTGAGAACTATCGATGAAACAGGAAGCATTGAAAGGAAGGTTGGTAGTGGGCGACCAAAATCAGTTAGAGTAGATGAAAATATTCAGAAAGTGGAGGAACGTATCCTTAGTCAAGAGGATCGACCTGGTAGCCACATAACACCTGCTCAAATATCAAAAGAACTAGAAATATCAGAATCAAGCTAAGGATGATTATTAAATCTGATCTGCAATTTAAACCATTTAAAAGAGTGCATGGACAAAGATTGTCAGAAGTAAACTGTCAGAAAAGAGTTGAGAAATCCAAACGTATTTTACGTATAATAACTGAAGATAAACTTTCCAAGACATTTTTTACGGATGAAAAACGTTTTACGGTAGAGCCACCAAGAAACTCACAGAATGACCGGGTTTATTCTGATGTTGCGAAGAAAAATGAAACCCAAGATGAAAGACTGTACGCAACAAGGAGTCACTTTTCTTCTAGCGTCATGGTTTCTGTTGGTGTGTCCAAGTTGGGAAAAACCAATATTTTTTATTGAGCCAGGAGTGAAAATTAATGCTCAATATTATTCAAATACCCTGCTTGAGAAAATGCTTTCAGAAATGAGAAACTTCGCTAGTCAAGGTTACTTTATTTTTCAACAAGATGGTGCAACATCACATACTGCCAAAACAATCATTTGCGTGAATTGATTATCGCAAAATGGGCAGAGCTCCCCCAAGAGCAAATAAATCGAGCAATAGACGAATTCAGACCAAGATTAAAAAAAGTGATAGAAATGCAAGGGAATCATATTGAACAGTTCTTTTAATTTTATTAAACAAAAAATTCTACAGTATATCGTAAAAAAAAATTTTCATGTTAAGTAAAAGAATCACTTTTTAGTTAATTATTAATAAAATTACCAATTCTGAAGATATCGTCATAAAAATTTAAAGGATAATAGGTGATTACCTATACTTTGTGTAAAAAATTCAACTTAATTAGATAAATGGTTTTGTTTTAATAAAGGTTTGAATTTGGCTTTTTTTTTTTTGACAGACCCTGTGTATATATATATATAAGCAGAAAGCCACAGACAAGAAGGAAAGAAACATCCATCATGTTGGAAAGGAACTATATTTTGTACATTGCAACGTTTCAAGCACAAACTATGCTCATCTTCAGGCAAAAATTCTAAAGTTAAAAACAGAATATTAAAAACCATAATGAAAAATATAAAATACAAAATAAAGTAGGGAAAAATTCACAAGCTTTAAAACACAAAATGAAAGTCACACTAAAAAAGAACAATGAATGACAATTATAAAATACAACAATGTAAAACCCAAAACTAAAAAACAAAAATTCACAAGATGAAAAACCCACACTAAAAAGAACACACCTTAAGTCTAAGCAGCACAGATTCCGAGGCAAAACTAATACAAACAGAAACATCTAAAAACAAGTAAAGGTTGGTTGTTAAAGATCTTCAGTTTAGACGGAGGGGAACGGATGAATTAATTATCGGAGTTAAGCGAAGGGGAGAGAGTTTTAATATAGAGCGATTCTAAAAGTCTTAAAGTTTGCTCACTCGGAGCGGAATCTAAAATGTTAAAATTAGCTAAAGTTATATCCACTTTGCATAGAATAACATGGCTACGTATAGCTGAAGCTTCTTTAGTTCTCAGTGGTTTGTCAGTTCTATGGCTTATGCCCATGTAGGCACAGAAACGCGACTCGAAGCTCCGCACAGTGCTACCAATATAGCTCCGATCACATCTTTAGTGTTTTTAAAAAGCTTGTGAATTTTTGTTTTTTAGTTTTGGGTTTTACATTGTTGTATTTTATAATTGTCATTCATTGTTCTTTTTTAGTGTGACTTTCATTTTGTGTTTTAAAGCTTGTGAATTTTTCCCTACTTTATTTTGTATTTTATATTTTTCATTATGGTTTTCAATATCCCGTTTTTAACTTTTTAGAATTTTTTAGTGTGACTTTCATTTTGTTTTAAAGCTTGTGATTTTTTCCTTACTTTATTTTGTAATTTATATTTGTCATTATGGTTTTAATATTCTGTTTTTAACTTTTTAGAATTTTTGCCTGAAGATGAGCATAGTTTGTGCTTGAAACGTTGCAATGTACAAAATATAGTCCCTTTCCAACATGATGGATGTTTCTTTCCTTCTTGTCTGTGGCTTCTGCTTAAATTGAAATTGAAGCTTGCCAGAAGCGGCCTTCACCTATATATATATATATATATATATATATATATATATATATATATATAATATATATATATTATGGGAATGAACTGAGAATGGTCCCCTGAGTTTTTTATGATACACACAGACCGTGCATGGAACAAGGAACTCTTCTGGGATAATTAAATCCATTATAGTCCGAATAAGTAATGGTAAATGACAAATACCATAGTTTTTCTTTTTCATGATGCTAGCCCCACGTCGGGCTAGCATCATGAAAAAGAAAAACTATGGTATTTGTCATTTACCATTACTTATTCGGACTATAGTGGATTTAATTATCCCAGAAGAGTTCCTTGTTCCATGCACGGTCTGTGTGTATCATATATATATGGTATTATATATATATATATATATATATATATATATATATATATATATATATATGTAGCGGAGGGCCGGGGTTAGATCCCCAAAAGGTGGGTAGCCTAAAATAAAACAAGGAGTAGAGAAAACCCATCCATTCGTAGCCATGGCGCATCGCATAATGGTGTCTTCAGCATCACAGCCATCTGGCTTAGAAGGCAGCCAATCGTAAACGCCTCACAGCCAGTCGTATAGGACGTACACAGTTATTTCCTTGTACGTACATATAAGGAGAATTAGCATCGCTTTGCCTCAAAAAACACACGCACATCGCATATGACGTACGCACGTAAAGGAGAATTAACGCAGTTCTATTCCAATAAATACACGCGGCTAAACCTTCCTCAGAATACCTCATAATTTCCTTCACACATAGCCCCACCTCAAAAAATAACAAAACACACGCACATAATGTACACACGTAAAGGAGAATTAACGCAGTTCTATTATAATAAAATAGATACGAACAAGCATTCCTTAGAATACCTCACAAACCCCTTCATAAATAGCCCCACCTCAAAAGTAACAAAATACATGCGAGTATGCCATACCTCACAATCATACAGTATCACCACCACCACCACTCATTAGACCGGTAAGGTCTCAAAAAACGACACAGATAACACTGGGTAACAAAATTTGAAAAATTTTCTGTTTATTGTGATTTTTCTGTCGTTTCTTAATGATTTCGGGGCGCTGATTCCAAAAATGACATTGGTTTTGCTCTATCATCAACCGTTTCAAAAATATACGTTATCACACTTTTCATATGGCAAAGTATATAAAGAAGGCTAACAAATATTTTCTGAAAATAAAAACACTATTGGAAATTAATGTTTATTGAGCGAAAATTGCTTGACAAACCCAAAATGGTGCAAAGGATATAATATATATCATGAGGAGAACCAATAAGAGAATAACAAGCCTCGTTATGCAGTGTGCGTTCCTTAAAAATGCACTGAAGAAAGCGACTTCCGCGTATGAACATTCTTATCCTTTCTGATCAGCGACCATACGTAGTCTCCCATCATGGAGGCATCCCAATGGCCCTGGTACCTTTTCTCTATCGTTTGAATATCTTGATGGAATCTTTCGTCATGTTCTTCACTCACATCGCCCAGGTTATCACGAAAAAAGTCTAGATGTGAATGCAGATAGTGTAATTTTAAAGACATACGGCACCCCATTTTGCCATAGCACTTAATCAAGTTTGACACTAACTCCTTATAGTTTGTTGCTTTATGGTTGCCTAAAAACCCACGGACCACATCACGGAAAACACACCAAGCCTCTTTTTCGATCGGAGTCATCTTGGCTTCAAGGTTCTTTGAATTCAACAGCGCCTTGACTTGTGGTCCTACAAAGATGCCAGCCTTGACTTTGGCCTCAGAGAGTTTAGGGAACATGACCCAAATCTTTTTGGAAAACTTCCCCTCCAAATCTAACGCAGTTCAAACTGCTTAATTAGACCCAACTTAATATGGAGAGGTGGTAGCAGAACTATGTCAGGCTTCACAAGAGGTTCCCTGAGTACATTGTACTTTCCTGGTTGCAGTCCTTCACGTGGATGCCACTGAACTGTTTTATATTGCTCAGTTGAAGCCCTGCTATCCCACAGGCAAAGAAAACATGAATATTTAGTAAACCCTCCTTGTAAACCTAACAGGAAACCAATCATTTTGAAATCACCACACACTTCCCAGTTATATTGTTCATACCTGATTTGAGTGAGCAGTTGTTGACATTTTCATAGTCGTCTTTCATTTGAATAGAATATGCAATTGGTATAGATGGATATTTGTTCCCTTTGTGGAGTAGAACAGCTTTTAAACTCAGAGTTGAACTGTAAATAAACAGGCGCCACTCTGAGGGTATATGTGTTAACCCAATAGCTGTGAATAGACCATTAACCTCGCTGCAATAACAGAGAGAGCCATTGACATCGTAGAACCTTGCAAACTCTTCATGCCGCTTTCGGTATACAGTGCTCTTGCAGTCTTCTCCAAGCAAATTCCACTCTTTGAGTCTGAAGGTCAGAAGCTCAGACCCTGATTTCGTCAGACCCAAATCTCTAATTAAGTCGTCCAATTCCCTCTGATTTGGAAAGTGAGGGTTTGTACTGAAAGTTACTGTATATTCTTCATCATGATTGTCCTCACCAGCCGACATCTCAGATGAGCTAGCTGCATCCTCATTTTCAACCTGCAAAACAAAGAAACAAAATATAGGCATAGCTATATATGTAGAAGAGCATCAGCACTAAGAAAAATCGACACATAATGACCCACAGTCTGTAAATACAGAAGGTAAAGTAATGGATAGATATCTGTTCTGGTGGACGTGGTATTGGAAGACCTTCGCCAAGTGGTACAGGAGCTATGGACGACGCTATGCTTGGATACTGAAGAGTCTGCCTTCTTTTAACTTTCCTGGACTTAGAAACATCTACCATGCAGTAGTAGCAATCGTCGTGGTGGCTCTTTGGTTCCCTCCATATTCTGGGTACCGCAAAGGGCATTGCCTTGCGTACTCCCCGCAGCCACCCTTCAAGTGTGGAGTGGCAGCTTCCACAGATCACATGGGGTGCCCAGGGCTTATCTTGGTCACCCATAGGCATACCAAAATAGAGCCGATACGCGATCCAGAACTTGGTGCCTTTCACAATCTTGTGCGATACTTGGTTGGGGCCTATGTAATACTCACAAACGTAGCAGAATATATCCGGCGAGTGTTTACAAGCTCTAGTTGTCATTCTCTTTACCAAACTGTACTACATTAATCATAACCTGCAGATATAGAGAGAAGAGTTATTAACTCTGCAACAGATTACAGATTCCAGAAAAAAGATGTATTCACAACACTGAAATAATGTTCGCAATAAAAAAGGATCGATAACACTCAAATCGTCAGCACAGAGAAGCACAGAAACACAGTACCTCAGTGCAGGTAACCATCAGACAAACAACCTGCTTTCTTTGTGTGCTCACACTTACTGACTTCAGACTGCGCTCTTCTTTATATAGCACAGTGGAAGTTTCGGACAATTTCTACAGCAAGAAACTGTCAACGAACATCCGGATTGTTCTCAACAATTCCTGATTATTCCGATATTGCTGCGCCCATAATATTATACTGGCAAAACATGAAAAATGGATTATATCTGAAACCATTGATGATACACACAAACCAAGGCCAGATTTGGACTCAGCGGCCACAAATGCATATAAAAACAGAAAAAAATTCTATATAAACAGAATCAGTGGTACACAATGTAATAAGAAAAGCTAATTATCCGCTCGGACGCAATGCCATCACCATTGTCAAATATTGGAATCCTGTCTGTTCTTTCAAACAAAAACTGAAAAAGGGTAAACCAAATTTAAAGCTAAAACAAAGTTTTTTACTTAAATACAAATATATCTTTAAAACTTATTATAAAAAAATATTCTTTTAAATTTATAATAAAACTAGACTTTATTTTTAGGGTAACTTATTTATTTTTCTCCGTTTCCCCCCCCCCATTAAAGATGCTATCATACTGCTAATTATTTGAAAGAAGTGTATTGATATATACAAATATTACTTCTAAGCACATTATAAATAAATATTAATTTAATTTTAAACCAGATTTTAGGTTTAGGGCTACTTATTCAATTTTTGTAAAAATATCCTATTTTTAGACGGAGCCTGTTTTACTATATAAAAAGTTGGCGAGGAACAAACACTATTTTCAGACCATAAATAGAGGGAAATGCTTACAGGGGAAATATATAAATACACTTCTTTAATTTCCTTAGTAGGTTGCAACACGAATGCAAGAACAGAATATTAACTGTCCATTCTTTTTGCAGACAAATCTGGACCTTCTTAGCAGCTGGTGTGAAAGTTGCCAGCGTTGTCCTTTAAGACAAAAATTATTTTTCTAAACTTTCTTTATAAAGGCACGGAAATTTATTTATATGCTAATGAATTTATGTAAATCAATTTTGATACATGGGTGGATATAATTTACTTATATTTACTTATTTACTGTTGGTTTATTTTATATTACATCCTTTAAGCAGTTTCCCATCAGCTGGCGGAAAAGTTGCCAGCCGCACCAATACACAGGTCCTACCTAATAACTTTATTTAGTTATTTATACAAAGAGCAATTCTCTCTCTCTCTCATATATATAACTTTTGGTTAGCTTCCGCCCGAATTGTTCATTCCGACGAAGGTCAAGCTTTTCACTCCACCTTAGACCTACAGTTTAACGTGGAATTCGAACCACGCCCCATCAGCAGCCCAGCTTCTTAACCACTAGGCCACCTAGGGTACCCATTTATCTACCAACCACTTTCTTTATTGTGTGGAAGGATGAACAGCTGGGTTTTGCTGCGCGCCAGCTGCCGTCGGGTCTCGAACCCGGGGCCGATTGATTCGTAGTCAGCGACGCTAACCACTACACCACCGAAGCGCATTTTTTATATATATATATATATATATATATAATATATATATATATACACTGCGTATATATATATCCCCTCTACCCGCTAGTTAATTTGTATAAGAAAAGCTACTTAACATGTACTCGTATATATAATATATGTATATACTCATGAAGACAAAATAATACATCCAATACAGAAGATTTCTATATACAGTACAACAAAATCAGAATACCCAACAATTGTTTAATATTGGCTGCCTCTCCAAACCTAGTGATAATTAATAAAGCAACATCAAAAGTCTGTGCTAAAACTCTATTCTTTATGTACACAAAGAAAAATGTATATCGGTTTTTGCGGGGAAGGGTAGCATTTTTATTAATTCACATTACTTCTCTAAACTGATGAGTGTTCAGAATTCCTTATAATTCTTATAATAAATGCGTCTCGTATATCCGTACAGGGTTATTAAAATATCCGACTTTACACTTTTGAACATTGAACGCCACTTGTCATTTAGTACCTGAGAAAACTAGCCTGTCCAAATCTTTTTATTGTTTAAAAGAATTTTCTTTATTTGAGCATGTATAAGAGAGATTCATTTAAATACATAAAGGAATACGATCTTCTGAATGGACTTATTCGTTGAGGTGTACTTTTTCTATCACTGATTTATCGAGTTAGTACCTTTTAGGAATAACTTTTAGTATAGATATATTTAAATAACTGGACACATGCCTACGCACGAAGGTTTTCTGAATTATAGCATCTTTACTAGGTGTTTTTATGCTGGAAGGAGGGGACAAGGGCGAATGCCTGCAAAATGCCCCTCCCATACAGGATGAAGGGCTAAAATCAAGGTTCAAAGTTTTGAGATGCCTAGACATTCTGTATTTGAAAGATTCGAAGTCATAGACAGGGGAAAGACGGATTGAGGAAGATTGGTCGAGAGCTGGCAATTAGAGTAGATGAAATATTGAAAATACAGATTAACTCTTGCATTAGAGAGTTGGACAGAAAAAGAATGTCAAAAGTCTGGTACTGCATGCTCTCCTTAAAGGATGAAGCATACAAATAGAGAGTTCAAAAGGTCAGCGACCATGATAATAGTGAGAGTAAAGAGTGATTTAACATTGCAGCAAAGAGAGAGGGGTTGAAGACATCCAGTAAGAGGCAGGAAATTGATGAGATGAAAAGTCTTTGATTCCACTCAGTCAAGTAGAGCTGTGTGAGTTGAGCCAACCTCACACACGAGAAGCATACATACATATATATATATATATATATATATATATATATATATATACATATATATATATAAATACACATATATATATACACATTTATATATATACACACATATATATATATATATATATATATATATATATATATATATATATATATATATACCTACACACATATATATACATACACACACATATATATATATATATATATATATATATTATATATATATATATATATATATTATATATATAATATATACATATATATAATATATATATATATATATATATATTATATATATATATATATACATATATATATATATATATATATATATATATATATATATATATACATATATATATATATAATATATATATATATATATATATATATATATATATACATATATATATATATATATACATATATACTATATATACATATATTATATATATATATATACATATATATATATATATATATATATATATATATATATATTATATATATATCAAAGCTATTGACTTCTCCTTAGGGAAACGGAGCTTACAGATGAACAGAAGGATCAACACAACGGCAAACATTTTCATTTATTTGTACTTCAGACGTTTCGACAATTCTTTTGTCATCATCAGTGAATTAAGTCTTAAAACCTTAAAACAAAAGTAAAAAGTGAAAAGTGAAAATTACATCAATACAATATTAAAACCATTAAAATTAAAACCTTAAAGCAAAATGAAAATTGCATCAATACAAAATTAAAATCATTTAAGTTTCATCACTATAAAAACTAAAATTAAATTAAATTACCTCAATAGGTAAATACACAATGTTTACATCCACCTCCATACTTGGCAAAGCCTAAGAGAACACTGGATGGTCAGAGGATTAGAAAGGGTATGTCTACGAGAGTCGGTTGGTTAGTTAAAAAAGCTGTAATTTGTAGGATGAGCTATTATTGTTAAGGGAGGGTTTGTTTCTACAGATGTACAAAGATTCTAAAATTCGGAGTTCTGTGAGGTTATTGGATCTAGTTAAAATTTCAAACTGAGTTTTGTGAAGGGGATGGTTGTTTTCATTACTATGGTTTCTAATTGCGGATTGTGGAGGGCTACTGAGGGGACGGTTGGTACGGACTGACAAGCCCAAATGTTGAGAAAGGCGCACCTCCAGTTGGAGTTGAGTGCTGCCAATATACGCAGCCTTACAGCTGTCGCACGTGTATTTGTAAACAACATTGGGGCATACACTTTGGGGAATTCATCTTTGAACTTCAAAAAATTTGATAATTTAAGTGGGTTGACGAAGGCGAATCTAAAATTTATTTGGGGATAACTAGACTTGAGCAGTTTGGACAATTCACCTCGAATACGCAATGATAAATAACCATAAAAAGGTAATTTAATATATCTGGTTTCTTTTTGTACTGTAGTTATGGGGAGTTTAGTATTAAAAGTGTTATTTAAAAATTTCTTTAATTGGTTATCGAATAGATGAGAAGGGTAGTAATTGTTAATAAAGTACTGTTTTAAAAATTTAAATTCTTCGTTTAACGAAAAGTAATCCGAACAAATACGGTAACTTCTTGTTAATAATGTTACTATAGCACTAATCTTATATTTATAAAACATACAACTTAAATAATTGGTTCCCAAGCCAGTAAAAGTTTGTTTTCGAAATAGTGAAGTATGGAACTTATTATGAGCCCGTTTAACTGAAACATCCAGGAAAGGTAAACTATTATTTGTTTCGTTTTCACATGTGTACTTAATATTACTATGTTGTTTATTAAGATAATCAAGAAAAAGTTTTACGTGTGAAGGATGGTTAAATATTAAGAAAGTGTCATCCACGTATCTTCTGTAATATATGGGTTTAAAACTACTAGGACAACTTTTCAACCAAATTTCTTCGTAATGGCAAAGAAATGCATTTGCTAGTGTTGGGCTTAACGGGGAACCCATAGCTACCCCATCAATTTGGCTGTAAAGGTTGCTATTAAATAAGAAAAGATTATCAAAACACACTATTTCGAGAAGGTTTTTAAATTGAGTCTGAGTGAGGCTATTAATAAGAGTATTATCAGTAGTGAATAACTTATTTAGTATGATATTTAATGTTTCTTTTAACGGGACATTAGTAAACAATGACGAGACATCAAAACTGGCCATAGTAAGAGAATCGGCATGATTGATCTCTTTTATCTCTTTAGCAAAATCAAACGAGTTGTTAATAGAATAATCATTAAAAGTGAGTTTTGAAAGCAAGGGAACGAAGAATTTGGCTAAATTATAATTGAATGTACCACATGCCGAAAGAATAGGTCTTAGTGGGAAATTTGGCTTATGGACTTTAGGTAAACCATATAGAATTCCTGGATTAGAACCAGAAGCAAATAAAAAATTATATGTATTGTCAGCAATAATATTGCTATTTTTTAATTTACGCAAACACCTATTAAGTTTATCTTCGAGTTTTAGTAATTTAGACAGAACATTCTCTTTTACCCTTTTAAATTTAGACGTATCCGACAAAATTGTCTCCATTCTATTTATGTAAACTGTTGAATCAATCAGCACTACTCCTTTACCCTTATCCGGTTTTGTAATGATGACAGAGTTATCCTTTTTCAAATTATTAAGAATTTTAAAATCTTGCTTATTAAAAAGGGGAGAAAACACCTTATGGGGTTTAAAATTATAAAAATTCTTAAAAGAGATACTCTCCACTTGTTTTACCAAGTTATGAAACGAGAAATTTGGTCGGATCTCACAATTCTTAATATTCATGAGAAGATTTTCAAAGCCAGAGAAAAATTTATAAAAATTTAGTTTATAATGAGGTAGATCAAAATTTAAGCCTAACGACAATATTTCTTTCTCTCTAATACTTAAAACTCTATTAGAGAAATTAAAAATAAAATTGGTTATTATATAGAAAACGGCGCAACCCGAAGTATGATGTAAAAAACATTTTATTAGGTCAATTTCGATGTGCTGAAGCCAAATCTGTTAACCATTTGGTGTGCAAATTACATTTTTACAGATTATAAATAAAATTACAAATTTTTGAAGTTCATTCATTTGCCCATCATTTATGTTTTGGTTCCAATAATTTTGCTCCGTGAGTCAAAGTAGTTGTTAACAGAAGGAATTTTATAACCCTTTTAAAATGCGCCCTTTTAATGTTTGTATAGCAATGGAGTGTGAAGGGTGTTCTGTTAGATACATTGAAGCTATTGTAAAGTGTTACGAAAATGATGAAGAAGCAATTCTATTTTTCCAAAAACATGGTGTTTTGCTTTCTGAGTTGTCGTGCCCAACGTGTGGTTATTTTACTCTTAGGTTAGGTTAGGTTAGGTTAGGTTAGGTTAGTTTTCATGTGCTTGTTAGCCATTTTTTAGGCAAATGCTTCAAAATAAGAGTAAAATATAAATAACATTTACTCTAATTTGAAGCATTTGCACACCAAATGGTTAACAGATTTGGCTTCAGCACATCGAAATTGACCTAATAAAATGTTTTTTACATCATACTTCGGGTTGCGCCGTTTTCTATATAATTACCATGTCTATTGACAATTTTATCACAGCAAATTTGAAATTTAGTAACTAAACAATGATAATCAATATAAGACACCCTAGATTTTAGACCACACAGAGAATTCTTATATTTCAGCTTGAGAAAACTCACTGTTTTAGTTTTCGATTGAAGCTCCAAATTTAATAATTTATGTTGCCATGATTTATATAGTTTGGAGTTGTGGAGGCGTTTATTATAGAGTTTAAATCTAAGGAAATTAGGCACAATATTATAACTTTTGCACTTAGACAAGAAACTCTCATCACAAATAGCCTTGTTAAGTTTCAAATAGACTCTTTCACATTGTCTGTAATAGTTCAATGTCGATCGGCCATATCTCTGGGTTAATATCAAAGCTATTGACTTCTCCTTAGGGAAACGGAGCTTACAGATGAACAGAAGGATCAACACAACGGCAAACATTTTCATTTATTTGTACTTCAGACGTTTCGACAATTCTTTTGTCATCATCAGTGAATTAAGTCTTAAAACCTTAAAACAAAAGTAAAAAGTGAAAAGTGAAAATTACATCAATACAATATTAAAACCATTAAAATTAAAACCTTAAAGCAAAATGAAAATTGCATCAATACAAAATTAAAATCATTTAAGTTTCATCACTATAAAAACTAAAATTAAATTAAATTACCTCAATAGGTAAATACACAATGTTTACATCCACCTCCATACTTGGCAAAGCCTAAGAGAACACTGGATGGTCAGAGGATTTGGAGCTTCAATCGAAAACTAAAACAGTGAGTTTTCTCAAGCTGAAATATAAGAATTCTCTGTGTGGTCTAAAATCTAGGGTCTTATATTGATTATCATTGTTTAGTTACTAAATTTCAAACTTGCTGTGATAAAATTGTCAATAGACATAAAAGGATACATGCTGCAAAATTGGAAAAATTGGGAATCACTCAGTCGTTTTTTAATAATCCAGATAATTTTATTTTTAATTTCTCTAATAGAGTTTTAAGTATTAGAGAGAAAGAAATATTGTCGTTAGGCTTAAATTTTGATCTACCTCATTATAAACTAAATTTTTATAAATTTTTCTCTGGCTTTGAAAATCTTCTCATGAATATTAAGAATTGTGAGATCCGACCAAATTTCTCGTTTCATAACTTGGTAAAACAAGTGGAGAGTATCTCTTTTAAGAATTTTTATAATTTTAAACCCCATAAGGTGTTTTCTCCCCTTTTTAATAAGCAAGATTTTAAAATTCTTAATAATTTGAAAAAGGATAACTCTGTCATCATTACAAAACCGGATAAGGGTAAAGGAGTAGTGCTGATTGATTCAACAGTTTACATAAATAGAATGGAGACAATTTTGTCGGATACGTCTAAATTTAAAAGGGTAAAAGAGAATGTTCTGTCTAAATTACTAAAACTCGAAGATAAACTTAATAGGTGTTTGCGTAAATTAAAAAATAGCAATATTATTGCTGACAATACATATAATTTTTTATTTGCTTCTGGTTCTAATCCAGGAATTCTATATGGTTTACCTAAAGTCCATAAGCCAAATTTCCCACTAAGACCTATTCTTTCGGCATGTGGTACATTCAATTATAATTTAGCCAAATTCTTCGTTCCCTTGCTTTCAAAACTCACTTTTAATGATTATTCTATTAACAACTCGTTTGATTTTGCTAAAGAGATAAAAGAGATCAATCATGCCGATTCTCTTACTATGGCCAGTTTTGATGTCTCGTCATTGTTTACTAATGTCCCGTTAAAAGAAACATTAAATATCATACTAAATAAGTTATTCACTACTGATAATACTCTTATTAATAGCCTCACTCAGACTCAATTTAAAAACCTTCTCGAAATAGTGTGTTTTGATAATCTTTTCTTATTTAATAGCAACCTTTACAGCCAAATTGATGGGGTAGCTATGGGTTCCCCGTTAAGCCCAACACTAGCAAATGCATTTCTTTGCCATTACGAAGAAATTTGGTTGAAAAGTTGTCCTAGTAGTTTTAAACCCATATATTACAGAAGATACGTGGATGACACTTTCTTAATATTTAACCATCCTTCACACGTAAAACTTTTTCTTGATTATCTTAATAAACAACATAGTAATATTAAGTACACATGTGAAAAAAACAAATAATAGTTTACCTTTCCTGGATGTTTCAGTTAAACGGGCTCATAATAAGTTCCATACTTCACTATTTCGAAAACAAACTTTTACTGGCTTGGGAACCAATTATTTAAGTTGTATGTTTTATAAATATAAGATTAGTGCTATAGTAACATTATTAACAAGAAGTTACCGTATTTGTTCGGATTACTTTTCGTTAAACGAAGAATTTAAATTTTTAAAACAGTACTTTATTAACAATTACTACCCTTCTCATCTATTCGATAACCAATTAAAGAAATTTTTAAATAACACTTTTAATACTAAACTCCCCATAACTACAGTACAAAAAGAAACCAGATATATTAAATTACCTTTTTATGGTTATTTATCATTGCGTATTCGAGGTGAATTGTCCAAACTGCTCAAGTCTAGTTATCCCCAAATAAATTTTAGATTCGCCTTCGTCAACCCACTTAAATTATCAAATTTTTTGAAGTTCAAAGATGAATTCCCCAAAAGTGTATGCCCCAATGTTGTTTACAAATACACGTGCGACAGCTGTAAGGCTGCGTATATTGGCAGCACTCAACTCCAACTGGAGGTGCGCCTTTCTCAACATTTGGGCTTGTCAGTCCGTACCAACCGTCCCCTCAGTAGCCCTCCACAATCCGCAATTAGAAACCATAGTAATGAAAACAACCATCCCCTTCACAAAACTCAGTTTGAAATTTTAACTAGATCCAATAACCTCACAGAACTCCGAATTTTAGAATCTTTGTACATCTGTAGAAACAAACCCTCCCTTAACAATAATAGCTCATCCTACAAATTACAGCTTTTTTAACTAACC
>JAJOZX010002716.1:180000-210000 GCA_023014485.1 Bathynomus jamesi | reverse complement strand
GTCATTCACTTCATTTGTATATCGCATTAAACGCGAAGCAGAATCATTAAAGGACGACGTGGGGGATGAGGCGGTAAATATTAATATTCCATTCATTATAAATAAGGTAATCCTAAATTCCATACCTCGAAAGCTCTGGCATAAATACGGAGACAGACGAGGACGTAAATAAAAAGATCAAAAGAATTAGATGTGACGATCGCATTGTCTCTGAACCAGTAGCTCCCCATTTAGGTATAAATTCATCAACTAATTCTCAGACCCCTCAAAATACTGTAAATTTTGCCCCTACGGGATCCCTACCAGTCCCAAATCAATTATATCATCCTACCACTTCAATTCCCTTATAATCGTTACCAACACATGTATCCCCAAATGTAATGCATCCTCAGATGATGTACCCTTATAATATTCCTTCCGTTGATTATTCAAATCAACTAAATCCCCAAGTAAATACGGTCGAAAACGAGGCTGGTGCAAACCTACTCTATAAATAACACTAAATGCTATATATGTGAACAAACCGGGCACAAGGCTAGGTTCTGACCTTTAATTGAACGTGTGAAAGCTTTAGAATTAGAGAAAAATGAGACTAAAGAAGATGAAAGAACGAGTGAGAGAGACGGGCATGATAGTCGTAGAGTTGCATCTCTTGCCTGAAGAGAACATTACAAACGGGAAGATCGTCGCAGGGAAGATTATGACCGAGGTCACCGAAGAGACTGGTCTTCCGACAGAGGTCGGAGAAGAGATGATTATGACCGAGGGAATAATAGATATTCGTCACCTTATGATTACCGAAGGGGAAGAAATTCTTCACCGTACGAACGACACAATAGCCGCAGATTCGATGAGGGAGATAGAAATAGTAGAGGAAATTATACCTCTCGGACCGACTACAATTATGAAAGTAGATATAGCTCACCTTCGCCGCATGAGTACAGGAGAGAGCGAAACTATTATCCTTATGAGGGAAGAGAAAGAAACTACTCTCCTCACAAGAGAGCTAGTGGAGGATACGAAAGTAGGAAGAGGGATCGAAGTCCGTCCCAATATAGAAGCCTAAATGACAGTCGAGAGATAGACAGAGGAAGAAATTCCTCAAGGAATTGGGAAAAACGACGAAACGACTCACCGCGGCCACGAAGGGCCGACAATTCCCCTGGGAGACAAGTCTCTTCGCCGAGTATCTTTCCAGGAAGACGACGAACGAAAACAAGTTCAAAAAACGTCTAGCAAGACAAATATCACCGGAGAAAATAGAAGGAAAAGTAAACGACCGTAATAAAAGGAATATGAATGAAGAGATTAAAGAAGATGCCCCGAGTGAGAGTAACGGTATGAAAATTATAAGTGCAAATGAGTACGAGAGAAGAATGAATGAAATGAATGAAAGTGAAAGTGACCGCGGAGGGAGAAAAAATGGAGTGAGTCTGAAGGACGGTATGACCTTGGAATCGGAGTCTACCTCACTCGGACAAAATAACGCGTGAGTGAAATGAGTTCCGATGAAGTACTTGCTAAATGTACGAATGAAATGCATGAAATGTATAAATTAAGTGCGGAAGATATAAAAGAAATGAAAGGGACTGAAACTGACTCCTTGATGGAAAGCAATCGTGTAAACGGAGCGTATGATATGTGTTCGTGTGATTCGAGTGTGAGAAATATGGTAAAAGAGTATGATTCATGTTTATACTGTGAGAACGGAAGTAGTTTACATCGTGTTAACGGACGCATGAATATTGACCGGAATTAAATGAGGAGAATTTAAATGACGAAATTATAAGAGTTAATGTGAATGAATTAGTGATACGAAATATAATAGAACAGAGTGAGAAAAAGGTAGAACAGAGAGAGAAAAAGGTTAAAAAAGTAGAACCCTCAGATGAGAGCGCAAATGAAATAAAGGAACGAATGTATCCTTCGGATAGAATAAATGCTGTAGGAGATACAAAACATGAAAGGCAAAATTTTGATGGTTCCACTTACACCATGCGGGTTTTCCAGTATCCAGTCATAAAGGTGACCTTAGATAGGGTCATGTCATTGGCACTGATTGACAGTGGGGCTGATATTTTTCTTTTAAAGGAGGAATTAATTGATATTGTTGGATTTAGGCATCAAGTAAGAGACACTAGTCGAAGTTGTGAGGCTGTAAATGACGAAATACTAACTACTTTGGGACAAATAAAGACAGAAATGAAAATTGCACAGAAGGTATATGACCTTAATGCCCTAATTCTTAAGGACTTGCCTGAAGGATTGAGTATAATTATAGGAGTTGACTTAATAAGAGGTAATCACATAAAGATCGAAGGTAAAGGAACAGTTTTTGCGATATATATAAACCAGAGTCAAATACCCATGGTAACAAAATTAATTAAACCTATAGATCAGGGAAACCAAAATTTGGGGAAAAAAGATGTAGTAAACATCCCCCTTACATTAGGAAAAATGTCCACTTCAATAGCCCCTTTGGCAAGAGCCTTTTTAGAATTACAACCACATGTTCCGCTACAAGAGGGATTCACATTGGTAATAGAGGCGGAAAAACTCCCTCCTAATTTACATATTGAACATCAATTAGCATGTGTGAATGAAGACGGACATATATTAGTAGTGGTGCAAAATAAGTCCGAAAATGACAGAGTAAAGGTAACGAACGAGAGGTTAAAGGTGTTTGGCGCGGTTTTACGATATTGTAATTGTAACGGGGAACAGGAATGTAAACAACCCGGAGAGTGTCTGTATAATATAGAAAAAGTCGAGGACCAAAAGGAGAGGAGGTAATAAACCCCGTAATGAATCATGAACGCGAAATGTTTATGGATGAGATCTCGGAGGAAATTTATGACCGAGAGATGATGAGTGATTTTACGCGACCGCAAAAGTCTGTAGATCAGAAGGTAGAAGAAATAAGAGACTTTGTGCGAAAGACTAAGTTAAGCTCAGAAGAAAAGAGTCAATTAGAATCAATCCTTATGGATTACATTGACGTGGTTTTCATTGTAGGGGACGAGTTAGGATTGTTAAAAAACTATGAACTTTCCATAGAACTCGAACCTAAACATGGCCCAGTATATACTCCCCAATATAGACTACCTTTTAAATATAATGAAGAAGTAACACAAGTCATTGAATTAGAGCGTCGCGGGCTGATCGAGCAAAAAAAATAGTGACTTTAATAGACCCCTCTTATCAGTAAAACAGAAGAACAAAAATCGATTAGTTGTCGATTACCGGAATTTAAATAAAGTCTTAAGAACATCTAGATTTAAATTACCAGATATTGGAACAATATTTCAAAACCTAGGGTGAAATCAATGGTTGTAAACCATTGATTTGGCCCAAGGTTATCATCAAATAGCCTTGGACGAAAAGTCACAAGACAACCGCGTTTTCTTCAAATAACGCGAGTTTCGTATATAAGGTTTTACCGTTTGGCTTAAAAATGGCTCCAAATGTTTTCAGTTCCATCATGAGCAACCTACTTCATGACTTAATTGGGAAGCAAGTATATATGTTCATAAATGACATATTGATCGTTCCAAAAACGAAAGATGAACACGAAGCTAACATTAGGTCAGTCTTAGAGAGACTGAGAGAAAATAACTTAAAGTTTAAACTAAGCAAATCCCAATTTTTCCATGACATCACACGAGAAGGCATGTCACCTAGCCTTGCCAAAGTGAAGGCCATAAAGAACCTGAGACCCCCAAACACGGTAAAAGAAGTTCAGTCATTGTTGGGATTAATAAATTACTACAAGTGTTACATTCCCAATACTGCCGAACTTCTGGCCCCTATCCATGCTTTGACCCGAAAGAATGTAATCTTCGCAATTACGAGAAGCCAACGACAAAATCTGGATGTAGGAAATGTATCCTACCTTGGTACACTAGTTGAGAAAATCTTGCAGGATGAGGCAATTCCCGAAATATCCTTAGATGAGATACGCGCAGCACAGAACCAAGATCAAAGGTGCCAAGAAATCTTGAAAGGAAATGATAGTGAAAAATTCAAGGTCAAAGAAGGGGCTAATTTATTCAACCCGAATCCTACAAAACAAAGAGTCCACCAGGATTTACCTCCCAGATTCTGAATTGCAGAAGAAAGCCTTAATGCATTCCACAACTCCACGACCAAAGATCACATGGCCGAGTCAAAGACCTGTCAAGAAATCTCGCAAGTATACTACTGGCCAAATATGGCTGAGAGTAAAAGACAGTATATAAAAAGGTGCGCCATTTGCATTAAATATAAAAACATTAATCCAAGAAAAGCCCCCTTAGAAGACACACCTTTTAGTAATATACCTCTAGAGTCGATCTACGCCGATCTGGTGGGTCCCTTTCCCCGATCACGGAATCATTCTGTCTAAGTATTGGTGTTGATTGGCGGATTCACTAAATTTGTAGTTATATCGTTTACGGGATAAAACTGCGACTTCGGTTACAAAATGTATATTTGGGAACTACATTCTCACTTATGGGAGAATGAAGAATCTCAAAACAGACAATGGAACCGAATTTGCAAATGATATCTTGTTTCATCTAATCACCAAATATCGAATTAATCTTAGTTTTGGAGTTCCAGATCATCCGGAAAGTCAAGGTCCAATTAAGAGATACAATTACTCTTAAAAAATGTTCTGAAAATTCTGATTCAAGACCGAGTTGTCGATCAGTGGGATGAGTACTTACCAATGGTTAAGTATATTCATAATAACACAATACATAATACCACCCACGAAAGACTATTCTTTTTAATGTTTGGCAGAGAAGATGCTGCTTCTATCGAAATAAAGGGAGCAGATACCCCACCAATTAATCTGGATGAATATAAATGGAGGCACACGCACATGAAGGACGAAGTGTACCAAATGGTAAGAGAAACTATAAAAGAGCAACGACGTAAAATGCAGCAAAGAACGGAGAGGAGAAGCTTGAGAGAGATAAAGAAGGGAGAAAAGGTCTATATAAAGAAGACACTTGTACCAAGCATCTCAAAAGCCTTAGAAGCCCCCTACGGAGGTCCCTGCGAGGTACTAGAGAAATTACTCAATTATATGTATCTCATTAAAGACCCGACCACGTTAAGAAGTAAAAGAATACACTTAAACAATATAAAAACCGGAGTAATAAACCTGCAAAAGAAAAGAAAACTAAACGATACAGAGAACCCGAAAGACGACAATGAAAAATATTCAATAAATAACCTGCGCGAGAAAAAGGATCCAAGGATTTTTCCGAAGTGACCGAAACAGAAGGAATAACTAATGAACCATTTGGGTTCAGAAGTTCATATGAAGAAAACGAGAATCCTTGGTCTCACGTCAACAGATCCCCTGAGGCGTTACGGGCGCCGGACTCCTCGCTTAGTTGGTAAACAACCGCGTATGTGTAAATAGACCGACCGTGTAACGACTCACCCAAACCCTCATTATAAATGTAAATTGATTTAGCTTAATGCTCCGAAATCTATAATTATAAAATTAGGCGCGCTTCTAAATTGTTGGGATAGATAAGAGAAAGGTGAGAACGAAATTAGATATCTTATCTTCATGGGGCTAAAAAATTAAATAATTCCCCCCTTCCCTTATAGGTATTTGTAGATTACAGTAGATGGAATTTCTTCTAAGATTCTTGCTAAAACGTTGTCGTTCACTCAAATAATAAGAAGTAACAATATAAATGAGTTCTCTGTTGCCATGGGAACACTGCATACTTAAATGTATATAAACAGGATGTAGTGGTGAAATAAAATGCATATTTCAGGTTTTTAATTAAAACTTTCCAAATCAGTTCAATTTGACTTGTTAAGAACTTGATGCAGGAGGAATCGAGTGCTAATTTTAACTAATTTTAAATAAAGTTAATTAAAAATTAAAAATTCAGTATATTATTAAAACTGTTTTGCATTAAATCACACTCACTTATTCCTTTCTTAACAAATGGATCCTCACCGCGGTTTTCTGCTGCAGACTATGTCTCCCGTCCTACTATGCGCTCTACGAGCCGGGGCGCAAACCCTTTCCAACCACGGAGTCCTATTCCAACCTACGGGCCCTCTAATTCCCCAGGGATCAATGTATACTTTCAGTGTACGCCTGAAAATGTCTCCATATTTTCAAAACTTACGCTTTCTGGACAACAAAGCTTACACTTCGCTGTAGAACGGATCAGGAACGGCTCAGAAGATCTAACAACAAGACTTCGCAAGATGCGGTAAGAGAGTTGAGAATTTTAATCAACACGTTACATGGTGTACAAGAACAGATCTTGGATACGAAACAACAAATTATAGCATTTATTACCATATTAAATCAAGAGAATTCCCTACAAGATCAAGCCTTACCACGGAAGAAGAGAGGACTCATCGACGCGATCGGAGGCTTCACGAATATCGCATTTGGCACGGCTTCCCAAGGCTCGGTCGACGATGTCGTCCGTCACATTCAAACGATTGAGTCAAACGAAAAATCTATCGCTGAAAGCGTAAATTCCTATGTTACGCTGCTCAACGCTACCATCTATGACATCAGCAGTTTGAAGAAATATGTAAACCTACTCACTGAAAATATACAGTCGTTCCACGAAACGGTGGGTGTGTCTTGCCAGCTTAGAAGAAGAATTAAAAGAAGAAAAATACATCACTTTCCTCTCCATACTTGCTCATAGTTTATCTTCGCACACCGAGGGACTTAATTTAAGATTAAATAGACTAAAAACAGCTTTAGTCAATGCTAACGGAGGCCGACTGGGCTCTTTCTTATTCGATCCAGTTTTCTGCCTGCAGGTACTGAAAAACATCGAACCCAAGGTAGGTAGACTCCGGCCATACAGACTAAATGAGGCTACCATACCTCTCTATTTCCAAGTAAGTGAGACACGTCTGAGAAAAGTTACGCATGAGGCGCTACGCATAATAATTTTCGTTCCTTTAAGGGTAACAGAGTCCCCGATGACCCTCTTCCACGTCGACCATCTGCCAATTTGGATTAACAAAAAATCTATATACGGACATAGTTCTGAAAACTCGTTTTTTAGGAGTTAATCAAAATCGATTAAATTATATCTTATTAGGAGATTTAGATGGTTGTTCTGTAATTGAAGGAACCTAGCACTGTAACTCACCCACCTTTATCTTGTCTAGAGGGTCTGATGAGTGTTTGGTTAGACTT
Organism: Bathynomus jamesi; assembly: GCA_023014485.1. Taxonomy (NCBI): domain Eukaryota; kingdom Metazoa; phylum Arthropoda; class Malacostraca; order Isopoda; family Cirolanidae; genus Bathynomus; species Bathynomus jamesi. The sequence goes on along the minus strand of JAJOZX010002716.1, from coordinate 202,814 downwards.
TTCCAAATCAACTCCGGAACAAATCTGACGACTTGCCATCGTGTATTAAAGAGAAACTTTTCACCGATATTTCTTCGCCATCATCACACTGTCTATTATAGCATGACTCAACCTACAACTATACTCTTTAGATACAAACAACAAAAGACAAGAAAGAAAGAAAGTAGTAGAAATCTTCAGGACAGGATCTTTTCCCCTACCGGAAAGCTGCGACGTCTCTACGGATCATAAAATGATTCCATCAATTTCAATTTTTTCTGATCCACGAAGTTTCACCCTAATGACGCATCTCCATACGTCACCAGACGACTTGGAAATAACGTACATCGTGAACTCGTCATTTACGACAGAGGCCTTAAAGCATTTCAACGCTTCCCTGCCCCAAGAGTAAACCTGAGAGAGATGACCCGTTATTTAAGACAGATCACCTTGGAGAAATACGACAATGGAAAATCCTCCATCATCTCGTACTCAATATTGACCATCTGTTTCATCCTTGGAGCAGCCATGATAGGAATCGCCATATGTCGGAAGTGCAGTCGCCTTCCTCGTCATTCATCACCTACCTTCAGGTTCGAAACGCCGGCAGAGGCAGGAGCCTCAGCATCTAGCCCCCCTGAGGAAGTTCCCATGACTAGGTCTTCAAAGCCACCGCGGAGCCGCCCACATAGGCTCCATTTCTCTTTAACGAGCCCGGGTCCATCGAGAAGGTTACCACATTCCGTTCGATTTTATCGTCGACCCGAACCAACGCAGAAACCCGGCTATGAAGAGATGGCCTACTCACCGACTTAAGACTCTTAATATATTCCACTGCTTGTTTAACCCTTTGTGCCCCGGGCCCTATAGAGCGATAGTCCGTGATAGCCCGCTAAAAAACCCAAATTTTAGCTATCTTTCCAAGCGATTTACCAACTAAGTTTGAATTTCACGTAAATAAATTAGGTACCGTAAAATTCGTCGTTTTGTCTAGTTTCGATAGAGTTAAAACTTTTAAAAGGGTTACTGTTGTATTTCTAATAAAAATATAATCTGTAAATATGGATTTTTCATTGCATTTGCATGTTATCTAACGCGTCAAAACCAGTTTTCTTTCACTCTTTTTTAGTTAGTTTATACTATTATTATTTTTTTATTATTATTATTAGGTATCCTAAATTATATATAAATACATCCAAGATTATATATATTTTTTGTAGAGATTCAATAATAATAATGACAAATTGGCATCTGATATTGGCTTTATCCTATGATGTTGTGTTACTTATAGCATATATATATATATATATATATATATATATATATATATGAATAAATATATATATAAAAATGAAAATGGCCATTGGTAGAAACCCACCCATCAGGGCTGTGGGGGGTAACGAGTATGGGTAGATATCCACCCAACGGGGCTCCTGGCGTATGGGTGGATATCCACCCAACGGGGCTCAAAGGGTTAAGTTAAATTTTACTGATTGTTTATATAACTCATTAGAATAATACACCCTAATTAGTGATAAGTGCATGCGCAAATTTGCGATTAGTGATTAGTGATTAATTAATAAACATACAAGTAAGACCTTAAATAAGTGTTTGCAAGTTAAAATAGAAAGTGCTAAAATAAAAAATTTAAATCTTTATAATGCATTAACCGGTTTTTACAGAATACGAACATTCTACTTTCTACGGTCGCCGCATCTTTTAGACGAAGGAACTAAACTCTTTACAAATATTTGTGCGTATAAAATAATTACACTTAGACAAAATACACTTCGAGTGTACGTCAAAAAACACGTATAATTATTTTCTACGCGCATTCCCCAGATTACATAAATTAAAGTTAGCAAATAATAATCTCCCATCAGATTTTCTATGTTGTTTATTTACGCTAAGGGATTTAAAATCATTAATTTTTGACAATATAACTTTTACTGGATTCAACATGACCAAAAAACTGATCACCATTATGAATGAACATGATTGACTAAGAAACATACACTTGATCAATCTACCCATTCGTCTGGATATGTTAACATTTTTAAAGTGTCTCTATGAGGAAAAAGATGCCACAACCGAGATAGTAGATGAGAAAACCTATTTCACAGGACACTATCAATTATGTGAATTCAATAAGGTAACTATCATTTATTTCTTTAATGTCGATTTATGGAACGGTCCCTTAGACCAGTGGTTCCCAACCGGTTTTGGCTTATGGCCCCCCTTAGGAACCTTATTTTTTCCCGTGGCCCCCATAAGCATTATTTTCAGTACGTAATATGCAGATTTAACTCTATTTTACAAAATAACATTTTCCTGTGGCCCCCTTCAAATGTGCCATGGCCCCCAGGGAGCCATATGGCCCCCGGTTGGGAAACACTGCCTTAGACGACCTACACGATACGGACGATTCAGACTCAACTTAGATGGTTAATAGCTCTCTGTACGTTTTATATTGATTACTCTCTCTGTGGTTTTCAAATTTTCTTCCGTGCTATACTACTTTCCCTTTTTAAAGAAGAATAGCCCTTTTATATCATGTAATAATTCTTTCATGTCGTAAGGCGAACTTGCGAAAGTTATCCAACGAAAACACACTTTCTGTAAACAACTTCCGGATATGACGTACTTAATTCTTAACAATAATAAAAACAGTAAAAATACGTTAAAATTATATAAATATGCTAAATTATAGTTACATTATTTCTGCAATATTTAATATTCAGCCAACGTTTTATTTCAATTTCATCGAGTTGGTAATATGAAACAGAACTCATTCTATGGTCAAAAAAATTATTTGCATCAATTAACTAAACAAAAAGAATTAGTATGCAGAAGTCACTTTTCGTTTCGCCTTAGACTGCTAAATGATTTAGTTATCCTTCTCAATGAACTAAATTGTCGCATGTAAGTAAGCAAGTAAATTGTACGATTTAATTTGTTGATGAAATAATTTTTCTTTCAAAGTTACTTGAGATAATTACTAGCTGCCATTGTGAAAAACTGCCTGAGACATTCGGGGAAAACAAAGTGGGTTCATTAGAAATGTACCTTGCCTTAGGAATGAATTTTATAAAAAATGGCCTTATGCCCTTATACAATATCGAGACATGAATAATAATTATTTTATGTCTGTATACACTCGTGCTGTGTTTTCCTTTCTCATTACTCTTTCCTACCCTTTCCTTCATATATATATTATATCAGATCGTCCCATAAGTAATGTCGTTTTTTACGATAGATTAAATTTAAACTAGTCCTACTCGGTTTGAGCATAAATTTTCCGAACGTTATATCTAAGAGGAGATCTATTGTGTTTCGCTACATACTTTACAGACCCTGACCAGTGAAGACGTGTGTTTCGCTTTATGTGAACCCCTCATAAATATGGCGGTATCAGAAGAGCATACCAGGCATATAATGCTTTACGAGTTCAAAAAATGGAATAGTGCTACTGAAGCAACGCGAAACATTCAGGAAGTTTATGGCAACGATATTCTGCATGTGAGGAAATGTCAAAGATGGTTTCAAAAGTTTAGGAATGGTGACTGCTGTTTGACAGGTGCAGCACGCTCTGAACGCCCTGCTGAGTTTGATGATGACCTACTGTTAGCCACACTTGAAGAAGACTGTTCAACAACTGTCGAAGAATTGGCCCAGAAACTCAATTCATCCCCGTCCACCATCCATCGACATTTGCAACAACTCGAGAAAGTGCTTAAGTTAGGAAAATGGATGCCACATGAATTGTCGGTCGACAATCTGAGGGTGCGGGTAAACATTAGCACAGCTCTTCATTCCCGTGAACTCCAAGATCCGTTTTTGCACCGTTTAGTGACTGGTGATGAAAAGTGGATACTGTACCAGAATGTTAAGCGCCGTCGACAGTGGGTTTGTGCCGGAGAACCAACGACACCACAGCCAAAACCAAATCTTCGGAAGGTGTTGCTTAGTGTTTGGTGGGATAAAGGTGGTGTAATACACTTTGAAACCTTACCACACAACCAAACAATCACCGCTCAAGTCTACTGTCAACAATGGATCGATTGAACACTGCACTAAAAGAAAAGAGACCTTTGGTTAATCGGAAAGGAATCGTGTTCCACCATGACAACGCACGTCCTCATACAGCTCGGATCACTTCTGCAAAAATTGAGGAGCTTGGATGGGAAAAACTTCCACATCCTCCATATTCTCCAGACCTTGCGCCTTCAGATTATCATCTCTTCAGGAGTCTGCAAAACTATCTTGACGAGAAACAGTATAGTTCTTTAGATGACCTGCACACCAGTCTTTGTACGTTTTTTGCCTCAAAATCTCCTGAATTTTGTAAATATAGCATTGAAAAGCTTGCAGGACGTTGGCAGTGTGTCATTGATTCCGATGGAAAATATATACTAGATTAAAAAGTTTCAGTTGAGTTTTTTTTTGTCCTTCAAATTCCGATCTAAAAAACGATATTACTTATGGGATGACCTGATATATAGTGTTATGTGTGTGATTATGTTTCTTGTTTTTGTTTTATGTTGCGAATCACAAGATACAAAACGTGAGTAAATATCTTTTTTGTAATTTATAGATTTAAACACGCTCTGATTTCCTAAATTTATTTTCACACCCTAAAACAGTGGTCGGGGAACAGGGGTAAATTACCCAAATGGGGTAAATTTAAAATTTTTGGGGGTAATGCGTGCGGTATGAGAGACACTTTGTGCTGTTATTTTTTTCATATATTTTTATTTTATTTTGTTACATAAATGTGGCGTTATTCTAAATTTTAGAATATTACGAATTTACGTCCTGATTACGTCCTCATATATATTTTGGGGTAATACCAAAAAAGTTCGCCGACCACTGCCCTAAAAAACTCCACCGATAACTGTTTCACATTAAATTCTTTAGTTACCCATTAACGATACGCGAATTATTTAAAAGTTATCCCTGGTTTATAATTCCACTGAATAATTAGGATGAACTAATTTCTCTTAATTCAGTACATAAAGTATGCAAAATTGTATTTGCAATTTTATAGATCCCTCTAATCCCCCAATTCACACTAAGAAAATACAATTACTTACTAGAGGTGCTAATTATCAATAAAAACTGACAGTTATTATGTAAGCCGTTGTACTTCCAAAAATTTAGTTTCTTTCACTCGGTTAATGAGATCAAACGTTTTGTAATGAGCCGGCAGTACCGTGTAGCGTCAATGGGCAAAGTGTAACGGATCAAGAGGCACATTTCAGGTTTTGTACAATTGACCTCCCTAAATTCAAAAATGAAAACAAATTTTTTTTGTCACAAGTGCAACACCTCCTTTTTCGCATGTGAAAATCGTGAAAATTGCTAGTTACCCATAACTTTTGGACACTTGCTTTCCTAGGGTTTCAGCTATCATTTGACCCCTTACAATGTACTACTTTTCAGGAAAAATAGAAAAATTTATTTTTGGAATAAACATATACACTATAGGCAGGTAGGTAGGTAGACTAGATAGTTTTATTTAGTAAATGATATATTAAAATCTTGTTTAGTTTTGAATGACGGCATAAAGTCACGGGATTTAAGTACTGCTCTAATGTAACCATCTCTTGAATCCTTTCCATACACTGCCCCAGACGCTTCAGTTACCATCCTAACACAGCGTTCTACACCTTGGGAGTGACATGGTATCCGGACAACAAGGGGCTCTTCAGTGATCTTATCGCGTTGTTCGACAGAGAACTGCTTCGTGAGTGGTGGTTCCATTGTGCACTCCTCCACTGGTGGAAGTAAATCTTTCAAATTCTGAGCATTTTGTTTGATCTTTGGTGGCCGAAATTCTCTGACTTGCTGTGAGCAGGTTTGGGAGCTCGTCGAATGGTCTTGATTACATCGATGGCCAATTTCCGGTTTGCTTGATCTGCATCTGCAACCATTGCCAGCAGAACATTTTCAGGGTGAGCCCAATATGCATTTCTTTGGATCACAGGCCATGTGACAGTCTTGCTAGCTGGTGGCAGTAATCGTAGCAGCTTGATTTGCTCCAGGAAATGTTTTGGGCCATCTGTGCACCTTGGATGGCACTTGATGCTAAACCACATGGGTCCATAGTGGCACACGACAAACTGTGTGAGTGAATACAGTTCATTACTTGGCTGCGCCATCGCTACATATAGCCGACAAATTCTGCTGGCAGTTGTCACCCATCTTGCATGGGAGATTGGTCCAGGCTTCTCTCGTAGAAGATCTTCATTAATGACACCAGTCCTTATCGCTTTCATCATTCTGTAGAGGTAGGTTTGGTCACGACTCAATTCAGTAAGGTCAACATCCGGGAGAGTGTGGCCATCAGCAATACATTGAATTTCTCTAGAGGGAAGTGGCGAACTTTCACATGTGGCCAAAGCTTTGCCAATTAGTCCTTTCCATTGAGTTGCAGATTCTGTTGGGCCGATGAGTTCCTTGCACAAGTGGCGCAGTGGGAGTTCATTTAAATGCAGACTACAGATGAACCAGTGCAAAGGGCGACCCAGGCGGCACTCTAACAGGTGTATTGCTCCACTTCTGTTCCCTGTGTTTGTGGCTGTGCTGTCGGCTCCCACTGCAATTATCTTGTCTGCAATACCCATTTCTTCAATCGCATTTTGAAGTCCATCCGCAATGACAGTGCCAGTTCCTCGTTCCAGTATCAGATGGCTTAGATAGAAGGTTCCAGGCTCTCCGACCAGCACATAGTGGTCCTCAACTTTCTTTGTGCTGTACCATTTGTTCCCCTTTTCCTCTTTGACAAGTGTCATGTCTTTCCGCCCATCAAAAAATAAAGCAGTGACTTCCACATCATGGTAAGTTACTGCTTCCTTCAGATCCCTCCGTACCTTCTGCCGTGCTCTCCATACTTTGTGGTGGTCAATTACATTTATCTGATCATCAGAACTAATGATGCCATAGTCAACCAATGTTGCAGTGCTGATAGCTGCAGCAGCCCTGTTCGATACACCATACCTGTCAGCTTCCAAAGCAACAGTGGGAATCGGTGTGATGTTCCTGTCCTCCTGGGCACTATCACCCATCCACTCATCACCAACACTTTCACCACTGGAGTCTGCTTCTGCTTGAGCTGATTCGACCACATCTGCAGAGGATGCTACCTCTTGCCTTTCCGTTTTTCTTCTATTCTCTTCTTGTCTTTCTTGCATCCGATCCTCTCTTGACTTCCTTCTCTCCATCATCTGAGTCACATTCGTATCCACCCGACTGATCTGCATGATCCGCGTGGTTCTCTGGTCGATCAGAAAGGCATGCTCTCGTCGTGGAACTTTCATTTCTTTTTCACAGTGGCATGCAGACAGATCATCGCATTGGCAGACAGCTATGTCAAACAATTGATTTAGGCTTTCATCGAACTTCTTGGTGTTTGTGGCCTGCTTGCCTTGCTTCGATGCTTGTGAGCGTTTTTCCATCAATCGGAGCAGCTTGGTCTTCACATTCTTGATTGGCTGTGATGGAATGTTAGCACGATTCCAAAGGTCAATGAGTGTTTGGCATACCTCCGGAAGAATCTCCCTGTTGCTGGTGTACTTGTTCTCCTTCAAGAAGAGGAAATGCCTTGCAACTTGTATACGGGTTGGAAGTTCAGACAGAGGAAGCTCTGATAGTGGAGAACCAAAGACAATGTGGCTGGCAGATCCCCGTGTTCTTTGCGTGCTCATTGTACCAGCAAAACTCAACAAGTATCACATAGGAACACTGAAACAAAAACACAAACGTATAAATAAAAAATATATATGATTATGAGTATATATATATATATAAGGCTTGGTTTAGTGGTAAATAATGTTACCATATATATATATATATATATATATATATATATATATATATAAATATACTGCACACACATATGTATATAAATATCCATAGGTATATATACACCCTAAGACATATAACAAACTTATAAACAATGTAAAACACAACAAAACAAAGAAATGTGTATAATGTATATATCACAAAACGCACATTTCGTTAGTACCTTGGGGTTTTTGAACACCCCATCCAGAGAAAAAAACATTTGTTTCTCTCAAGCGAGCTAGTGTAGAACTAAGAAATTCCAGGGGATGACTCACTGAGAATAATTAGAAAGCTGCCAGAAGTACCATGTCAGTCAATGTTGCCAACTGTAATTAACAAGAATTTTGTATTTTTTACATGGAAAAAGGTGTTCTGCTTGTTGTAGAAAATTTTTGATTTCTTCTCTGAAATCAGCAAGATTGATTGTACAAAACCTGAAATGTGCCTCCAGATCGCTCATGACGCTACACGCTAGCCGGCAGGTTCTAGCAATATCCCAGAAAAACAAAAGAAATCAAATTGGGAACAAATCAGTTGCGCGAAAGAAAATATTTCAAAAAAAAATTTTCCTTGTTTGTAATTAACAAGTTTAACTTTTACATGTGCGTATTATATCTTATAAAGAGTCTCTGTTCTTTATCTTTTTGAAATTGGTTAAAAGATCTTTACTTAATATTAATCACCATTGTACCAGTATTTATATAGAATTACTTTATAAACGTAATTACATTATATTTTGTCTGTATCGTTTCTCTGACTGTGCATTTATTTTCTCTGTATAACTTTCCTTATGTATAAACTAACCATGAATAAAAATCCTGACTTACTGTACATCCGTTATCAGTAGAAAAAGAGAATTTAAATTCAAAGTTGAAATTAATTCTTACGCTATGCATTAGTTCTCCATCATTATATGCAAAATTTATTTTAGTTACTCCTCGAAGAATTTAAGTTTCCCACCTTTCATTTCCTAATTGACAAATAATACCAACTTTACAAGAAATAATCCATTTCTTTACAAAATCTATGAAACGTCTTCTATATAATTTCAACGATCTTGGTATCATAAAATCTGTCCTAATACGCGAGTATTTACAAGCCAGAACACCCAAGCTAGAGTCTTGGTTCTGGTAGACATTTTTGTACGGGCCAAGAGTCCAAGAAAATTCACCTAATGTGAAAGATTTTCTCTTCACGCGAATAGTTTATATCATGTATTCTACTACTATGAATTTATTTTTTACATTATTCTTTTCTTATTTGAATAACTTTTTATTGTTTATGATAATATGCCATGCTTCTTACAATTCACAGTATGTGTAGTGTACATTCCAAACCTTTCGTCATTCCTTATTAAAGTTATCCCCTTTAAATTAGAAACAATCCCACGATGTTAGTAATGAATTGCCTCCTCCTTGTTTATGCAATTGTATAAGTTCCCAAGGAAACTGAGATGGACTCTCTCCGCTACACTTTCAAAATTTCACTATTCATTTAATCCCTCTTTTATCTTCGAAATTTTAGCTATGTATTAATGTGATATTATAATGTGATATTATCATTTACGCTCAAACTCGGCACTTGTAAAGCATGTGTAAATCCATCGTTTTTGGAAGGGTTCAAGGTACTAGACCCTAAAAATAATTCAGTCCTTAAGATTATATTGTACGAACAGAAAGGATCAGAATCTCATGTGTGTATTTCTTTCACTTTACCAAGAAACTTATATAGGTTTATAAGTTTATATAAATGAAATCACGTATTCTTGGTCAAATACTGATTTGTATCAATTATTGTATGAAACTTACTTTAATGAATTAAACTTACTGAAAACATTGTGTGAAATGGATAAAGTATGTTTTAATTTAGAATTTAACAATGCAAATTAAGCGAATATTGAATTTAACAACTTAATGTTTTAGAAATTGCTTTTGTCTGCTGCCAGAATTCATGAGTAAAGATATTTCCTTTATGATGAATGACGTAATGACGTCATATAGACAACATCCTTTGTGATCATTTATGCAATATGTGTAAACTGAGATCATGTTAAATTAGTTTCCCTTTCCATTTTGAGGATTTAATTTCAATTATAGATCGCATTCTCATAGGCGAACTACTTTTAATTTTCCATATAAATCACCTTCATGCCCCCAATAACTATTACAAGTATTCATGTATACTTTGATGCGACAAAACAGCTACAATGCCAGAATTTTAGCTGCGCAAAATGCTCACACTCTAACTGCTGTGAATTTCAATTTTTGGAAAATACTAAATAAGAAATTTTTCACACCTCTAACATGGACTCAGTGACCCTGATGCCATGTTCTCAAAGTACTCTCTACTGAGCCCAACCCTCCGATACGAACCTGCTACGTTTTTCTTTATTTGTTTTTTTTTAAGGAGGAACTGGACTGTTATACATGAACAAGATATTCCACGGACCCAAAGAACCCATCCAACGATGATGATATTCCACTTTCAAACCTAGACGGTCCAAACAAGGTTTGGCTACAAACGGCCGCCCACGTAGCACCCATATGGCAAACTTAAGGTTCCCTAGAGAAGCTTCGGGCTACCGGATATCCCACTGGCTGATCACACAAGCTTTATCCATGAGATCCTCATTCGCGTATGCATCTCACGCGCAGAGCTGAGCTACTGACGTAAGAGAAAGTCGGATTCCGCAGTATAAAAAGGGGGGTCCAACCCCTGGACACTCAGATTGAAGACGGCCTGCGCCAGATTGAAGACAGGCTGGGTTGTACCGGAACAATTCTCCGAGTGGAATTAGCGGAAAGTAATCTGTTCGTTAAAAATATAGCTTTTGAGAAAATTGGGTTTATCGGAAATTTGGGCTGAGTGAGTTCTGACCGTAGATAGGAAGAGGTGGTAGACTCCAGCATTATTTATCGTATAACTCGATTAATTTTACATTTAAGGATGAACTACTTTTATCTTCGAACTTTGTTAACTCTTATTTTTGATTAATAGAAACATTTGATTCACTTTAACCGGTTAAATTTATCTTGTCTAAATTCAAATAAAAGACCGTTTAATTCGGCGAGTTGTCATTCAATCTTTGATCTTTAATAACTGGGAAGGGGAAATCTCGAGCCCACACAATACTCCGCGATTGTGGGAATAAAACTTCGAACTATATCTGCATCCAGGAGTGCTTAAGTTAACACCCACTCTCGAGTAACATCCTGACTGTGCCCGAACCCGGCGAGAGGCGTTATATATATATATATATATATATAATATATATATATATATATATATGTATATATGTGTATATATGTATACATATATATATGTGTGTGTGTGTGTGTGTGCATATACATATACATATATATATATACATACACAGTATATATATATATATATAATATATAATATATATATATATAATATACATATGTGTATATATACATATATACACACACACACACATATATACAGGGTGGGCCGAAAGTCTGGATCCATAGGAAAATATTTATTTTAATACATAAATTACAACAAATGGTAAATACTTAAAATGAATATCAACTTTAACTCGTAAATGCGTATCCGTGATACTGTACAGTGGTTCGTACTCCAGTATAAATACTCAAATACTTTTTTTATTTCAGCCCAGAAATGGCTTCGAATCTAACAACAGAAGACCGGGTAGAACTTGTGCTCATGTACGCTAGGGCGGAGTGAAAAACTCATTTTTCGAGTTTTCAAATTGGCTAGTGTGGAAAATGTGTGGAGTAGTGAGGAAATAAGCTGGTATAAATTTAAAATCATAACGTTAATATCTTCAGGTGCCACAATGACCTTCAATATTGAAAAAAATTGAAAAAAGCAGATTTTAACCAATAATTACAGAAGAGTCCACGATGCACAATAGACAAGAATTTATTCACACTTGTATAAAAATAGCTCAGTCAACCTTTAAAAAAAGTTTATATTCTCTAAAAACAGTTTTCTATAGTCAGCTCACTCAGCTGTCACGTGAGTACCTCGGTTCAGTGTAGCTGTCGCTCTCGTAGCAGGTGGGTGTTCTGTTGTTGGCGTTACTCAGTCTAAACTATATTTCTTATATATTTTGCATTTCTGTATTGTGTTGCTCTAAGTTTGCCATGTACTATTAACTGAAATTAACGTATAATTGATATTAGCTCTTTCTTTTTCAGATTTGTATACTTTCAAAATGTCTCGAGTTTGTGCAAAATCAACCAGGGCCTCAACTGAGTGCCCCATGTTTGGTATGGGGGAAGATTTGTGGCACAGGAATCTTCCTACATACGAAGGAGTTTTTAAATATTACTTGTTTGTAAGAAACGATTTTAAACAGAATACTAATAAAGATCCTTCAATATCTCAAATATTAGAACAAGTTGTTGATAAATTGAAAACAATTTGGGAAAGTGCTTCCGTCCCAATTCTGTCAGACAGGCGAATTGAAACAATGTTCAGAAGCTACCACGAAAAGTATCGTGTCATTATGAAGCCATACCAAAGCAGAAAAAATTCTGAAGCTTACAAAGCAAAGATTGATATGTTCAAAAAAGAAGCACACACGAAACTTTTTGACATTGCAGCGTGCAAGTGCAAAGTACTAACACAATGTTCTTGTCCCAAAGAAAAAACGGTTCCAAAGGAAGAAGTGACGTTCCTCTTAGATCAAAGGAGTGAAAGAAAACTGTTTATTGATGGAGTAGATATTACACTCTCAAAGAAAAAGCATCTACGTTGCTAAGAAAGCAAAAAGAAGCTGTGAGGCTCACCAAAGAATCTTCACAGGAGAAATTGCAGGATACAAATGTTGAATTATCATCATCGACATCAAACAGTGAAAGTGAATCTGGCGAAATATCAGACGATACATTTCCAGAGCCAGTTAGCTCGAAGAGAAAGCTCGAACAACCTGAAGAACAATTATTCAAGAAAAGGAAAACTACAAATCTACCTTCAGTGGCTACTGCTTGTGACAGGACTGCAGTTTCAGATCGAGCTGCAGCATTCATTGTTAGTGCAGTATTGCAAGATATTGGAGAAGTTTCTATTGACAATACATCTGAAGTAGTGGATAGGAGTAAAATCAGAAGAGAAAGACAAAAGAAGAGATCAGAAATTATGAAAGATCAAAATCAGGTCCCAATCAGAGGAATCTATTTTGATGGTCGAAAAGATTCTACACTCTTCCAAGAAAAAAAGAGTCCAAAGTATATCAGAAGAAGGTAACAGAAGAACATATCACTTTAGTGAGAGAACCTGGTTCAGATTATTTGGGCCATTATTCTGTGAATTCTGGATCAGCTGAAGAAATATGTAAAGGAATGTTTGAGTATATTGGAAATAATGACATGAACCTGGAAAACCTTGTTGCCATTGGATGCGATGGTGCAGCAGTCAACACTGGAGAAAAGGGAGGCGTTATAAGGCTTATAGAATTGAAGCTGAAGAAGCCAGTTCAACATTTAGTGTGCCAGCTCCATGCCAATGAATTGCCATTACGCCATTTAGTTGCAAAGCTGGATGGAAAAACATCTGGCCCCCGCGGATTCACCGGTCCTATTGGCAGGGAATTAGAGAACTGTGAGAGTCTTCCTATTGTCGAGTTTGAAAGGATTGATGCTGAGGAACCAACTGTAGACTGTGAAGATCTTAGCACCGACCAAAAATATCTAATTGATATTCATCAGGCCATAACAAAGGGATATTGCTCTCCAGATCTTGCTCATCGTAGTCCAGGCAAAATGGCACATTCACGATGGCTGACTACAGCAAATCGTTTGCTTCGTCTATACGTTTCAACTGTAAGTCCAGCTGAGAACCTCATGAACATTGCTTCTTTTATAATGAAGGTCTACATCCCAATGTGGTTTTCTATTAAGCAAAGTACGTCTTTTGTCAATGGCTCAAAACATGTTTTCAAAACTATTGAACTAACAAGAACACTGAATGACGAAGTAAAGGATATTGTAAACCCTGTCATACAAAGAAATGCATGTTTTGCAAATCCAGAAAATATTCTAGCATCAATGATTCATGATGACCGCAGCGCCATAAGAGAATTAGCGTGGAGGCGAATAAAGAAAGCAAGGCAAACAAACAAGGAAAAAGTTGTGAGGCGTTTCACAGTACCTGTTATTCAATTTGAAGCTACTGATTATACTGATTTAATTAATTGGCAAAAATGCATTGTCACTGAACCACCTGTGACAAGACACCTGACAGAAAATGAGATTGAAGAATTCATAGAAAACAAGAGTACCCCTCCATTCGAGAAATTCCCTTGTCATACACAAGTAGTAGAAAGAATGGTAAAATTAGTGACTGAAGCATCATCAAAAGTATTTGGATTGAACGCGCGAGATGGCTTCATAAGATCAACACTTCAGTCACGTAAAAAAATGCCATCATTCGAAAGTAAAGCTGAATATAAAGTTTAAATAAAACGTTAATAGAAAAAAACATGCGCAAGGATAGGTGGTTGGGAGGGCATGGGTGGAGCTCGACACGCAGCCACCTCCTCGTGGTGAGTTCTGGATTATTTAGATCATTAATCAAAAGAACATTGATCTAAATAAACTAAGAGCTGCGTAATTCAGTAACTATTTTGGTAATTGGAACACTTAATATATAATAATAACAAGTAAGTTTCAGTTATTGTACTAATGCAGAATATAAGAAAATCATTATATTTCACTTTTTTAGACGGCTTTGTGGCACCTGAAGATATAATTTCGCAGGACTAATATTTATGCACAGTCATTACCTATAGCACCCACATATTTTCCGCACTAGCCATATTTGAATTTCGAAAAAAGGTTTAAAAGCCTCATTTTCGATCCGCCCTAATGTACGCAAGACAGGGCGCTACACACGGAGAAGTTGCTACCGAATTGAATAGAAATCATCCTGATAAGCATCCAGTAACACATGCGACTGTTGGCAAGTTGTTTAAACGTTTCAAAGAAACAGGAAGTGTACACACACACACATATATATATATATATATATATACATATATATATATATATATACACACATATGTGTGTATATATATATATATATATATATATATATATATATATATATATATATATATATATATATATACATACACATATGTATATATATATATATATATTAATATATATATATATATATATATAATATATATATATACTCTTTATAGCATCATATATTTTATAATTTAAAAAAACCAAACAATATATTGTTATAGCAATTGCCAATGAAAGGTAAATTAGTAATCTAAGTGATCAAAATGTTATAGCTAGTTGTTTGCATATAAAATTTAATTAACTACGCCAAGTGCTCAAAATGTTCTCCGGCGGCATGAATGCACTTTTGAATGCGTCGACTAAGCCTGGCCTTGTTTTATCAAAAGCCTTTTAATGGCGAAGCCTATGGACCGAACGTAGTCTAGTCACTCACTAGCTTGCTTCGGACTTAGCCTACGCACTCATTCCACGATACAAACTCTACAGCATTCAACTTTATTCAGTTCAGCAAAAGAACCCATGTTGCGTAAACGTTTGACACTGGAGCAACGAAAAAGTGTTCTGAAATGGTATTGGAAATTTGAGAATGTGTCTGAAGTCCAGCGGCAATGAATCCGGGAATTTGGTACAAAGCCACCGACACGTCTCGCCATTACAAGCATCCGTGTCAAGTTTGAGGCAGAGGGATCTGCTCAAGATATGCACAAGCGAAGATCTGGACGACGCAAATCAAGTGCGAGTGATGAAAACTCCGTTTTAGTGTCGCAAAAATTTAATCGATCCTCACAGAAATCAGTTAGGTAATGCGCCAGTGAGATGGAATCAGCAAATCAGGTGTTCACCGGATTTTAAAGTCGGCAAAATGGAAAAGCTACATTCCAAGTCTGTTACACGCCATGACTGAAGATGACCCTCATCGCAGACTCGAATTTTGTGAATGGTTTCAGTCAATGGAAGCCGAAGACGTACAGTTTGCAAACAAAATCGCGTGGTCTGATGAAGCTACCTTCAAGCTGAATGGCATAGTAAATCGACACAACTGCAGGTACTGGTCACTTGATAATCCACACGTTTATGTGGATAAACATGTTAATTTACCAGGATTAACAGCATGGTGTGGTTTATCATCCAGGGGTTTGGTTGGACCATTTTTCTTTAATGGGACAGTTACCGGTGCCGCATATCTCGACATGCTGCGGACAGAAATTATACCTGCAGTTCGGAAGTTGTTTGGAAACGACGACTTTCACTTTCAACAAGATGGAGCCCCCCCTCATTATCATTGCGATGTCAGAAGGTACCTCGATGAAACGTTGCCTAACCGTTGGATAGGACGAAGAGGAAGCGTTGAGCTTCCTCCACGTTCACCGGACTTGACTCCACTTGATTTTTACTTGTGGGGCTACCTGAAGGATGCAGTTTATGGTACAAGACCTGCAACACTCGAACACCTTAAGGATGCAATTAGGGAAAAGTGCGGGACCATCACAGCATCCACATTAGTCCATGTCTGCGAATCAGTTAGTCGACGCATTCAAAAGTGCATTCATGCCGCCGGAGAACATTTTGAGCACTTGGCGTAGTTAATTAAATTTTATATACAAACAACTCGCTATAACATTTTGATTACTTAGATTACTAATTTACCTTTCATTGGCAATTGCTATAACAATATATTGTTTTGTTTTTTAATTATATATATATATATATGTATATATATATATATATATGATGAATTTATTATATATGTATATATATATATATATATATATACACCTGGACATTCTTACATTTCACACAACGGGAAAGGAAGTTATTTATTACATTTTCCAAAACGCTGCATTCAATGGACTGTACACTCTCTACCACCGCTTGCTTTAATTCTTCGATAGAGGATGGCTCTTGCCTGAATACTTTGTCCTTGACAAATCCCCAGAGAAAAAAGTCCATAGGTGATAGATCGGGAGATCTTGCGGGCCAGGGAAACTCCGAGCGATGAGAAATGAATCTTTGTTCAAAAAATCTTGTTAAACATTCCAGTGATTGCCTAGTTGTGTGGGCTGTTGCTCCGTCTTGCTGAAACCACTTGTTACTGCAGTTTTCTTATTCAAAAACAGTGTTCAGCATTTCTACATATCTTTCTGAAGTTACTGAAAGCGGTCTTCTTGTCTCTGGGTCCTCAAAAAAGTAAGGACCATAAACCTTGCTGCTACTCAAACCACACCAGACACTAACTTTTGGTGAATGCAGAGGTTTCTCCAAGTGTATATTTGGCTTGTTTTGTGACCAACACCGGTAATTCTGTCTGTTGATGAACCCATTGAGATAGATGTGGCATTCATCACTGAATATTATGTCACTTAATCTTATCTGGTTTTGTTCAATTATTGTTTCAATGCGTTCACAAAACATCAAACGACGCTGGTAGTCTTGTTCGCTAAGCTGTTGCAAACATAATTTTGAATGACCTCATTCTCAAATCCAACGTGATTATTTTCCGAATGCTCTCCCGTTTGATTCCTGTCACAGCTGATAGTCGTCTCACAGATTTCTTGTTGTCCGTTTCAAGCTGATTTGCGACTGAATCAATGTTTTCAGCGGTTCGCACACCTTTGCTTCGCCCAGAGTTGCCTTTATGCATGTTCTTGATTGAGCCGTGATGTTTCCATTTTGCGAAAATCCTGCGAATCGTTTTAGGATCTATGGTCCTTTGCTGACCGTATTGTCGTCTGAAAGACCGTTGGGTGGCAACTACCGAGCCATGTTTGATCATCTCTTCTGCGATGAAAACACGTTGCATGTCCGACAAATAACCCATGATTGTGGTGGATAAAACTGTCATTTTTTTATAAGTACTGATTTCGTATCCAGGATATGGAAAAAATTAAATAAAACTTTAAAATGTTCTCTTTCGAATGCTTTTTATTTCATTTGTGAAGTTGAAATAATGACTGAGTAATAAGCGATTAAAAACAGGGACAATTTTTGTGGTCACACGGTATATATATACAGGGTGTTTGAAAACTTTCTGTACAAATTGTAATGGGGGATAGGCAACACCAAGACGAACCTTTTTCGTCTATAAGTGTATGTCCGCTGACGTCACCATTCGGCGCGAGAGGGCGCCGCTGCAATTGGCTAAAAGGTGAAGTGGGCTAGACTCGCGCTTGCCGCGGGCATTCTTAAATCGGACGTAGTGCGCGTAACATGGAGCGCTTCACGACTGCTGAGATGGCTGACATGCATATGGTGTATGGGGCTGCCAATGGAAACGGAAGAGCTGCTGTGAGGTTGTACCGACAGTAGGGCGGAGTGAAAAACTCATTTTTCGAATTTTCAAATTGGCTAGTGTGGAAAATGTGTGGAGTAGTGAGGAAATAAGCTGGTATAAATGTAAAATCATAACATTAATATCTTCAGGTGCCACAATGACCTTCAATATTGAAAAAAATTGAAAAAAGCAGATTTTAACCAATAATTACAGAAGAGTCCACGATGCACAATAGACAAGAATTTATTCACACTTGTATAAAAATAGCTCGGTCAACCTTTAAAAAAAGTTTCTATTCTCTAAAAACAGTTTTCTATAGTCAGCTCACTCAGCTGTCACGTGAGTACCTCGGTTCAGTGTAGCTGTCGCTCTCGTAGCAGGTGGGTGTTCTGTTGTTGGCGTTACTCAGATAGTCTAAACTATATTTCTTAAATATTTTGCATTTCTGTATTGTGTTGCCCTAAGTTTGCCATGTACTATTAACTGAAATTAACGTATAATTGATATTAGCTCTTTCTTTTTCAGATTTGTATACTTTCAAAATGTCTCGAGTTTGTGCAAAATCAACCAGGGCCTCAACTGAGTGCCCCATGTTTGGTATGGGGGAAGATTTGTGGCACAGGAATCTTCCTACATACGAAGGAGTTTTTAAATATTACTTGTTTGTAAGAAACGATTTGAAACAATACTAATAAAGATCCTTCAATATCTCAAATATTAGAACAAGTTGTTGATAAATTGAAAACAATTTGGGAAAGTGCTTCCGTCCCAATTCTGTCAGACAGGCGAATTGAAACAATGTTCAGAAGCTACCACGAAAAGTATCGTGTCATTATGAAGCCATACCAAAGCAGAAAAAATTCTGAAGCTTACAAAGCAAAGATTGATATGTTCAAAAAAGAAGCACACACGAAACTTTTTGACATTGCAGCGTGCAAGTGCAAAGTACTAACACAATGTTCTTGTCCCAAAGAAAAAACGGTTCCAAAGGAAGAAGTGACGTTCCTCTTAGATCAAAGGAGTGAAAGAAAACTGTTTATTGATAGAGTAGATATTACACTCTCAAAGAAAAAGCATCTACGTTGCTAAGAAAGCAAAAAGAAGCTGTGAGGCTCACCAAAGAATCTTCACAGGAGAAATTGCAGGATACAAATGTTGAATTATCATCATCGACATCAAATAGTGAAAGTGAATCTGGCGAAATATCAGACGATACATTTCCAGAGCCAGTTAGCTCGAAGAGAAAGCTCGAACAACCTGAAGAACAATTATTCAAGAAAAGGAAAACTACAAATCTACCTTCAGTGGCTACTGCTTGTGACAGGACTGCAGTTTCAGATCGAGCTGCAGCATTCATTGTTAGTGCAGTATTGCAAGATATTGGAGAAGTTTCTATTGACAATACATCTGAAGTAGTGGATAGGAGTAAAATCAGAAGAGAAAGACAAAAGAAGAGATCAGAAATTATGAAAGATCAAAATCAGGTCCCAATCAGAGGAATCTATTTTGATGGTCGAAAAGATTCTACACTCTTCCAAGAAAAAAAAGAGTCCAAAGTATATCAGAAGAAGGTAACAGAAGAACATATCACTTTAGTGAGAGAACCTGGTTCAGATTATTTGGGCCATTATTCTGTGAATTCTGGATCAGCTGAAGAAATATGTAAAGGAATGTTTGAGTATATTGGAAATAATGACATGAACCTGGAAAACCTTGTTGCCATTGGATGCGATGGTGCAGCAGTCAACACTGGAGAAAAGGGAGGCGTTATAAGGCTTATAGAATTGAAGCTGAAGAAGCCAGTTCAACATTTAGTGTGCCAGCTCCATGCCAATGAATTGCCATTACGCCATTTAGTTGCAAAGCTGGATGGAAAAACATCTGGCCCCCGCGGATTCACCGGTCCTATTGGCAGGGAATTAGAGAACTGTGAGAGTCTTCCTATTGTCGAGTTTGAAAGGATTGATGCTGAGGAACCAACTGTAGACTGTGAAGATCTTAGCACCGACCAAAAATATCTAATTGATATTCATCAGGCCATAACAAAGGGATATTGCTCTCCAGATCTTGCTCATCGTAGTCCAGGCAAAATGGCACATTCACGATGGCTGACTACAGCAAATCGTTTGCTTCGTCTATACGTTTCAACTGTAAGTCCAGCTGAGAACCTCATGAACATTGCTTCTTTTATAATGAAGGTCTACATCCCAATGTGGTTTTCTATTAAGCAAAGTACGTCTTTTGTCAATGGCTCAAAACATGTTTTCAAAACTATTGAACTAACAAGAACACTGAATGACGAAGTAAAGGATATTGTAAACCCTGTCATACAAAGAAATGCATGTTTTGCAAATCCAGAATATTCTAGCATCAATGATTCATGATGACCGCAGCGCCATAAGAGAATTAGCGTGGAGGCGAATAAAGAAAGCAAGGCAAACAAACAAGGAAAAAGTTGTGAGGCGTTTCACAGTACCTGTTATTCAATTTGAAGCTACTGATTATACTGATTTAATTAATTGGCAAAAATGCATTGTCACTGAACCACCTGTGACAAGACACCTGACAGAAAATGAGATTGAAGAATTCATAGAAAACAAGAGTACCCCTCCATTCGAGAAATTCCCTTGTCATACACAAGTAGTAGAAAGAATGGTAAAATTAGTGACTGAAGCATCATCAAAAGTATTTGGATTGAACGCGCGAGATGGCTTCATAAGATCAACACTTCAGTCACGTAAAAAAATGCCATCATTCGAAAGTAAAGCTGAATATACTGTAAAGTTTAAATAAAACGTTAATAGAAAAAAACATGCGCAAGGATGGGTGGTTGGGAGGGCATGGGTGGAGCTCGACACGCAGCCACCTCCTCGTGGTGAGTTCTGGATTATTTAGATCATTAATCAAAAGAACATTGATCTAAATAAACTAAGAGCTGCGTAATTCAGTAACTATTTTGGTAATTGGAACACTTAATATATAATAATAACAAGTAAGTTTCAGTTATTGTACTAATGCAGAATATAAGAAAATCATTATATTTCACTTTTTTAGACGGCTTTGTGGCACCTGAAGATATAATTTTGCAGGACTAATATTTATGCACAGTCATTATCTATAGCACCCACATATTTTCCGCACTAGCCATATTTGAATTTCGAAAAAACGTTTAAAAACCTCATTTTCGATCCGCCCTAACGACAGCGCTTCCCAAACAGACGTGTGCCAAACCACCAAACGTTTGCGCATTTGCATCGGCGACTGCGAGAAACTGGAACATTCCATGCAAACATGCATGACACTGGTCGGGAGAGAAACGTGCGCACTCCTGACGTGGAAGAAGAAATCCTACGGCGATTTGAGGACAATCCAAGCGCAAGCACGCGAGGTGTTGCACGTATCCTCGGTGTGAACCACGACCTGGTCTGGAGAGTGTTGCACGAGCAGCAACTTGCCATGGACGATACCCGCCCAAACATTGACGGCGAACCGTTCTTGATGAGCATGCACCCGTGTAGCATGTGGATTTGCGTGCGCCCACACGTGAGAATTGTGCATATTAAACACACCCTCACGTGTGAAACAGGCCTCATCTGAGAACAGCACATAAGCCGGAAAATTAGGCTGCACCGCTGTCTGCTGCAGAAACCAGCGTGCGAATTCCACACGAAGATGGTAATCCCGAGGTTGTAATGCCTGGACTCTCTGACGATGAAACGGATGTAACTGCTGCTCGTGCAACACTCTCCAGACCAGGTCGTGGTTCACACCGAGGATACGTGCAACACCTCGCGTGCTTGCGCTTGTGTTATGTTGTATATCAAAGATAACATTGCGAACGTTATAGAAGTAAAGCACACAATTCCAGAACCGATACATTCGACTATAGCTGAATTTAAATTGAACGATTTCAAACTCGTTGTTGCGGTTATATATAGGCCCACTAATCAAACAGCTGATACGGACGAAGCGTTATATCGTGAACTAAAAAGAATAATCGGTAGAGAGCAGGCTTTAGTTATTGGTGACTTTAATTGCGGCAACGTGAATTACGATATAATGCAGGGAGACGCGGAAGGTAATCGTTTAGTTAATTTTCTCGAGGATAGCTTTCTTATTCAAAAGGTTGGGGAACCTACGAGGTTGGACAGTATTTTAGATTTAGTAATAACTACGGATGATAGGCTAATTACTGATCTTCAAGTAATAGAACCGTTAAGCAATAGCGATCACAATATGGTAGAGTTTGTCCTCTCAGTAGGTCACTCGAAACCAACTAACGCGACTAAAATTCCTAACTTCCAGCACGCAGACTTTTGTAAATTTCGAAATAAATTGTCACACGTCGTTTGGGAAAACGTAATGGGAAACTCCAACGCAAAACTAATGTGGAAATCGTTCGAAACAGTATTTAGGACTATAAATGAGGAATGTGTACCGTACAAAATTAAGGGTGCGAAAGTAAACAACAAGCCCTTGTGGTT
Source organism: Bathynomus jamesi (assembly GCA_023014485.1). NCBI lineage: Eukaryota > Metazoa > Arthropoda > Malacostraca > Isopoda > Cirolanidae > Bathynomus > Bathynomus jamesi. Next base: position 180,210 of record JAJOZX010002716.1, on the reverse strand, counting down.
TACTTCTAGAGTAGGAATCATTATAAAGAGTAGAGATAGGGCTTATAGGCTACATATGTTTGATAAAGACAATTTGTGGTCACGAAACAACTACATATCTCTAAGGCGTGAAGCGAAAAGTGTAATAAAAAAGTCCAAGCGCGAATTTGAAATCTCCATAGCTCGTGACGGTAAAGAAAACCCCAAGCGATTCTTTCAATACGTCAATAA
>JAJOZX010002716.1:57500-172500 GCA_023014485.1 Bathynomus jamesi | reverse complement strand
TTGATATATGAAATATGTATTGTAATATTTTATTTTTATCATAAAAACCAATTTTGACTTTCAACAAAATCTACAGGTTTATGGCAAATTCTGAAACTGGTACCAACCCATTAGAGTGTGGTAGCTACATGTACAATTCATAATTTTTTGTTTTATCCAAATCTAAGTCTAAGAGCCTGAGAATTTTGAAGGTTTACAACTTTACACATTTACAGCATCAATGTCAAAAGTCTTATTTATTTTTACTGACGCAAAACGTCATATGAAGTATAGGCACAGAAATTTGCATCAGTTTCCAAATTTTAAAAGACTGCGCATCATTTTGCAGATTCTGACTACTCAGTTATTCAGTATACAGGTTTCAACTGTGTCCACAAAAAAAAGTCCTCTTCATAACTTTCATAAAATGAAAATGATTTTAATTAACAACTAAATCTGCAAAAAAAGTTGGTGTTTTCCTGTTAACGGGAATACCCAACTGCCCGCCATCATCTGGATTCGCATCTTGCGGAATTCATGTGGCGACAACGTACCGAAAGCAGCGACGTTTTTTCTGCGATTTTAGATGACATAAAGACATTTTGGCCCGTTACTAACTGATTATCGCTTACATATTAACTAATTTCATTTAAATGATTAATAAATTCGGTACTTACGTATTATCGGGACTGCCAAACTGTTTATGATGTATTTTTGCTCTCGTCATTTTCGTTTAAACCAACGAAAATGTCACAACTTAACCTAACCAATTATCAAAGGCGTACAGTTGACCTAACCGGGCATTCAATTAACCTAACTGGGCATTCAGTTGACCTAACCTGGCATTTTCCGTTATATTAACCTGTTAGGTTAATTCAATGCCCGGTGAGGTCAATTGAATGCCCGGTTAGGTCAACGGTACGCCCTTGATGATTGGTTAGGTTAAGTTGTGATATTTTCGTTAGTTTAAACGAAAATGACGAGAGCAAAAATACATAACAAACAGTTTGGTGGCGGGCGGTTGGATATTCCCGTTAACAGGAAAGCACCAAAAAGTTTAAGTACAGCATCATATTATCATGTTTGTTCATTCAAAATCCTAATGAAATTTAGCTCTGTATTTGTTATTCATTTACTAGTAATAATGAGTGTGAAATATTACAAATACGGCAAATAAAATACTAGGTATTAAGAGATATTTTTCTATTAGTTTCCTATAGCTGCTTCCAAGGAGAGGTTGTGGCCACTTTGAAAGGTCCCATTTCTTCTTCAACCATGCCTTGGTAGATTTGCTCATTTATTTTGGATCATTGTCATGCTGCAAAATAAAATTGCAACCCATGGAGAGCTATTGTATCAAAGGCATGGCAATTTCTTCCAGGATTCCTTGATATCTGCTAGTAAAATCAATAAAATTTTCCATGTTTAGGGGAATATTTTTTAAATCATGTATCAATATATTTGTTGAAAAGGAATAAACGGTATTAAAAATGTGTAATAGGATCAACCCAATTTCTTCAATCATATTTTCAGTCCTTAGTGTGAGTGAGGGAGAAGGGGTACTTTTTAATTCAATAATACAAAAATGTGAAAAGTTTAGAAACATTTTTAAAACATCTCGGGGTGATAATAAAAAATATAAGCGAAGGCTCCTGAAACAGCCTGTTACTTGTGTAGGCCCAATTTATTATTTTATGAGTTTTTAGGTGCGTGTGAGGAGAGAATGATAAACTCAAGTCGGCACAGGTACTTTATACCCAAAAACTTTCAGATGAAATATTAATAACGTAGAACCTTATAAAGATTGTAGGTAGGGTTAGACTACTGCAGTATATATTACCCTAATTCCTGTAACTTTAAGAATAATTTAGCTAGGAGCTCGGTGTCAATTTTACACACAGGTCGGAACGTTCCAAGTTTTTAAGTAATTAGTCCATAATGACTGTAGCAAAGAGATTAATAAGAACGTGGCCAATTCTGAAATGTTAGTTTACCCCGTGACCAGTCTACCTAGCAGTTCTGGTAGGTTAGGCTACGTTAGCCCTTTATACCATTAAGCATACTTGCTGCCCTACGGCTGTACTTTCACTTTGAAATAAAGCCAGATCAATAAATTAATAAATTAATTTCTGTCTCTAATTTATCTATACCCTTTTAAAATTCATAAAAATTAATGTGATTATAGATACTGACACCAAACAAGGCTCTGAACGGTGAACCCTATTCTATCTAAAAGAATTCCTACAATTATATATATATATATATATACATTATAACTGCAAACACGCAGTATAATTAACGTAAAGAACGACGCTTTGTATAGGAGAATTATCCGCGCAAGATGAAAGCGAAAGAACGAAACAAATGAAAAAATGAGGTACCCACCCGGGAATCGAACCCGGGATCTTCCGATTGCCGGTCAGATATATATATATATATATATATATATATATGAGACAGACAGACAGACAGACAGACAGACAGAGCAGAAAAACTTGTGGCTTTCAGTGCCTCAAAATTGCAGTTCCTTCATCTGCCTACTCATCTTCCATACAGTTATCCTCTCACCTTCAACAATATACAACTCATTCCTTCCTCTTCTATTAACATTCTTGGCATTTTCTTTTCTCACATGTACACTCTTTGTGAATCTGCTAAGAGATTAGGCACGCTGTACCAGCTCCACAGTTTCTTCAACCCCACTCATTTGATATATCTGTACAAGGACCTTATACAGTATGCTTTTCACGTGTGAGGTTGGCTCATTGACAATGGCTCAACCCACAGAGTAGGGTGTGTCAATTTTGGGGGTGAAATGACTAAATTGAAAATCATGTGACTTGGTAGCAATTTAATGTAATCATTTGGCATACAAAATAATATCCTTGCTTCAAAAACAATAAAAAATAACTCCTACCTACATCAATATTAATTCAAAAATTCAATTTTTCCGTAAATTCGTAACAAAATAACAAATGTGCGCAAACATCCTATCAACATTTAAAGTGGCAATAAGATATCATTCAGAGTCTTTATTTGAAAGTAACCAATGCAGTCATGTCCTTTTTGCTGCGGTTCCTTGACATCAGCATTCGGCTTGCTACTTGCGCTTTGATGTAGCCTTCTCGCCTCTCGTGACTGTAAACTTGACTAGCTGCTTCTGTGACCATTTTCACACATCTCTCCACACTCTGAGTGTGAGAAGGTCACTTTGGCACTTGCATTGGGGCCTCTTTAAGTTGTGTTAAATCTTTGTTTGCTATACATGTTGTCAGTGGTGGCTCCAAAACTTCCGAACTCAAGTTATCTAATTCTGACAATTTCGTGGCATTGACGTTTATCGAAGGTACCTTCCTTGTCTGAGCAGAGCAGTCTCCCAGCTGGTCATCATCTAGTGATGTTCCTCTAAGCTTTAGAATGATTTCCACAGCCTCAGTTCGCTCTTTGGTACATTGGCTGCAGAGTATTGCTTGCAAAACTGCCTCTGGCCTAGCATACCAAGCGAACCTTCTCACCACAGGTAACACGATGTCCACCACTACTTTCCTTTGGGTTCTCAGTAGCTGTAATTGAAACAAGATGTGGTTGGGCCCCTCCATCCACATTGGATTAAGTTTTACATTGAACCAGTGAGGAAGATAAAACCCAATAATAAATTTAACAATCAACATCAAATTCTGTAGCATTTTGCCCTTCAGTGCATGTTTGGAAACCCAAATCCTGCAGAAATGAATCGCTGTAGTTAACCAACGACTGTGACTTACGGGTCCAATCTCCAAGAGAGCCAGATTTTCAGGCAACTCTCCTGATCTGATTGCTTGAACAATACGATAAGCGTAAGATTGATCCGTGCTGAGGTCTTTGATAACTTCTTCAGACAACACTGGAAGGGGAGGGCCTACCCTTTGGAAATTTTGTATTTATTTCTAATTCCGTTGCTTCATCTAGCATGTTGCCAAGGGGGCCTGACCACTTGTTGTTGCTCTTTGTAGGACCATCAAGTTCCTGGATGAGACGACGAAGAGGCAGTTCCCCTGTGTGCAAATCACATACAATCCAAACAAGCCTTCTTCTAAGTTTTTTCTCTAAATGCGTCATAACACCGCCCTGCCATCCAGCGTTCACCGCAGTTGAGTCTCCACCAACGGCCTGCAGTGAACTGTCAAGTCTTCTTTCTTGAAGCCAACATATTATTTGATCAGCAGTTGCCTCTGCATGTTTCTTGCCTTCTACTTCTGCTTCAGGAACAAAGTGAAACAAATAGCGGCCACCAGGTTCGGAACACACAGAGTAGTGTTCTTCTTTGATGAGACCGGGAAACTTTCTGTCCATTCCCTCTACCTCTAGGAGAACTTTTGTGCCATCTCTTCTTCCATCAAACAAAAGGCAAGAGAGACCGTCCTCCTTCAAATCTTTTTCATGCTGATCAGATATTTCCTTAATTATTTTTTCTTGTGCTCTTCTTATCTTATTATGATCTATCACTAAGGATGTATCCTCTCGGCTGATGAGGCCTGCATCTATCCAAGCGGCCGGCAGTGGCAATCTCTGCAGTCTCTCGTAGCCCCGTATGGTGGCGAATACTGCCAAGGGCAATGTTTGAGATGTCTTTAGTGTTGTATTTCATTCTCTTCGGCGAAGGTTCAGATGGCATTTTGGAGCTATCATCTGATGTTGCTTCTTTCTGTTCATCTGAAGAGCTTTCAAAGAAGTGAGAAACCTCTTGATAGAGCTTTTCATCTCTTTGGGTGGCTTCTTCACTCTTCTCTTTCTTCCTTTCTTCCCTCTCTCGGATTTTCTCTTTTTTCTTAGCAACAGCAATCTGTTTTTTGGTTTCTGAATAATCTGCCGAACCAATCTGCATACTTCCTGGGCCTCCTGCCTTTGTTCTCTGCGCCTTTATGAAAGCCAGCTCCAAAACAGAGATCTTCTTTTCACGAGGACAGCGACAATCAATGTGAGGGTGAGGTTCTCTTCTGCATGAGGGAGAACAATTGGCTTCAGAACACAACTCTATGGGACACTGGCAGTTAAAAATGTCAAGAAGAGTATCAAGTGTGTGCAGAAATTTATTTTTCTTTGCTAGTTTTCCTTTACCAAGTGATGTCTCAACTGCTTTGTGACACAGCTTTGTTAATTTTAGCTCAATAGTTCTATACTGATTGAGTACAGGTGGTTTGAATAACACATTAGCTTTTTTCCATTGATGCAGAAGAGGGGGAATCATGTCTCTTATGAGCTCTTTCTCTGTGTAGTTCCTTCTATCCTTTGTATTTTGTTCATGAAGGAGTAACCCTAGTCTCAGCATGTCTCGCACTGTTGGTAGTTCTGATACGGGAAGCTCCTTGCCTGTACCGACTAACAGGCTCAAGTGGCATGACGACTGACTTCTTGTCTTCAATTTTGGCATCTTAGGAATATCTGAAAAGAAAGAAAAACATTTAAGTATTTTATATCAATTACGATGTTTCAAAGTTTAATCATTCGATGTTCTAAAATTCAATCAAAAAAATATTTCATGGGATTACAACATAATTAAACAGAAGAATATGATAATAATAAATAATTATAATAATCAATAATCCATACTTACAGTCAAACTGTAGTATTCGTCTAGTAGAATAACTATGAAGTAGGTACAAGAGCAATAACAGCAAACCACCGTCTATGACATCTAAGAGGCAACTGAGGACTGAGAGTGAGGGACAGTTCTATTCATGTTGTGACTTGTACATTGTACAACAACTATATGACCTTGAAAACACTCCATATGCGATCAGTGGGATAATTCTGTGACAGATGAATAGTTAATCAATTTATGTCCTATTATTTAGTAAAAGAGTCAATTTCTGAAACTTTAAGGTAAAATTGATGTAGGTAAGGGTTATTTTATTTCATTTTGGTTGGCCAATTTCAAGTTTTGACATGAAAAGACACTATATTTTCACTACCAAAATTGATTTGAAAAAAGTTGACAAAATTGACACACCCTACCCACACAGCTCTATTTGACTGGGTGGAATCAAAGGCTTTTCATCTCATCAATTTCCTGCCTCTTACTGGATGTCTTCAACCCCTCTCAATGTATGTATAATCTTATACATGCTCAAATAAGGAAAATTTGGATCACCTGAAGATCCGTCACCCCAGCTATGAAAAACTAGGTAGGGCTATGGGTTGATTGCCTGTTACCTCTCATCCGTTGGAAATTTCCAGCAGATTACAGTGGAGAGGAAACGACAAAACCCTACGTTTTTTCGTTAGTTATGTATATGTAGGTCTTCAAAGGACCTCTTTATGTTTATTTGCCTTCGGTATTTGCGCTGCCTAATGGTAAACAAAGAAATTACTTCACCTTATTATATCGTTGGGCCTCGGTTTTGTTCGTAGGGCGCGACGATCTCTTTCGTTTTACTTGCTATAGGTATTCACTACACTTAAATACCTGAAGGAATAGGCCTATCCTTTTTATAGTTATTAGGTTTTATATTATGAGGATTTCACTGAGAACTGATAGGAAGATAAAGTACATTGTTGTGACGGCAATTTTGGCATGCCGAAATCTTTTACGAAAATAAGAGCAGAAGTTTTAGTTTTAAGATATTTTGTTTAGATCTCCAAAGCAAGGTGGTTTGGGTTGTGACCTATTAATAAATAAATAAATGAAAATGTTTCAGATTGTTGAACGTTCGTTCGAATTTTATTTTTGTGTTCTCACGAGAAGGGTATAAACCAAAACAGCCTTGTAGCCGAGATTTACGGCCGAGGTCAGACCAAGGCCCTAAACCCCAAGGGAAGAGGAAACAAGCGGGGGGGGGGGGGGGTCAAATGTAAAATGGTTTGTTTCGCTTCGCTTCGGGGTGCGACTTTTGTGAGACAGACTCGAATCCACTTGTTAAATTGGACCATGACGTTCCTCATAAAATTGGTAAATCAAGTGGCTTCGAAGAAATAACTATTTAAATTAATTTCTAGGAAAGGGAGGAGTTTATACTTGGGAGGGAGGTCAATATCCAATCAAGGGACAATGATTCGGGGAACACCCAGTAAAGGCTCCTTCTTTCCTTATGTATGGAGGAGAAACTTCGTAGGGACGACCTTATGTATTGAGATTGTTTTGATAGGCCTTTAAAATAGAGTAAGGCGGAGTCCTTGAAATGTTAAGGTATTTTAGAATTTTAAATCAGTTGTATGCTCAAGTCCTCGACCGTCAACAGTGGCTTAAATAACTCTTTAAAACTTGTAGTGAAATAGAAAATTTCTAAGTTGAATTAGAGCTGCCTCACGATTGTACTTAAAATTTGAATTGCCTTCGTTTACGCGAACTTGTGTATAAGAACTTATTGTTAGCGACCGGAAAAGAGAACTTAGAAGATCTTAATTAATGTTAGCCAACAGACCAAGAATTTTGTGAATTTTCAATTAATTTAATTTGGTTCAAATTAAATGTTAAACTATAAGTTTGTGACCTACTGTGCATGACCCGTCAATTATTTGGGAAGGAATCTAATTTATTTGGCGGACTTTTTTTCTTTTTTCTGTTCTGGAAATAAATCTGCGGGACTCGCGCAGAACTGTCGAAAGTATCTTTCCAAAATTTTTGTAAGTAAACCAATTTTCCAAGCTTTTCTTAGATTACGAAATTTGGATTTAGTGCTGTTGTTTTTTGTTACACGCAAATAAAAAAAAGAAAAACCGCCCTGTATAAAGGATTTTTTTTTTTTTTACTTAAATATTTGTAAACATTCTCTGTAAATGAACAATTTGATTTTTTCTTTTTAACAAAATTTGTAATCATACATCAGCTTATTTCTTTCAATGTATATACTAACTGAAGTGAAATTGAATGAACTTTATAAAAGGGAGTGTGTCGTTTCTATGCTACCTTGCAATAGGCCTCTCTTGTAAGCTGAGGGTAAATTAACGTTGAAAGTTTAAAATCCAAAGTGGGCTTCAAGTAAGCCGAGGGAAATTATGCGTATAAAATTAAAGGGCCATCCGAGTGGATAGGCAGAGTCATCCTGAACTAATGGAACACGCGCGTAAGAAATAAGTGCAATTGAAAAAGGTGCGCACCACATAAATTAAAGGGTTGCGCACGACATCTTACTTGCTTAAAGCATCGCTGTAACATAAGCAGCTCAGAATGCCGTAATTTTCATGAGTCAGCAGTGGAAAATTTTGATATAAAATAATAAATTTGGTTTTCTGCAGGCCCAGTGCCTACATATGAGGTTCTTGTATGGCAATTAATTTCATTCCCAATAGGCTATGTCGCCAATCCCGAGGCAATTTTGAAGTTATTTAATTCAATAAATTAATAATTTTTATTTAATTAAGAAATAAAGGTATCACATACGATACCATATTGTAAACATGTATAGTTTTTCCATACCAGCCTTTTATAGTTACCTTTGTAAGGCAAGCTAACGAAAATATCACGTAACCTAACCAATCGTTAGGTCTACTGTACGCCCTTGACGATTGGTTAGGTTAGGTCGTGATATTTTCGTTAGTTAACCTTATAAAGCTAACTAAAAAAGGCTGGGGTGACGGATCTTCAGGTGATCCGAAAATTCTTATAAACAATAAAAAGATTTGGACAGGCTAGCTGTCTCGGGTACTAAATGACAGGTGGAGTTCAATGTTCAAAATTGTAAAGTCACATATTTTAGTAACTGTGTACGGATATACGAAACTCATTTATTATAAGAATTATAGGGAATTGTGAACACTCATCAGTTTAGAGAAGTAATGTGAATTAATACAAATGTTACCCTCCCCGGCAAAATCCGATATACAGTTTTCTTTGTGCACATAAAGAATAGAGTTTTAGCACAGACATTTGATGTTGCTTTATTAATTATCACTATGTTTGGAGAGGCAGCCAATATTAAACAAGTGTTGGGTATTCTAATTTTGTTGTATATAGAAATCTTCTGTACTGGGTGTATTATTTTTGTCTTGATGGGTATATATATATATAGTGTGTATATATATATATACAAACTCAGAATGGTCCCCTGAGAAACTTGTATGTTAAACACAGACCGTGCATGGGACAAGGAACTCTTCTCGGAAATTACATCCACTATAGTTCGAGTAAGTAACGATAAATGACAAATACTATAGTTTTTTCTTTTTCATGATGGAAAGGCCAACGTGGGCACCGAGTTACTCGCAAAGAGGCCACAAAATATAGCTTCCCTCACCAGCTATCTGCAAAGCAGATAGGATCCAACTTTGGGACAGGATCTAGGGTTTACAGCTTACACCTAGCCTACTACATTCGGAACCTCAATATACGCAAGTAACTCGTTGCATTCACGTCGGATTGAGTACATGAAAGAAAAAGGGGTAACTATTGTATTTTTAGCCAAAAAACAAAACTTAAACCTCAACCGGGACACTGAGCGTCCTGAAGCTGGATCCTATCTGCTTTGCAGATAGCTGGTAAGGGAAGCTATATTTTGGGGCCTCTCTGCGAGTAGCCCGGTGCCCACGCTGGCCTTTCCATCATGAAAAAGAAAAAACTATAGTATTTGTCATTTATCATAACTTATTCGAACTATAGTGGACGTAATTTCCCAGAAGATTTCCTTGTTCCATGCACGGTCTGTGTTTAACATATGTATGTATATATATATATATATATGTGTGTGTGTGTGTGTGTGTGTGGGTGTGTGAGTGTATATATGTTAAGTAGCTCCAGTGTGTATAATGTTATAATGTTTCAGACCAACAAAGACCCTAGGATCCACTCATGGCTGGTCTACCTATCTCTGTTCGTAATTGTGTATTGTGCATGTCCTCCGTGGTAGCGGAGAGGACCTACAATTTTACGTGGGTTCCCAACCTCAAAGCCTTAATTTTACTACCTTAAACTATACACTGTACATTCGTAATTGCGGCGGTTTGTTCTACATTCGTAATTGCGGCATTTTGCTGTACATTCGTAATTCCCTTAGGGCTATTGAGGTTAAGATAGATTTTCCGGCAGCAATTAATGCGATATGCGTTGAAGTTAGGGCGCGTAGTATTAGTTTTAATTTTGTTGTTGTTTATAGACCTCCCGTTCAACCCTTCGACACCGATAGTACATTTTACTCACTTCTTGGTAACTTTATTAACAATCGGAATAGTATAATTGTCGGAGACTTTAACTGCCCTAATGTTCATTACGAGACTTTTACTGGTAATGAGGAGGGTTTGAGATTGATTGAGTTCATGGAGGATAATTTTTTACGACAGATAGTTACCGAACCAACGCGCGTGACAATAATTTAGATTTCGTGATGACGAATGGCGAAAATATAGTCGATAGTTTAGAAGTAGGCGAGAGTTTAGGATGTAGTGATCATCAAATTCTTAGATTTAAGTTATTGATAGAAAACACTAAGGATAGTAACGTAATAGAAGTCCCTGATTTTCGTAGGGCTAATTTTGATAGTTTTGCGAATAGGATGAGAGTAGTGGACTGGGATAACTTATTTATGGGTAATAACACAAATTTGCATTGGGAGGCGTTTAAAGAAAGTTTTAGGAATATTGAAAGGGAGTTTATTCCTCGTAGGCCCAAGCGCGCTAGAAATCATGGTAGGCCCAAGTGGTGGACTAGGGAAATAGGCGAGTTCATAAACGAGCGTAACAGAGGGTATAGACTTAATAAGCTCAATGGCACGGCAGCTAACTTTAATAGATATATCGAGCTTAGACGTCAGGTTAAAAGATCAGTCAGGAATGCTAAGCGTAATTTAGAGATACTTATAGCTGCGGATAGTAAACATAATCCAAACAAGTTTTTTGACTACGTCAATAATCGTAAGCCGATAAAAGATAACATAGGCCCTCTAGTGGATGTTAACGGCGCATTGGCTTCTGACGCTCAGGCGATGGCCGGTATTTTCAATCACTTTTTTGCGACAGTTTTTACCGTGGAAGACGTAAATAATGTCCCCGATGTGGACGATATCGTTCCATTTAGTAGCGAGACTATTTTGGATGAAATAACTGTTTACGAGGATGAGATTGCGCATTATATCGATAGGCTAAAAGTTAGCAAGGCTCCAGGCCCTGACGCTTTTTATCCCAGGCATTTGAAAGATTTGAAAGACGTTATCGTAGGCCCCTTAACGAAGATTTTTAATCAGTCACTCGAAACGGGGATTATTCCTGAAGACTTCAAATTAGCTAACGTCACGCCTTTTTTAAAAAAGGCGACCGCACGTAGCTAGCAATTATAGGCCCATTAGCTTAACGTCAATTGTCGGTAAACTTTGGAATCTGTAGTTAGGGATCGTATCATCGATCACTTAGAAAGTAGAGATTTGATTAATAGTAGTCAGCATGGGTTTCGACGCCATATCTTGTTTAACTAATTTGTTAGAATTTTATAACGAAATAGTGCGCGAATACGATAGGCATAGAGCGGCTGACGTTATTTATTTAGATTTTAAAAAGGCGTTCGATACAGTTCCGCATAGAGATTAATTGCGAAGGTTAAAGCGCACGGTATACGCGGTCAGGTAGCTAACTGGTTAGAGAATGGCTTCGTGCTAGGAGGCAGAGGGTCGTTTAATGGTAGTGAATCGGGTGGTTGGATGTAGGTAGCGGTGTCCCACAGGTTCAGTGTTAGGCCCATTGCTATTCGTAATTTACATTAACGACATAGATGTAGGATTGACTAGTAACGTGTCAAAATTCGCGGACGATACTAAAATAGGCGGTAAGGGTGTTAACGAGGACGATAGAAATAGGCTCCAAGACGATGTAAATAGGATTATGGAGTGGACGGATAAGTGGCAGATGCAATTTAACGTAGACAAATGTAAAGTTTTGCATGTAGGTTCTCGTAACAATAATTACACGTACACGATGGATGATAGAGAGTTAGCGAGCGTTGACGAGGAAGTAGATTTAGGCTTAGGCGTATCTAAGGATTTAAAAGTTAGGAACCAGTGCCTGGAGTCTTGCGCAAAAGCTAATAGGATGTTAGGCTTCATAGCGCGTAATTTCAAATTTAAATCGAAGGATATTATATTGCCCCTTTACAAGTCCCTAGTGAGGCCTCATTTAGAATATGCCGTTCAGTTTTGGTGCCCGTATTTGCGCGAGGATATTGATAGGTTAGAAAGGGTTCAGCGTCGTGCCACGAAATTAATTCCGTCATTGCGCAACAAGCCTTATGAAGATAGGATAAAAGAGTTAGACTTGCATTCACTCGAAACTAGGAGATTAAGGGGGGAGCTTACTGAAGTTTTCAAAATCGTTAATAACATCGATAACGTAAATTTTGACATTGTTCACTTTCGATAATAGCAATACTCGTAATAACGGATTTAAGTTGCGTGGCAGACGTTTCATTACTAATATCGCTAAAAACTTTTTTACGTTTAAAGTAATTGATAAATGGAATAATCTTCCGCGTCAGTCGTTCACTCTACCAGCGTTAATATGTTTAAGAACCGTTTAGATAGGCATTTTAAATATATTAACGGTGTTTAAAATAAAAAACAATTAGTAACCGGAGCTCTGGGGGTGGTGGTCGAGGATGAGTCTGTTGACGATTAATGCCAGCTTGTGACATGCCAGCGTGTGATGCCAGCAATGAAATAAAATAAAAAAATTAGACTAACATGAACGTAGATGTAGCTCGTAGAGTAAACTAACCCACTTTTAGTTTAACTTTACTTATTTTTTTCTTTTCTTCTCCTTAATTGCATGTCTGTAACACTCTTTACTTGCATGTTTGTAGTTTGCATGGTATGACTGTGAGTTAACACTGTGTTTGCATGGTTTGTAAGCGTTCTTATTTTACTGCTTTTCATCTTTCACCCCTTTTCTATTCTCTCCGACTATTTTTCTGACTTGTCGGCAGTGGCCGGCGGATGATGATGGTGAGTCTTTTTCTCTTTTTCTGAATGAATGTTAACCCACGTGATAGGTGTTGCTACTTACTTAACCCTTATTCTCTTCTCTTAACCCCCTACTCTTTCTTTCTCTCGGGCTAACCTTAGAGTGGATCTTAGGGTCTTTGTTAGCCTTAGCTTCTGTAGATCTGTAGAACATATGCGTCTAATCGATTTTTAAAATGTTTATAGACGTGCTACTAATTACTTCTACCGGCAAACTATTCCAGCTATTTACTATTCTATGCGTAAAAAGTTTTGGCAACTGCTGTCTCGAACCTTCTACTTGTCAACTTACACCCGTTATTTCTAGTCCTATTATATTGAGATATTTCGAAAAAGTATCTCTCTATCTACGTTATCGAACCCATTCATAATTTTGAAAACCTGGATTAGATCACCCCTTAGCCTCCTAGTCTCGAGTGTAGTCAATTTTAACTCCTTAAGCTATCCTCGTACGACTTCGACCTAAGCGACGGAATCATCTTAGTTGTCGTCTTTGAACTCTTTCGATTTTGTCTATATCTTTTCGCATATGCGGATTCCAAAATTGGATCGCGTACTCCAAATGGGGTCTAACTAATGATTTATAAAGAGGAACAATAATATCGCGCGATTTGTACTCAAAATTCCGAGCTATAAAACCTAGCACTTTGTTCGCTTTATTGACCGCTGCTGTACTTTGTTTCGCTACTTTTAAATCACCAGTGACTATAACTCCTAAATCTTTTTCCTGCTCTACGCTCGCTAACTCCTTCCCTGACATACTATACGTAAAATTACCGTTACGCGAACCTATATGTAAAATTTTGCACTTATCGACGTTAAATCTCATTAGCCATGTGACAAACTCAACGATTTTATTCAGATCTTCCTGGATTTTTACCTCTATCTTCGTCATTAATCGCCCTACCACCCAACTTCGTATCATCCGCAAACTTTGAAACTGTATTGACTAGGCCGACATCTGAATCGTTAATATATATAAGAAAAAGCAAGGGACCCAATACAGAACCCTGAGGAACGCCGCTCGCTATATTAGCCCAACACGACTCGGCTCCATCAATGACCACCTTCTGTTTCCTACCTCGCAACCACTCTTCTATCCAATTTATTACTACACCCTGATTCCATGAGCCTTAGTTTTTTTCAATGAGTCTTTTGTGCGGTATGGTGTCAAACGCTTTTTGAAAATCTAAATACACTACATCAACCGCCCGATGACTATCGTAAACTTCAACGACGCGTTGAAAAAATTCTAAAAGATTTGTTAAGCAAGATTTGTTTCGCCTAAAACCGTGCTGCGTATTTCTAACCAAGTTATGCAATCTAAGTGTTCGACTATACAATCCCTAATTATTGATTCTAGTAGCTTACCTACAACAGACGTTAAATTGATTGGCCTATAATTTCTTGCCGCACCTTTATCGCCTTTCTTAAAGATAGGTGTTACATTTGCTAACTTGAAATTTTCTGGTACGCGCCCTTCAGAAATAGACGCATTAAAAATCTTTGTTAGCGGCACAACAATGCTTTCTTTTAATTCTTTTAGTTGTCTGGGATATATGGAATCCGGCCCCGGTGATTTACGCATTTTTATTTTATCAATATAGTGCATTACGTCCCTTTCACTAACCACAATATTATCCAAAGTATTACCATTATCAAAAGGTATTATGTCTATGACTGTAGGGATATTCGTTACATCTTCTATAGTAAAAACTTCTGTAAAAAATTTGTTTAGCAATGTAGCCATTTACTTGTTTTCAGAAACTAGCTCTCCGTTAAAATTTTTTATCGGCCCAAGACGCTTTTTACTGGATTCCTATTGTTGACGTATTGAAAGAATCGCTTGTGGTTTTCTTTGCCGTCACGAGCTTTAGAGATTTCAAATTATTGAAGTATTCCTTTATTTGCGTCTAATGCATACACAATTCTTCTCTACTGGTTGTGTTATGTTTGATGTAGATATATGTGTTAAATAACATATAAATAAATTTCTGTGTCATTAAAAAGAAAGTTTAGAAAAATATTTTTTGTCTTAAAGGGCAACGCTTTCAACTTTCACACCAGCTGCTGAGAAGGCTGCCAGACTTGCCAGGTAAAAGATTAGGCAGTTGATATTCTGTTCTTGCATTCCTGTTGCAACCTACAAAAGAAATTAAAGAAATGTATTTGTATATTTTCTCTCTATACAGGGTGTCCCAGAATTAACTATCTATTTTAATGAAATCGGACAAATTTTTTAAAAACACTTTTATTTATGTTTATTATGTTTAATATGTGTTAAAAATGTATAAATTTCTAAATTTTTGTCATAATTTTATTTTCATAATTTTTTCATTATCTGGTCCAATGAAAGACCGTCTGAAGTCATAGAATGGCAAAGAGACTCTCCAAAAGTTAACGTGTGGCTTGGAATGACCAAATCCAAAATTTATGGCCCATTCTTCTTTGCGGAAGCAACTGTAACAGGTACCGTCTACCTTGATATGCTTCAGCAGTTTCTCGAACCACAGCTTCTTGATGATGGCATTCTTGATAATGTTGTGTTTCAACAAGATGGAGCACCATAAATTTGGATTTGGTCATTCCAAGCCACACGTTAACTTTTGGAGAGTCTCTTTGCCATTCTATGACTTCAGACGGTCTTTCATTGGACCAGATAATGAAAAAATTATGAAAATAAAATTATGAAAAAAATTTAGAAATTTATACATTTTTAACACATATTAAACATGATAAACATAAATAAAAGTGTGTTTTTAAAAAATTTGTCCGATTTCATTGAAATAGATAGTTAATTCTGGGACACCCTGTATATTTCCTTGTATTTATGGTCTGAAATAAAGTGTTTGCTTCTCGCCGACTTTTTATACAATGGGTCAAATGGGTAACTCCGTTTAAGTTAGTCTAAAACAAGTGTACGTTGTTATAGAGGTAAATTATTTTCTTATACAAATGAACTAGTGGGTAGAGAGGATATTTATATATGAGAGAGAATTGCTCTTTGTATAAATAACTGTAAATAAAGTTATTAGGTAGGACCTGTGTATTGATGCGGCTGGCAACTTTCCCGCCAGCTGATGGGAAACTGCTTAAAGGATATAATATAAAATAAACCAACAGTAAATAGGTAAATTATAGCCACCCATGTATCTAAATTGATTTACATAAATTCATTAGCATATAAATAAATTTCCGTGCCTTTATAAAGAAAGTTTAGAAAGATAATTTTTGTTTTAAAGGGCAACGCTGGCAACTTTCACACCAGCTACTGAGAAGGTTGCCAGATTTGTCTGCTAAAAGAATGGAGAGTTAATATTCTGTTCTTGCATTCGTGTTGCAACCTACTAAAGAAATTAATGAAGTGTATTTATATATTCCCGTTTGTATTTCCTTCTTTTTATGGTCGGAAATAAAGTGTTTGCTGCTCGCCGACTTTTTATATATCATAGTAAAACACAGGCTCTGTCCAAAAATAGGATATTTTTACAAAAAATGAATAAGTTAGCCCTAAAACTAAAGTCTGGTTTAAAATTAAATGAATATTTGTTTATAATATGCTTAGAAGCAATATACTCGTATGTATATAGTAATGCAAAACTTGTTTAAAAAAATTGGCAGTATGATAGAATCTTTAATGGGGGTAAAAGGAGAAAAATAAATAAGTTACCCTAAAAATAAAATCTAGTTTTATTATAAAATTAAATGAATATTTTTATAATAAGTTAAAGATATATTTGGATATTAAGTCAAAAATTTTGTTTTTGCTTTAAATTTGGTTTACCGTTTTTCAGTTTTTGTTTGAAAGAACAGACAGTATTCCAATCCATGACAATCGTGATGGCATTCCGTTCGAGCTGATAATTAGATTTACCTATTACACTGGTCAACACTCATTTTATTGCCAATCATATTAGAGTGATTTTGGGGTAACTTTGTGGTGCTGATTCCGAATATGACATCGGTTTTGCTAGATTGGCTCTAATTTATGAGATAATTGGTACCCCATTGAAACACGTAAAAATGCAAAAAATTTAATGTTCAGGCGGAGCCTACTTACTGGTTGGGTGGCCGATGACTTATATACGGAGGGGGAATATTCTAGAATGATCGCGGAGTAAACACTAAGAATATTCGCGTGTCTCACCATCTAGAATGTTCCGGTAGTTTCCCATATGCACGCGTTATGGTTACGTTTCCTATTAATTGAGGGTATTCATTATCTCAAGAACTAGAGCCAAATCGGAAAAACTACTTTCATTTTGGAATTCAGCAACCCCAAAATACCCTAAATTCGTACGAATTTCCTTGGCAACGAAACAAAAAAATTTTTTTGTTGACCTGTGTTATCTGTGCCGTTTTTTGAGACCTTACTGGTCTAATGGGTGATGGTGGTGATACTGTCTATGATTATGAGGTATGGCATACTTGCATGTATTTTGTTATTTTTGAGATGGGGTTATATATGAAGGGGTTTGTGAGGTATTCTAAGGAATGCTTGTTCGTATCTATTTTATTATAATAGAACTGCGTTAATTCTCCTTCACGTGTGCACATTATGTGCGTGTGTTTTGTTATTTTTTGAGGTGGGGCTATGTGTGAAGGAAATTATGAGGTATTCTGAGGAAGGTTTGGCCACGTGTATTTTTTGGGATAGAACTGCGTTAATTCTCCTTTACGTGCGTTTGTCATATACGATGTGCGTGTGTGTGTTTTGTGAGGCAAAGCGATGCAAATTCTCCTTTATATGTACGTACAAGGAAATAACTGTGTACATCCTATACGACTGGCTGTGAGGCGTTTACGATTGGCTTTTTGCTTTTGCTTTATTCAACAACCTGGTGGAAAACTTTTAAACTTTGTAAGCACTATCTCGTAAAGAACGCAGCCACACTTTCTGAACTTTCCATACCAGTATTCGAATCTTTTCCTCCATTAACAATTCAGGAGCCTATGGGTATACTGCATACTACAGACAACGGCAAAAGGATACAAAAATTTAAAACACCAAACCTCTTTGCGCTAAGAAAACAAATTTAAAATAATCGCATTCAATTTACATTTACATAATAATAATAATAATTCAAATTTTATTCACTTTAATTTTGGAAATACAAAATATTTTAGTACATGTATCTTGGATGCGTCATACACACAAACTATCTTAACAGTACCTTTGATTCAAGATACATACATTTCCACTTTTAGACGCCATCTCCTGTTATTCGACAGGCAAAACTAATTCATTCTTTATATATATATATATATATATATACACACACATGCGGGAGGTGGGCGTATGTAGAAGAATTACGGCATTTGTTCGAGTGAGGCCCGTGGTGTAATGGTTATCATATCTGACCGGCAATCGGAAGATCCCGGGTTCGATTCCCGGGTGGTTACCTCATTTTTTCATTTGTTCGTTCCCTCTTCTCATCTTGCGGGGAATGTTCTCCTATACAATCGTCGTTCTTTACATTATTTATACTGCGTGTTCTTTGCAGTTGAAATGTATATATAGATACGTCATGCGGGAGGTGCCACCTTGGGGCATTGGTTTCTGCGCGTATGTAGAAGAATTACGGCATTTGTTCGAGTGAGGCCCGTGGTGTAATGGTTATCATATCTGACCGGCAATCGGAAGATCCCGGGTTCGATTCCCGGGTGGTTACCTCATTTTTTCATTTGTTCGTTCCCTCTTCTCATCTCGCGCGGAATGTTCTCCTATACAAGCGTCGTTCTTTACGTTATTTATACTGCGTGTTCTTTGCAGTTGAAATGTATATTAATATATATATATATATATATATATATACACACACACACACATATATATATATACACACACACATATATATATATATATATATATATATATTTATTTATTTTAATTTGGTTACACAAATACTTTAAAAATTTTAAAATTGACCGTGGAAGCAAACAAATGTAAAAGGTTTTTCTTTTATTTCTACTAATAATAGTAATGCATGAATAAGAGATCTGGTTAAAATTAATTTTAATTCACAATTCAGCACAATTATGAAATTAGAAATCGAAAAAAATTTAAGACTACGAATTTTATTTAGTATTTGGTTGCCCCAGATATCAGAATTAAGCAATCGGTATCATATCCTAAATTTATAGTCATCTACACTAGTGTTGAAAAATCGAAACTTTACAAACCGGTTTTTAATCGATCTGTTTTTGAAAACCGGTTTTAACCGGTTATGACCGAAAAGTATAGTCATTTTTAAAAGCCACAATTGAAAGGTACTGACTTTAACTCTTAACAAGCATAGCTTATCGCCTATTTTTTTGTCAAAAGAATGCAAAAATGCAGCATCATATGTATGCATATGAATAAGAAAATGACAACTTTGACATATTTTATTTTAGCCAAAATAATACATTATTCAAACAATTTAGATTTTAAATAATTTTTTAAAATAAAACATCTATACTTACAAAGAAATAAACTTTTTGTAAAAAAATTATAAAGAATAAAAATAAAATTTATCTCTATTTTGGAAAAAACATTGAAATAAAATTTTTTAATAAAAAAAACTTTACATAGAAAACAGAAAATTGACTCTTCGTGTAAGAAAAAATATATAAATTAATTTAGATTTTATCCCTATTTTGGAAATGACATCTTAAGAAACAAAGGGCATTAAGGGTCTTATACTGCGAATAGGGCTTTAGTCGACTGACTCTACACTACAGCCTACATGATGAGACAAACTGAAGATCGAGTTGCCAGATAGGCAAAAATTATACTGAAGAGCAGTTGCCAGTTTGTCACAATTTAACTTAATAGGTAATGTATTCGAAGTTATTTTTTGTGCGCTGTAGCGCGTAGCTGCACGTTCGCGCAAGTTTGAGCCAAATAAAAATCAATCGATAAAACCGGTTTTTTCTTTCGGTTTTCGATTTTTAGGGGAATTTTACAAACGGGTTGAAAACCGGTTTTTACAAACCGGTTTTCAACACTAATCTACACTTAATTACCAGTAGTGAAAGAGCAACCGATAAGAGGTTGCTTTAAAGCTACTAGCCTAAATAAAAAAAATTGAAGAATACAACAACAAATTCGGTCAGATGGAATTCACTCACTACTATTATTACTGTCAGCATGAACTTTCAGGTGGCTCCTTAGATTTCCCAAGGCTCCTGCTTTATATGGACATCGCGTGCAGGCGAATGGCTTCTCTCCAGTATGAATCCTGAGGTGGCATTTCAAAGCGCTACTCTGAGTAGAGCAGTACGAGCAATGGGAGCAGGAATACGGCTTCTCCCCGGTATGAGTTTTAATGTGACTATTTAGGTTTGTCTGATTGAATGATCTGTAACTGCCTAACTGGCTGCCTTCTAAGCCAGATGGCTGTGATGCTGAAGACACCATTATGGGTTGCGCCATGGCTACGAATGGGTGGGTCTTCTCTCCTCCTTCTTGTGTTTTATTTTAGGCTACTTACCTTTGAGCGGTCTAACCCCGGCCCTCCGCTACATATATATACAATTCGTATATATGTTAAAGAAGCTTTGTCTTTTCTCTACATGCAAACGCACCCACATCCATATATTTCATATAGTTTTGTGGTCATGAGCAGCCAGGTTAGGTTACCCTCTCCCCCTTGGAGCTTACACATATACAACTCATATATATATTTTTTTTGGGGGGGGTGGTAAACAAGGCTATCATCATGTTGCATGCAATTGCATTGCACGTGACATTTTTGTGGTTATATTATTACTGCCGCTAAATAATTGTTTTTAGAACATTGCATTTTTGCTTCAAATGTTTTTTGTATTACAATGTTTTTGTCCTTTTCTTTTCAAGGTATATTATCATGCACACATAAAAATTTGCCTATTTGCAGGACACATTTTCCAGACTTGTCCTTGATTTTTGTTGGTCACACCTTTTTGTTTTGAATACAAATTCTGCACAAAATTAGCGCTCATCCTCCCTTTTGAACAGAAGATTTTAAGGCAGGGAGAACTTGACATTCATGAACCACTTACACTTTGAGTGCAGCTTCAGAAATTTGAAGGTCAAAATTTTGGTGCTACTGTAGTATGCGGTCTACCTACGATTCGGCGGTCTACCTTTCAATTATAGCTTCTTATCTTCTTATTATTTTATTATTAGGTTAATTGTACGCCCTTGACGATTGGTTAGGTTAAGTCGTGATATTTTCGTTAAAAATAACGAAAATATCACGACTTAACCTAACCAATCATCAAGGGCGTACTGTAGTATGCGGTCTACCGTTAAGTATGCGGTAGTAGTATGTTTAACTTCTTTAATAATTCCTTAATCGTGTAAATTAAATTATAATACCTTTTAATTCATTTTCAATTCCTTTTAAATATTTTGAACGGTAGACCGCATACTACAGTAGAAACTTAACGGTAGACCGCATACTACAGTAGAAACTTAACGGTAGACCGCATACTACAGTAGAAACTTAACGGTAGACCGCATACTACAGTAGAAACTTAACGGTAGACCGCATACTACAGTAGAAACTTAACGGTAGACCGCATACTACAGTAGAAACTTAACGGTAGACCGCATACTACAGTAGAAACTTAACGGTAGACCGCATACTACAGTAGAAACTTAACGGTAGACCGCATACTACAGTAGCACCAAAATTTTTATGACTGCAGTATTTTTATAAATTTATGAACTAACTTATTTTTCCTCGATTTCACAAAAAAGTAAAAACTTTGCACAAGCAAGGTCTGACTAGATGCACAAAATTATTTAAACCAACAGAAATTATAAAATAGCTCCGTTGGACGGAGCTTAGAACTCTTGACATATAAACCCACCTCAGCGTCACGCGGACAAATAATTTACTCAGCTGAACAAATTTTCGCCACATAAGATTTATACAACTTTTTTGTAGTGAGCGAATTTGTTCGATTTTTACATCAAATTAATCGCGACGACGTCCTCTATCTTTTGGTGCAAAATGCGTGTGGTGTAATTTCTTCTGAAAAAAAGTTATGGTCTTTAGAAGAGCCGTCCGCGAATTGCTACGCAGGCCAAAAGAAGGGTGCTACTGTAGTATGCGGTCTACTTACGATTCGGCGGTCTACCTTTTAATTATAGCTTCTTATCTTCTTATTATTTTATTATTAGGTTAATGTACGCCCTTGACGATTGGTTAGGTTAAGTCGTGATATTTTCGTTAAAACTAACGAAAATATCACGACTTAACCTAACCAATCATCAAGGGCGTACTGTAGTATGCGGTCTACCGTTAAGTATGCGGTAGTAGTATGTTTAACTTCTTTAATAATTCTTTAATTGTGTAAATTAAATTATAATTCCTTTCAATTCATTTTCAATTCCTTTTAAATATTTGAACGGTAGACCGCATACTACAGTAGAAACTTAACGGTAGACCGCATACTACAGTAGCACCAAAAGAAGTTTTGTCCACGATATATATATACACTGTGTATATATATATATATATATATATATATATATATATATATATATATATATATATATATATATGGCTAATATTCAAGGAATAAGAACAAACCAATCACTCAACAAAGTTTCGTACCTGAAAGGATTTATGGACGAAACAAGGGGGCACATCGCATGCCTCACAGAAACTCATATTAAAGATTGTCAAAGAAATTGTGAAAACTGCGAACATTGTATTGATCAGAAAGAGATAAATATAGAGGGCTTCAACTTACTAAGAGCGGATAGAACAACGAGACGTAAAGGTGGCTGTGCTATATATGTACATGAAGGTCATATGACAGAGACGATAATAAGTAAATCAAGCAGCTTTATGGAACTCCTAGCAGTGAAAATAGAAAAACTAAACGTGATACTAATAGTCATCTAAGACCTCCAAACACCACAACCGAAAAATTCTCTGAAGCCATTGATGACATCAGAAAGATAATAAAGGCCATAAACCCTCCATCCCCTAATATAATGATCAGCAGAGACTTTAACTTCCCATTTATAAAATACAAAAAGGTGGATAGGAATATATATATATACCAGGACAAGGGGGGCACAAGAGAAGACCAGGATCAAGCAAAAATGTTGATAGGTCTCACAAATAAGTTCATGGTGACACAGGAGATAACAGAAAATACCAGAAAACAAAATGCCAAGATCTGGGATTGACGAATAACACGAACTTGATTGCTGATATAAAAATAACCCCACCCATTATCTCAGACCACAACTTAATCGGGATATCAACAAATATGACGACAACATTAAATGACAATACACATATTGAGGAGAGAAGCAAATTTGGGGCCTTTAACTTAAACTCCAAGACTATAAATTGGGAAGCAATCAGATCGCACATGGGCCAGATAGAGCAGAGAACAGTTTTAGAGAATAAAACAACTGAAGAAATGCTAACAACCTTGGAAGAAAAACGCTGAGAATTTTAGAAGAATATGCTCTGAAATCACAGCCAAAAGGAAAGAGGAGCTGGCTAAAGAGGCAAAAGAGAAGGATATTCCGCGAAAGAAAGAGAGTGGAGGCAAAGTTAGCCAACTGCGGAGATAATGCCAGGAAAGTAATACAAGAAAAACTGGAGGGTATCGATAGGGAAATACAAGCACTGATTAAGGACCATACAGAGAGGGAAAAGGAAGAGGCGGTAGAAGCAATAAAGGAAAATCCAAAATACTTCTATAGCTATGCGAAAAGGAAAACAAAAACGCGCGCCGCTATTGGGCCCTTAAGGAAGAGAAATAATGAACTAACCGACGATCCAAAAGAAATATCTGAAGCATTGAAAGCCCAGTATGAATCAGTTTTTAGTACCCTAAAAAGTGACAAAGCGATACCTGACATAGATGCATTCTTTGAAGAGAAATTGCAAGGAGAGTGTATAACAGAATTTGATTTTACACCAGAAGATGTAGCGAGAGCTATAGGACAAATGAAACCACATTCAGCTGCAGGTCGGGACAACTGGAACACATTATTGATTAAAAACTGTAAAAATGAAATAGCTACACCTTTATAGCTGATATGGAGAAGATCCATAGACACTGGGGAAATACCGAGCATCTTGAAAAGGGCAAACATTGTCTCTATATATAAAGGCGGGGAAAGATCTCAAACAAAGAACTATAGAACAGTGTCATTGACGTCCCATCTCACCAAAGTATTTGAAAGAATAGTTAGAGAGAAAATTTATGATTTCTTGGAGACACTGGAAAGATTCAACGAAAATCAGCACGGATTCCGATCAGGAGATCATGCCTATCACAACTAATAGAACACTACAACAATATTCTAGATGCACTGCAAGGCAATGACAACTACGATGTGAGGAACAGACAAAGTGAGGAAATAGATCTACAACTTCCCCAGAGAACGTCTATAGGTCGTCAAAATTCAAGGTATATCATCATCAGAATCGGAAGTACTCAGCTCAGTACCACAACGGACAGTACTGGCCCCACTCCTGTTCATTATCATGCTAACAGACATAGACAGCGGAGTAAACAGCAACAGCAGAGTAACATTCTTTGCAGATGATACAAAGATCAGCAGAAAAATCAGCGATGTAAATGAAGTGGAGGCCTTGCAGAGGGACACGAACAAAATATACAAATAGTCACAAGACAACGACATGACATTTAACACAGATAAATTTCAGCTCTTGAGATATGGTAGAAAAGAGTTACTTAAACAGACTGCATATTATGCTCCAGATAGACAGGAAATTCAGAGAAGCACGAAAGCGATCGATCTGGGTCGCCGGACAGGTACTAAGAACGTTCAAAAGAAGGGACAGGACAGTAATGATTCCCCTGCTAAAAGCACTGATTATACCAAAACTCGAATACTGCTCAGTTTTGACGTCCCCCATATAAAAAGGAAGAAACTAATAAACTAGAAGAAACGTAGAGACATTTCACAGCCAAAATTGATGGCTGCAAAGAACTCAACTATTGGGAAAGACTATGTAAACTAAATCTGTACTCCCTGGAAAGAAGAGAGAGGTACACTATAATCTACATATGGAAAATGATCGAAAAACTGGTACCATACCTAAAACTAAACCCAATTACAATTCAAACAACACTGGAAAATAGGAATGGCAAAATGTGTAGTGTTCCCAAATTAAAGGCCCGACAAGGGACCTTCTCAACTCTGAAGGAAAATAGCTTGGTTGTCACGGGGCCAAGACTTTTTAACCAGCTTCTAAAGGACCTCAGAAACGTTACAGGGGTCAAAGTTGAAGTTTTCAAGAGAAGACTAGATGCCTGGCTCAGAACTGTACCAGATGAGCCGGATGTACCTGGCTATGTACGTTGGAGAGCGCAAGAAAGTAACTCGCTCCTCCACCAAGCCAGACCTAGAGGCGGGGCCACCAGCTTGACCTTCATGTGAAAAGAGACCAACGCACGGAACAGCAACAAGGTTAACAAGGTTATATGTATATACGAGTGCATATATATATATGGGAATGAACTCAGAATGGTCCCCTATAGTGGATTTAATTATCCCAGAAGAGTTCCTTGTTCCATGCACTGTCTGTGTGTTTCATATATATATATATATACTGTATATGGAATGAATTTCACACTCAAACACGTAATAAGAATAAATGATGCAAACCCACAAGGAAAAAGAAAAATGATTCTAAGGCCTTTCGTGTATTCAACAGTACACCTCGTCAGGTCAGGCTCGTTCGGCTTTCCATCATGAAAAAGAAAAAACCTATAGTATTTGTCATTTATCATTACTTATTCGAACTATAGTGGATGTAATTTCCCAGAAAAGTTCCTTGTTCCATGCACGGTCTGTGCTTAATATATATATATATATATATTATATATATATACAGGGTCTGTCAAAAAAAACTAAGCCAAATTCAAACCTTTATTAAAACAAAACCATTTATCTAATTAAGTTGAATTTTTTACACAATAAAGTATAGGTAATCACCTATTATCCTTTAAATTGTTATGACGATATCTTCAGAATTGTTAATTTTATTAATAATTAACTAAAAAGTGAGATTCTCTTACTTAACATGAAAATTTTTTTTTTTACGATATACTGTAGATAATTTTTAGTTTAATAAAATTAAAAGAACTGTTCAATATGATTCCCTTGCATTTCTATCACTTTTTTTAATCTTGGTCTGAATTCGTCTATTGCTCGATTTATTTGCTCTTGGGGAAGCTCTGCCCATTTTGCGATAATCAACTCACGCAAATGATTGACATCCCTTATTCTGTTCCTATGCACTCTCTCTGCCAAGTTTTCCCATATTCCGTAGTCTACAGGGTTTAGGTCAGGGCTGTTAGGTGGCCAATTATTCGGTTCCAGAAATTCAGGCACATTCTTTTTCAAATATTCGATGGTTGTTTTGGCAGTATGTGATGTTGCACCATCTTGTTGAAAAATAAAGTAACCTTGACTAGCCAAGTTTCTCATTTCTGGAAGCATTTTCTCAAGCAGGGTATTTGAATAATATTGAGCATTAATTTTCACTCCTGGCTCAATAAAAAATATTGAAGTTTTTCCCAACTTGGACACTCCAACAGAAACCATGACGCTAGAAGAAAAGTGACTCCTTGTTGCGTACAGTCTTTCATCTTGGGTTTCATTTTTCTTCGCAACATCAGAATAAACCCGGTCATTCTGTGAGTTTCTTGGTGGCTCTACCGTAAAACGTTTTTCATCCGTAAAAAATGTCTTGGAAAGTTTATCTTCAGTTATTATACGTAAAATACGTTTGGATTTCTCAACTCTTTTCTGACAGTTTACTTCTGACAATCTTTGTCCATGCACTCTTTTAAATGGTTTAAATTGCAGATCAGATTTAATAATCCTTCTTACGCTTAATTCTGATATTTCTAGTTCTTTTGCTATTTGAGCAGGTGTCATGTGGCTACCAGGTCGATCGTCTTGACTAAGGATACGTTCCTCCACTTTCTGAATATTTTCATCTACTCTAACTGATTTTGGTCGCCCACTGCCAACCTTCCTTTCAGTGCTTCCTGTTTCATCGATAGTTCTCAATAAGTAATCTAAACCTGATCTAGTCCATCCTTTATAATCGAATTCAGAAAGTAATTTCCTTGCACTATAACCTTTTTCAACTCTATAATGCTTTATAATTATTTTATCTTCATGTGAGAATGGCATATTTAGAGGTATTCACGAAAAATGTTAAATCTAAACAAATTCTGAAAAAGAGAAAAAAGAAGATATTACACAATGAGAAAAACTGAAATTTTCGCAATCTGTAGAAATAACCGCATAACTCCTAAAATATTTAAAATAAAGTTATAAAATTATCATAGATTATTTATGAGCCTTTTATTTATTTAGTGTAAAAAAATATTTGAAATCTCTATCAAATTGTGCATTTTATAGAGATTTCAAATTGGCTTAGTTTTTTTGACAGACCCTGTATATATTATATATATATATATATATATATATATATATATATATATATATATATATATATATATATATATTGTAATATGGATTCCACACACACGGTATGTAGTTTATTTTTATCATAGTTTTGGGTCCCAAAACTGTTTTGTTTTCAGACTTCCTATACGTGCGAGCATCCAGAATTTTGGGAAATCAGAGGCTCGGCGCCTAGTAGAGAGTATAAACTCGATATACTTAACTGGGGAATGTGGACCTTTATCTGCTTATCACAGGTAAGCCAGAGTTACGAAAATTGGTTTAATTTTTGTCGCGGTTACTCTGCCCATTCGATGGTGAGGTTTTCAGTTATTTCGTAAACGATTCACCACCGTTTCAACTTCAGTGTGAGGTGTGCAGTATACCGTTTGCAGGGTGTAACAAAAGTTTTTACTCATGAGATATTTATTTTATTGAATTAAATGTTTGAATTGATTGCTAGAAATTTGTTTGCTCGTAACATATTCACTTTACTGATCTGACGCCACTAGATTTTTTTCTTTTGGGGCATCTGAAGTCAGTCGTTTACTCATCACATCCACACGCCATTGATCACTTTAAGAAAAAGAATTCACGAGGAATGCGTCGAAATTAGTGAGAATATTTTCTCCTCTTTCGAATCCAGCATACTAAAACTCACCTGTGCAAATACCTTTCTGTTATACAATTCGAACATTTAATTCAATGAAATAAATATCCTACGAGTAAGAACTTTTGTTACACCCTACACTTAGTTAATTACTTGAATCACGCCTAATAATAAATTTATTTGTAGTGTAAATAATATTCAGCCAGGAAAGCCAGAAACTGGCACAGTGCTCATGCCAAGTAAAGCAGTTCATTGAGCTGACTCCTGGATTATTTATCATCAGCTTCATCGAAAGTCGAACCCCCCCGACCTCAGTGTCTTCATTTTGTTTGTTCGGAAAAGGTGTTACCCACTGAGCTACGGTCACTGGCTGTATAGTGTGTATACTTCATAATACAATTTGATCAGTACCTAACAAATGAAATACTGAGCGGTATATCTATAAACAGGTTTGTAATTTCATTAAAAGCATAGAAATAAAAATATATATTCAAAGTACTTTTGCTCAACCACGGCCTTATTGCACACCTCTGATGTTGTATTTTATTATAACTGTAGTTTACACACACACACACACACACACAATATATATATATATGTAAAGAACGACGCTTGTGTAGAAGAGCGTTCCGCACAAGATGAGGAGGGAGAACGAACAAATGAAAAAGGAGGTACCACCCGGGAATCGAACCCGGGATCATCCTATTGCCGGTCAGATATGCTATCCACGCACGACACCATGGACCTCGATTAATCAGAAGTCGTAATTCTCCTACATACGAGCAGAAACCAATGCCCTGAGGGGGCACCTTCGCATGCCGTACATATATACAGTACATTTTAACTGCAAACAACACACAGTATAATTAATGTAAAGAACGACGCTTGTCTAGAAGAGCGTTCCGCACAAGATGAGGAGGGAGAACGAACAAATGAAAAATGAGGTACCACCCGGGAATCGAACCCGGGATCATCCGATTGCCGGTCAGATATGCTATCCACGACACCATGGACCTCGATCAATCAGAAGTCGTAATTCTCCTATATACGAGCAGAAACCAATGCCCTGAGGGGGCACCTTCGCATGCCGTACATATATACATATATACAATCGGATGATCCCGGGTTCGATTCCCGGGTGGTACCTCATTTTTCATTTGTTCGTTCTCCCTCCTCATCTTGTGCGGAACGCTCTTCTACACAAGCGTCGTTCTTTACATAAATTATACTGTGTGTTGTTTGCAGTTAAAATGTGTATGTATATATATGTTAACCCCTCCGTCTATGGCCCTCGGGTGGTTCGGAGTCGACGGGGGTTCTGGTTAGGAGGCAGCAACAGATCTGTTACTTGCAGTAGTTTCTTCTATACTACTCTCCGAGTTCTTCTTTAGTGGCTCGGAGGATTTTGAAAGGCTTATTAAATTCTTTGAGGTTTCTCCCCGATTCTTCTTGTAACTTATCGGGAGATTCTAATGACTAAGTTTTCTGAAGAGAGCACGGCTCGAAGGATAAGATAAAACCTATCTTTTCTTACTGTGTTTTACTCCTAAACTGTTACAGGTAATGCTCAGCCTCGTAGTTGGAATCAGAATAAACATGGAAGAAATTGGTGGGGTTTATATACCCCGATTCTACTAACATCATCATTATTAAATGTTGAAGACGCTGCATTATTTTTGCACAATATTTGAAAATAAAGTAAATCTTTTCGCTGTGGTAAGGTTTAAACGAATAAACAAGATATTTGAAGATGAAGCCATATTTTTAGCTTAAATTGCGTATTTTCAGATCTGATGTTATCATGATCTGCCAAGTTAACTAAAAGTGGAAATTGAACTATGCATCTTTACACTAAAATATGCATACGAGTAAAAATTAAAGGTTTAAGATTTACAATTAAATGCTTAGGCAAGACATGACTTCATCTTTTATAACGAAGAGAGCACGTATACAAAACATGACATGGCAAAAGTTACTCAGGATTCATTATTAAGCTAAATCTAAAAATGATTAAGAAATTTTTAAAAAGAACAAGTCATCAATTATTTGGCAAAGTAGAAAGCACATCACAATTTATCCCAACGGAAAAATAATAATAAAAAAATATAATAACAGTATCGCCGAGTCGACATTCCTTATGGCGACATAATGTCGGGTCGGACATTGAGTACATTGTAATTTTGGTCTACTATAACTATGATTATAATTACCAATTAATTCATTTATTATCGTTAACTACATTTCCATTAAAGTACATTGACTACGTCATTTAGACATTACATCATTAAGTACAGTTTCATTAAAGTACATTACATTATATTAAATTAAAGTATTACAGTTCATTATAATTAAACAGTTACTATAACTTTGTTTTGTTTTTTACAGTGTTTCATATTAATAGACAATTAAGATGTTAGAAATATAATACAAAGTACATGGGCACATACGGTATGGATTTATATACAACATAATATGTTATATTATGTTATAAATTTGATTCGGAGCGAAAGGAGATTTTTATCTTAGAAGCGTTCGCTTCTGTCATAGTTAGCGGAATTTGATCACTTACCTCAGCATTTTCGAGTTCATTGCGGGAGGTGATATAATTAAAAATAAAAATAAAAAAAATAATACGAGAACGTATTTGTGCGTTTTCGAACGAATGCATAAAGTTTTGCGTTTCATAGACTGACACGAGTAAAAATGAATATTTAATAAAATTTATATAGGATAATGGTCAAGATATGATATGGACGTATAGATGAATATGGTTGAATAATAATATTTATACTACATAACACCACAACATTATTATTAAAGAATTTACCATACATTGCATACTAGAAATATGATGAAGGGAAATTAATGACGGGAAAATGTGACGTCATAGTTATTGGATTTGTACGTATAGTACAAATCATTATTAGGAAGATTTACAAGAACGAATTAGAGACAAAGAGTGGGTATTAATGACTAAGAAGTACAACTACGGGTTCCAATCCTGTTATATGCAATGTGTATGCATAATCTAGGGTCGAGGGTGAGATGCAAGACAACCATAATTAATTATAATAAATTCTATAACAAATGAAAAATGGAAAATGGATACGACTAAACCATAGAAATGGTAGATCGTAGGGTTGTGACACAAACAAAAATAGAAAGCTACAAATAAATTTTTTATCCAAACTCGCGTTAAGCGATTTTGGTTCTTATGTAAAAATGAATATTGATTATTCATTGTTCATTTTTACATATATATATATATATATATATATATATATATATAAAATTAGTGATGTAGCGGTTGTCAGGAACCGCAACCACACATATTCTCAGCTCCGCAACCGCATTTATCAGTGCGGTTATTGTGGTTGTTTGATGATATCTTCTTACTAGGGCAACCTAATGCTATAAATGCTAGTGCAGTGGTTATAAATGTTATAAACGTCGCCAAATGATGTTCCTGTCATGCCTCATGCCTTCACTCAAGGATGCAAAAAAGTAAAAGTTTGCTACGCCCTAATTGCGACATATCTAGAATTGCTACTTGGACTGGATGGATAGATGTATTATGTAATAACTTACATTTATCAACGCTAGGTGGCTAGAGAAGCATTATTTTAATTATATTTAATAAAGCAATGATGATGCATTATTACTGTTGATAAAAAAAAGATAAAAACCCCTCAATTTTTTTTTATTAGAAATTAGGCAACCTTCACTACCAAGTGACAAACTAAACTAAAGCACCAGCATCAGTATCTGTTCAGACACGAGTGAGGATGGTTGTGTTGCGCTAGCTCTCTGTCGCTACCTTTGTAACGTTACATGCTTCAAACCATTAGTAAAGTGTTAGACTGTGGTGCAACCATCATGGAGCGATCAACGAGTGCAGTGTAGGGAAGTGTGTCATATGTAATAAGAACTATTCACGAAAGGGAAGGAGTACCACTAACTTAAAAAACCATCTACGTTTAATGCACAAGAAGGAATATAATGAAGTGATATCTAGTGAAAATGAAGCTAATGAGCAGTCAAAGAAGAAAAAGGAATCAAAAGTCTCTCTTACACCCCTACAGGAAATGAAGTGTGCAGTGAAAGAAAAGAATCAAACGATTGAAAGTTGCTTCGAAAGTCAAAATTTGGGATGCGAATCATTCCAAATCAAAATCACTGGACTATTGCATAGCCGAAATGATAATAATGGATGACTTGCCATTCAGCCACGTTGAGGACTTAGGTTTCATGAGACTCATGGCTGAAACAGCTCCACAGTATAAAGTGAAACAGCATCAGTTCTACACTGATCCTGTGTGCAACGACATCTATAACTTTGTTTCAAAGAAAGTGTTCAAAATTCTTGAGCCTCTAAAAGATTCGAAAGTATCATTGACAACGGATGCATGGTCAGACACGTCTTCTGGAGTGTCTTTACTCTCTTTGATATGCCATGCAGTGAATCAAGACTTCAAGAGAACAAATTTGGTGCTCAGCGTACCACTTGAAGATCGCCACACTGGAGAATACTTGTCAGAAAAATTTGAGCGGATGCTTCAGAAGTGGGATATTGCCCATTCATCCATCCATTGTGTAATGCACGACTCAGGAGCAAACATGATAAAAGCTTTGTTTCTCACTGGCGTCCATAATATCGATTGCACTGTTCATAAACTGCAACTTGTAATCAAAAGTGGATTACATCACAAAAATCTCTCAGTGACTTGTTAGCTAAACTTCGATCCATCGCTATTCATTTCAACCATTCTACGATGGTGCAGGATGAGTTAAAAACAATCAGAAACGCTTAGATCAACCTGAACTTACAGTCATTCATGATTTTGCCACACGGTGGAACGGCACTTACCACATGATGCAGAGAACACTGAAGTTGAAGGAACCACTGAGTCTATATAGCGCTGCTAATGCAACAACTCACTAGCGTCGACTTCACTCCCTTCTCAAATTGTGTGGCTGTGCTGGAACCATTCGATGATATAACAAAAAGATTGAGTAGTTCCACCTCTTCCATAACTGAGGTTATTCCCTCGTCGTTTCCTTGAAAAATGTGCTGTAACCTCGAAGTGGTGATTCTGAAGCTGATCGTAGAGTCAAAACAATGAAGGAGATAATG
Organism: Bathynomus jamesi; assembly: GCA_023014485.1. Lineage (NCBI taxonomy): Eukaryota > Metazoa > Arthropoda > Malacostraca > Isopoda > Cirolanidae > Bathynomus > Bathynomus jamesi. The sequence goes on along the minus strand of JAJOZX010002716.1, from coordinate 139,408 downwards.
CGCACAGAGCTAGCAAGGAGATTTGATGGCCTAGAAGCAAATGACATGTATTCTTTGGCTATCTATTTCGATCTAAGATACAAAGCAAAATTTTTTTCCGCTTCACATGTCACAAAAGGTGTTCAGGAAAAATTGGGATATCTTTGTGATGAAATGGACTCAATGAGTACTCTATTGGCTTCCAGTAGTGATGACGAGACCGAAACTGAGTCAAGCAGAGACTCGCAAAAAATGATCAAGAAATATTACAAAGAGAAAAGGATTAGACAAGATGATACTTTGGCTTGGTGGAGGTCAAATCAAAAGAAACACAAAAATATGAGCAAACTGCTCGGACATACCTTGGATATCCTCCCTCAAATGTTCCGGTGAACAATTATTTACTGGAGCAGGGATCATCTACGATGAAAAAAGGAATAGGCTGAAGGGGGACAAAGCTGAAAAACTTTTATTTTTGAAATACAGTCTCCCAGCAATTCAATTTAAATATAAGGATTAAATAGGGTTTGTGTGTGTGTGTGTATATATATATATATATATATATGTGTGTGTGTGTATATATATATATATATATATATATATGTGTGTGTGTGTGTGTATATATATATATTATAATTATATACACCACTTTCGTATGGGAGTGATTGGGGAAAGTGGTTGGTGGGATGCAAAACGCGTTGGGTCCTCGTCCCGCATCCTGGAAACACTTTTTACTGTTTAGATTATAGTCATTATATTGTAGACTGTGAAAAGTGTAGCTAAAACGCGATATTTTATTGTGTTGTTTATTCGGTGCTACTGTAGTATGCGGTCTACCTACGATTCGGCGGTCTACCTTTTAATTATAGCTTCTTATCTTCTTATTATTTTATTATTAGGTTAATTGTACGCCCTTGACGATTGGTTAGGTTAAGTCGTGATATTTTCGTTAAAAATAACGAAAATATCACGACTTAACCTAACCAATCATCAAGGGCGTACTGTAGTATGCGGTCTACCGTTAAGTATGCGGTAGTAGTATGTTTAACTTCTTTAATAATTCCTTAATTGTGTAAATTAAATTATAATTCCTTTCAATTCATTTTCAATTCATTTTAAATATTTTGAACGGTAGACCGCATACTACAGTAGAAACTTAACGGTAGACCGCATACTACAGTAGAAACTTAACGGTAGACCGCATACTACAATAGAAACTTAACGGTAGACCGCATACTACAGTAGAAACTTAACGGTAGACCGCATACTACAGTAGCACCGTTTATTCTTAGGTAATATTATGATGTTATAAGGTACATAACCGCAACCACGCGGAGCTCTATTTGTAAGCTCCTCAACCGCAACCGCAGAGCTATGAGAAATGACAACCGCTACATCACTAATATATATATATATATATATATATATATATATATATATACACGTGTACATTTAGGTTCCGCCCACAAAACGCATGAAGGGAGTGTAAAAACTGCGCCACACACATTGTTATTATTTATTTTCCAATTTAGGCTTAATTGGGGGTGTGGTGTTTTATCTATTAAAATAGTCATACTATGACATCACACCACACACACACACGCATATATATATATATATATATATATATATATTTATTTTTTTTTTACTTTTCTTTTACTGAGCAAGTCTTATGGTTACACTTTTGTCGAAAAAGACCGTACTTGTATGGCTCACCTTGGCATTAATCATCATACAAATATATGATATATATGCACGTGTATATTTACACTCCCCTTATCTTTATCCCCTTCCCTCTTATTATTTCCCCATTCCCTTGGTGGTTGTTGTATCTTCGAATGCGTCATAAATCTTCTTGGATGAATCATCTTAGCATTAGTCATCAGATATATGCATACACCTGCATAATTAGGCCACGCCCACAATTATGTCAACTGATTGGAAGGTAACCTCTGAATGGGGAGGGTTTCACGTGTTTTATTACGTTCCCCTTTTACACTTATCATCCCCACCTTGATGGGGCTGCTGTAACCTCGCAAGGTTTCTTAGAACCCTGAATCGTTTGTTTGTTTGCCTGATAACATTAATTTCATAGTAAGACGTCACGCAAAGATATATATATATATGTATATATTATATATATAAATATATATATATATAAAAAATTTTTTATTTATTTATTTATTTTTCCCCTTATCACCACCCAAATTTTATCCCTCTTCCACCTTATCCTCCCACCCTCCTTTGAGAGAATAACGTTTTTGCTGTTTCCCCTTTTCCCCTCTTTTCCACTCACTCATGTCAGTGGCACTTCGTTTGTTTCCCATCACCCCCTTTCCCCTCACTTGGCACTGGCATCATCCACCCTATCTCGTTAAATGCCAGTATACTACTGGGTCAAATACCACCAAAGTTCTCATATTTCAAAGCCTTTCAATAGCCATCTCTCTGCGGGTCTACCCTAAGTTGTTAAACTCCGCCAGTTATCGCAAAGTTTGAGAATGGTGACCCTTCCTAATTGTAAGATATAGAACAATCTCTATCATCTTAAATCTGAATAAAGTCTTTGAAAAGGGTATTAACAGTTTTACCACTAATAAAAATACCATGTCCCTTCAATGCGCCTCGGTCGTGTAGTGGTTAGCGTCGCTGACTACGAATCCATCGGCCCCGGGTTCGAGACCCGGTGACGGCAGGCGGCGCGCAGCAAAACCCAGCTGTTCATCCTTCCATACAAAGAAAGTGGTTGGTAGATAAATGGGTACCCTGGGTGGCCTAGTGGTTAAGACGCTAGGCTGCTGGTGGGGCGTGGTTCGGATTCCACGTTAAACTGTAGGTCTAAGGTGGAGTGAAAAGCTTGACCTTCGTCAGAATGAACAATTCTAGCGGAAGCTAACCAAAGGTAACCAAATAATACTGATTTGCCAACTAAAATAAGCAGCACGTTTGATAAAGTGCCACATATGAGATTATTAGCGAAACTTCATTCTCACGGAGTTGATGGTAATGTTCTCAAATGGATTAAAAATTGGCTTAGTGGACGTAAACAAAGGGTGGTTATTAATGGCAAAGCGTCTAACTGGGAAAATGTAACTAGCGGTGTGGTTCTGGGACCAGTTCTTTTTAATATCTATATCAGTGCCACCGACATATAAATTAACAGTATAATTTCAAAATTTGCGAATGATACCAAACTAGGCGGACGGACAAAATAAGCGGCAGAATGTTTGCAGATTCAAGAAGATATTAATAAATTACTCGAGTGGACAGAAATTTGGCAAATGAACTTTAATATAGATAAATGTAAAACATTGCAAATCAGTAGAAACACTGTTAAATAAAAGTATTTTAGGCGCGACAATTCTGTACACTGATGAGTGTTACGGAAGAGAAAGATTTAGGTATTATTGTTGCCGACACTCTTAAACCGAGTAAGCAATGTATCGAAGCGGTCAGAAAAGCAAATAGAATCTTAGCATTTATTGGTAGTTCATTTGAATTTAAGTCGGAGAAAACAATGCTAACATTATATAATTTCTTAGTACGTTCCCACCTGCAATACTAGCTTAGTTCTGCTCCCGATATTTATGACAGGACATAGACAGAATGGAGAGAGTGCATCGACGGGTTACTAAGATGATTCCGAGACTTAGAAACAAATCATACGCTGCCCGTTTAGAAACTATAAATTTATTCTCACTTGTAAAAAGGCGTATTTAATTCAGGTGTTTAAAATGATTAAAGGTTTCGATAATGTCAACGCCGAAAAATATTTCACTTTCAGAAATGTAGATAGAACTCGCGGTAATGGTTTCAAAATAGTAGGTAAACTTTTTAATTCTAATGAAGCTAAACATTTTTTCTTCAATCGTATAGTTAATTTGTGGAATGGATTGTCAGCCACCGTAGTTCCAAGTAATTCAGTCGAATCCTTTGAAAAGAGACTAGATGCTTATCTTGTCTTAAACTACCAGGTGGAATCATATTTTAGAGCATAGAAGTATTGTACAATTTTTACTTGGATTTCCTCATCTTTACTTTAAAATTTTCACTTTATCTCTAAATTTCTTTCCTTCCTTTTAATTTCTCTTCTTTGCTTTACTTTAAAACTTTTACTTGCCTTTAAATTTTCTTACATCGTTTAATCTTCCTCCCTGAACAGACAGCCTTGTCGGGACCAACCGGTCTGTTGCTGTTTGGTGTCGTTTGTATTCCCTTGTCTGTTAAGTTGTTTTTTTTTAGTAAACTGCACCCCACCTTTAAGAACAAGAATTGTGTAATTGTTGTTTGGAGTTTTCGAAAGCCTTCGATTTCACCTACTTTCAAATCATCGCAAAAACAAATATATGATTTCTACTGCACAGCATCGCAATCCGTCTTTCCATTTCAGAATTAATAACATTATCTATTGTATGAACTTTTACAGGTACTTAAATTTACGTCTCGTACGATTATCTTTGTAAGTCTGATTAGTGTACCAGTCACGCGATTGATCGCTCCGTCTTTTGAAGCTGCTAAATGTTTCTATTTCTGTTTGGACTATTCTAGTTTAACCCCTGTAGGTCAGCGTGGGGCCGCACACATAGGGTCTACGTAACCCCACAATGAAAATAACACTTATAGTTTGAGTTAAACAATTTATCGTTTAGTAACAATAATAAAAATTAACTTGCGTACAGTACAAAGCATAATTTCCAGAAAAACAAAAGTACCTTTACTGTCATAGGCCACGCTAACTTTCTAGGGTTAATGAATCGTATTGTTCTATGGGATGGATCTTCTTCCACTAAAATACACTCACTTCAACTTAGACAAACCCAAATCATGCGAAGTTTTTATGAAAGGAAAATTCCATGAAATAAAACAAAAGAAATTCGCTATAAATGCACCACGCTCATATAAAATATAAGATGTATTCAAATTTAACTGATAAACTCCATGCTCAAAACCATAAACTGTTTCAAACACCCTTTAATTAAGAACCAATTACTCGAACTGGGTTAGTCGCATAATTATAACAAAAACAAGGTAATATTTATTGCCTGTTATTCGTCTGAATTCAGATCGTGAAGAAGGGTTTCGTCTTTCAAGTCGTCTTGCAGTGAAACAGACTTCCTCCCAAATTAAGAGCATTTGACTCTTTTTTTTTTTAATGTTTTAAACGTCGAGTTACGAGGGTTCGTTTAAAACTTTCCACACAATAATGGTAGTTGTTATACAAAGAGTGTCTGGAAACTTTTGGAGCAGCCCTTTTATTTATTGAAAGGTATAATGTAAATTCATTCAGGTGATTTAATTTGCTTCCAGTGAGCTTCAGTCGGTCTGGAAGTTCATAATTCCAATTTATATTTCAAAAATTTTAAAATTTCTGACTGAAAAGGCTTATTTAGCTTTAAATGACTATCATTCAACACTGTAATGAAAAAACCTGAAGTGCAACAAAAACAAACTACTACACATATAAGACTCAATAGACTCAAAGTAGCGCCCACAAAATCAACCATCACCTTGCTAACAAGCAACACAAAAGAACACCAGATAACTCCACAGCTTACACTCACAGGACCAAAATACTTAAGGTCACATATAACACATCATTATCTTTTGCAAACCACATTCAGGACATTAAAAACAAATGTACGTCAAGACTTAACACGCTTAGGGTACTAACAGGCACAAACTTTGGACACCAGCAGGAAACGGCATAACTCATATACAAACAATATATTCGCTCAGTTATGAACCATGCTAGCCCATGCTGGGCACCCATTATCTCAAACACACACATAAACACCTTACAGACAATACCACAGGATGTACTCAAACAACACCAATAGAACACCTGCACACAGAAACAAAAATACTGAAAGGTAGGGAAAATTTAGATATGAGGGGAACACAATTCATGGCAGCAGCGACAACTAACCCACAACACCCTTGCCACTACATGTACAATCATGCACCAACACCTCGCACCATTAAGGTAACACCAGCGGGACATTATAACCAAATACTCCATTCCATACCATGCCCCACAGACATCACACAGTACAGAAAACATACAAACACACCTAACCCACAAAACACTGACAAGACTCGGTCCGAATGCGGTCGTAGGTGCGAAGCCGCCACCCATTGACAGGTCAGAGACCAGCCTGAGCAGATCGGATCGAGTTAACTTATCACGATTCCGATGTGGACATCACCCCAACTTACAGACATATAAATACAGACTAGACAACTCCATAGACGACACCTGCCACCTGTGGCAGGAGATACCACAAACAATTGAACACATTATGACAGACTGTACTGCTCTAGCACAACATAGAACACAACACAACATCACTAGTGCGTTGAACCTCTGGTCCACTCCAGAGAGGGCGATCGGTTACCTGCGTGCCACTGGCTTGCTGGATCAGGGTGAGCTGATCGGCTAACCAAAAACAACACCAACAACTACACATATTTCTCAAAAAAATAAACTGTCTTGCTGAATCTTTCTATTTCTATTTTATTCAGTTTTATATTTTTGCTTTATCACTTCATTTCTCTTTGGTTGTATTCCTTATCTTTTTCACGTCTCTCTTTCTATTTCTCAAATAAAGACGATAAAAGAGAGTAAATTAGATAATACTGTAGTAACGTACAACAATTGGAAGTTTCCGGAATGTTTTACGAGTGAATGCGCCAAATGGTATAATAAATCATCACGTCACACCCAGTTCATGACGTCATTTGCAACTAGACACGTAACCCGTTTAGTACATTCAAAACCATTTTCATTAATTAGATATCATCAATGAAATTAATGAAATTACTGCGTAAAAACTTATGCTATCAATATATGTTGCTATTGAGTGATTTTAATAAGTAATTGTAATTCGAAAGTGTGCTTCGGAGCAATATTCTATATTTGATTTTCAGTGGTCAACGAATTCGCATATAATGGGAATATGATACTAAACCCACAAAATAATAAAATAAGAGGAATAGTGGTTTCGTATATCCCTAATTTCTGGTAGTTCTTGACTGAAAAAGACCCACAGATTGGATGCGAAACGCTGTAACTACTACTGTTTATTTCATTATCCTGAATGTTTCAGTATGAAATTTATTACATCATAGAAGATGTATAATCTCTGATGTTCTCACTCAATTTGAATTTGGGACATTGAAAGAATACATTGCGGTTAAAGATACGCAATGTGGTTTTTCGAGACTATTCCATAAAAACTTTTCTTTGATTTATAACGTTCGATAAGAGAGATGAATCAGGTATTTAGATTTTACAAGAATGATTATAATTTAATCTTTCCAAAGAATTAAATAGAGAAACAAATTTTATATTATATGCGCCTCGGTGGTATAGTGGTTAGCGTCGCTGACTACGAATCCATCGGCCCCGGGTTCGAGACCCGACGACAGCCGGCGCGCAGCAAAACCCAGCTGTTCATCCTTCCACACAATAAAGAAAGTGGTGGGTAGATAAATGGGTACCCTAGGTGGACAAGTGGTTAAGACGCTCGGCTGCTGATGGGGCGTGGTTCGGATTCCACGTTAAACTGTAGGTCTAAGGTGGAGTGAAAAGCTTCACCTTCGTCAGAATGAACAATTCGGGCGGAAGCTTACCAAAGGTGTGTGTATATATATATATATATATATATAGTTACCAATTTATTAATGATGTTGTTTAATGGCCAATCTGTAGCCATAGTTTGTTACGTAAATCGGTACTCTAAGGAATGATGGTAATTACCGTTATTGATAATGGTTATAAATGAATGTTGTTAATGAATGCTTTGGCCGAGGTCACCAGATCTTTCAGATCAAAGTAATGTTATTAATTAGGTTGATTGATAGATTGAGTTTTCTTCTTTTATTTAACACAAAATAAATTGATTAATGAAAGCGACAGTATTAGTTATTGCTGATTGTTTACATTGGAAATACTATAATGTGTACACTTGAATTAATGCTTACAATATGACAATTAATAACGCGCGGCAATGATGATCTTTATATAAAGTTGATTGAGTGATATTAAAAGGCCAATGAGGACTTGCACGAATGATGTTCACATGGTGGTAGCTCGTGGGTCACTAGTTGGTGTTCAAAGAACGAGGAGACGTTGAGGAGAAGGTATAAGGCGTCCTGAGGTTCCTGTAACGAAGTTGAGAGGCGATAGACAAGGCATGTCCTCATGCCTTGCGTGAAACCTCGCGATGTGACGTCATCTAAGTCTTGCTTGATATGACGTCATCTTTGTCGAGTTTGGTTTGGTGAGTTACATCGCCGCATTGTTGATGGCATGTTGCTAAGATGTTTTGGAATACGTCGCTGTCAGGTCCAGTTGGTCTCTACAAGTATTCTTTCCCCAGAGAACGAAGTGAGTGAGATGAGAAGAGACGTTTGATACAAGCGCTAAAAATGTCGTTCTGAGTCGTGGAGTTTCTGCTGAGGCTCGCATGGAGAAGCGGAGAAACGTGGCATGAGGGAGGGCGCTGGGAAGGAGGAAGGGGGGAAGGCTGTGGAAGGGGAGGGAGTAACTCGGCTGGTCCACAGGGGATGGAGTTGGGGGAAGGCAGGAACGCATCACAAGTAGGGAAGAAGGGAGGCGACGAGAAGGGGGCGAGGGAGACTTTATTGAAGTCGATGGGATGCCCAATTTGTCGCGTGTAATTCTCCTCGATGAATGCGCTCCTTGCCGAAGGAAGAAATAACGTCGTTCATGGAAACAAGTAGGAGTAGTGAATCCACGGAATGATGCAGACAGACAGTGAATAAGACAGGGGAAGCCAAACCCTCTGGAGTGTCTGTGTGTGCAGTAAGCCCCTCACGTTGCGTGGATGTGTGTGTCCTTGCTTGTTTGCCTGAAGAAGGCCTTTTGCCTTCCCGTAGGTGTGGGGTGGAGGTAAAAACACGCGTCGTGCTTGATGAAAAATTCGCTGGAGAAGTAAAATTGTCGTCAGCAGAGGTCTTGCCAAATAATTCCTCGCACAGCGGCCGAAAAATGACCGCTGAATATATTTGGACAAGGTTTTTGACGAAACAATGTGCAGGAAACTTCGAAGCGAGGGAAGCTTGGGGGCTAGGAGTGGGTTGACCGTTAGCCGGGGAGAAATGAGAGCGGGGGTTTGCCTCCTTGAAGACGGGGGGGACGCTAGGCACAGTTTAGTCCGTTGGGTGGAAAACGCTCCGTGTGGCGAAAGTTTTCAAATTTTTGGTTCGTTTTCATATGTGGAAGAAAACTGAATGTGAATTACAGTTTGTTAATAATTAATGTCACTTAAAAAAAATGTTTGCACTGATTTCGCTTATGCTTTGGCTGGGTATTCGATTTGTCACTCCTTCGTTACCAATTTATAGTAGCCAATTTGTTAATGATGTTGTATTTGATGGCCAGTTTGTAACCATAGTTTGATACGTAAATTGGTACTATAAGGAATGATGGTAATTACCGTTATTGATAATGGTTATAAGTGGATGTTATTAATGAATGCTTTGGCCGAGGTCACCAGATCTTTCAGATCAAAGTAATGTTATTAAGTTAATAATTAGGTTGATTGATAGATTGAGTTTTCTTCTTTTATTTAACACAAAATAAAATGATTAATGAAAACGACAGTATTGGTTACTGTTGACTGTTTACATTAGAAATACTATAATGTGTACACTTGAATTAATGCTTACAATATGACAATTAATAACGCGCAGCAATGATGATCTTCATATAAAGTTAAATGAGTTATATTAAAAGGCCAATGAGGACCTGCACGAATGATGTTCACATGGTGGTAGCTCGTGGGTCACTAGTTGGTGTTCAAAGAACGAGGAGACGTTGAGGTGAAGGTATGAAGCGTCCTGATGTCCCTGTAACGAAGTTGAGAGGTGATAGACAAGGCATGTCCTCATGCCTTGCGTGAAACCTCGCGATGTGACGTCATCTAAGTCTTGCTTGATATGACGTCATCTTTGTCGAGTTTGGTTTGATGAGTTAAATCGCACTGTTCGTGGCATGTTGCTAAGGTGTTTTGGAATCCGTCTCTGTCAGGTCCAGTTGGCCTCTACACACACATATATATATATATATATATAATATATATATATATATATATATATATATATATATATATGATACACACAGACAGTGCATGGAACAAGGAACTCTTCTGGAATAATTAAATCCACTATAGTCCGAATAAGTAATGGTAAATGACAAATACCATAGTTTTTCTTTTTCATGATGCTAGCCCGACGTGGTTCTAAATGTAGCAGGGCTAGGCTACTTTAAACCCTAGATCCATGTCCCAAAGCTGGATCCTGTCTGCTTTGCAGATAGCTGGTGAGGGAAGCTGTCTGTGTGTATCATAAAAGACTCAGGGGACCATTCTGAGTTCATTCCCATATATATATATATATATACAGTATACTTTATATATATATATATATATATATATATATATATATATATATATATATATATATATATATATATGATGAATAAAACCACGAAGGAAAGGAAACACAGAATAGTGCTCAAGCGCTTTCGTCTAATGACATCCTCAGGAACACTTAAGTACATAGAGAGTTACAGCCTATATATAGGTTACACAAAAAAAAAATAATATATATATATATATATATATATATACACATACATATACAATAAACGGAGAAATGAAATTAAAAAAAAATTATTAAAATTAAAAGATTGTGGGAGGGGCATACAACTTTGTAAGGAAACACTATCGATTTTTAGCACAAGATCAAACTACCAATTTTTAGCACAAGATTAAATTAATTGTTTCCAACCAATGTTATAAAAAAAAAAAATATACAAATTTATACTGGAAATCTGCCCGCGTTTTACCACTCTACCCATCTTGTATATAAAAATAAATTGAAAAATAAAAGTTATTAGAGTGGCATACAAGTTTACCAAAGATTTAGCGTTCTACCCTTCTTATGTAAATCTTTTCTGAAGGAATTCAAAACAACAGGATCGAGTTGAAAAAGACCTTTGCTTATGTTGAAGTTATTTGTAAGTTGGATAATGGCAGACTCAAGAATATTTCTATTAACAATGTTGCTAGAGTGAAATAAAACTGAAGCATTATTCCAATCAATACAGTGAGATAACTCTGACAAATGGACAAAAAGGGCACTGGACGACTGTCCTGTTCTAACGGAATATTGATGCTGTTTTATACGTGTGTGCAAATCCTTTCCCGTCTGACCTATGTAAAAGGAATCACATTGTTTACAACCAATTTTATAGATAATGCCTGAATTATTGGTAGGGCTATTTTTTACTAAGATATAATGCTTCAGTTTTATTTCACTCTAGCAACATTGTTAATAGAAATATTCTTGAGTCTGCCATTATCCAACTTACAAATAACTTCAACATAAGCAAAGGTCTTTTTCAACTCGATCCTGTTGTTTTGAATTCCTTCAGAAAAGATTTACATAAGAAGAGTAGAACGCTAAATCTTTGGTAAACTTGTATGCCACTGTAATAACTTTTATTTTTCAATTTATTTTTATATACAAGATGGGTAGAGTGATAAAACCCGGGCAGATTTCCAGTATAAATTTGTATTTTTTTTTTTATAACATTGGATGGAAATAATTAATTTAATCTTGTGCTAAAAATTGGTAGTTTGATCTTGTGCTAAAAATCGATAGTGTTTCCTTACAAAGTTGTATGCCCCTCCCACAATCTTTTAATTTTTAATAATTTTTTTTTAATTTCATTTCTCCGTTATTGTGTATATATATATATATATATATATATTTTCTGTAACCTCTATATAGGCTGTAACTCTCTATGTACTTCAGTGTTCCTGAGGATGTCATTAGACGAAAGCGCTTGAGCACCATTCTGTGTTTCCTTTCCTTCGTGGTTTTATTCATCATAAATATTTTTCACGTGTTACTTTTGTGAAATAATTTTCATATATATATATATATATATATATATATATATATATATATACATGTTTATATGTATATATGTATACATACATATATACATATACATACATGTGTTTTTATCGAGTGTCCAGTGTTATCAATTGAATAAGTGGTTTTCGTTGAGGTGTCTTTAAAAAAAATAGTGTTTGGTGCATTCTTAACTAAATTACTTCGTGTTACTAATCATTCATTAACGAATATATTTCATTTATTGACTTTATTCAGACTATATTATTTGATTAATCCAGGCTAGTGCACGTGGCTTGCCTTGTTTTTTTTCAAATCTATCAGAAAACGAGGAGTCATAAAGTTCATTTTCCCTTGTTTGTTTTTCAAATCTATCAGAAAATAAGGTTCATTTTCCCTTCCTTCGGGAGATCAGGTAGAATGTGGTCACACACCGTGGGAAAAAAGGAAAAAAGTCGGTCGAATCGCGATCAGATAAGTATTATTAATACTCTTTCTTTTACAGATCTTTCGTCGGTAGCTTAATTATATATTCATTTAGTATAAATTTGTGTTACAAGAACTGTTTCTGCATTTCAAGAACATTTTTGCGGGTTTGGGCAGGTGACGGCACAATAAGCACGCGGTAGACCTACGTTGTAATTTATTAATTTCCAAACGCTCGTTTTTTTTGTTTTTTGTTTTGTTTGTTTTAACTAATTAAAGCATGGCACCCCCGTCAAGTACTTGCAGTCGCTGTGAAGGGAAATTTGCCGCTTACGCGTTTACAATGGCTAATAATAATGAACAGTTAGTTTGCAGGTGGTGCTCAAGCATGGAAGTCTGAGGAACGAGTTAGAACGTGAGAGGGAGGCCAGAGTGAGGCTTGAAGAAAGCGTGATGCTCCTGACGGCAAAATTAGAATCCCTTGAGACTCCAGTTACGACCCCTCCTGCCTCAGTTTCTACTAATAATATAAATAGTACTAATAGCCCTCTCTCTTCCCCTAGTTCCCAACCCTTCGTTCGAGTGCGTAATGGAGCCCCATTGAGAAAACCTAAGACTTGTCTACCAGTAATAACAAACAATAAGTTTTCTGTTTTAGGTTTCGAAGATGCTGATGAACCGGAAATACGACTCGTTGGCGATTCCATTGTTCGAGGGCAGCTCGAGGAATTCTGTGGGAGAAACCCTCGTCGTAGGCGCCGTTACTGCTACCCTGGTGCAAGGGTGGAGGATATAACTAATAGTGTTGACCATTTTACAGACGGTACCGCCGAGGACACAACGTATGTTATTCATGTCGGTACTAATAACGTTTTAAATTCTAGATCGGAAGAACTGCTGGCTAGGTACAGGGACTTACTAGAGCGATTAAAGGAAAAAACTAATAAGATTGTTTTAACAGGTATACTTCCTCGAATTATCCAACGTAACGATTTCTACAGCAAGGCGACCTATATTAACAATAACCTAAAGTCTCTTTGCCAACAGGAAGGAGTGCATTTTGCGAATTTTTGGAACAGTTTCTACGGCAGGAGGGACTTGTTCCTCGGAGATGGACTTCATCTTAATGACGTTGGAGCTGCGCGTTTAGGAAGACTATTTCATAATACTGTCTCTTCTTTTCAGGCTGCCGTAACTCGAACGGTCCCAGCGTAAATTCCACAAATTTCCCCTGCGCTCGCGAAGGTGTCGCAATTACAAACAATTTGAAGGTTCTATCCTTAAATGCTCGTAGCTTACGAAATAAAATAAACGAATTTTTTTCTTTAATTGCTTGTAAAGACTATGATTTAATTGCGATAAATGAATCGTGGCTTAGCACTGAAACACGTGACTTTGTAGGGGAGTATCAAATTAGAGGTTATAGACTTTTTGTTAAAAACAGAATAGGTAGGCGAGGAGGCGGTGTTATGTTGTATATCAAAGATAATATTGCGAACGTTATAGAAGTAAAGCACACAATTCCAGAACCAATAGATTCGACTATAGCAGAACTTAAATTGAACGATTTCAAACTTGTTGTTGCGGTTATATATAGGCCCCCTAATCAAACAGCTGATACGGACGAAGCGTTATATCGTGAACTAAAGAGAATAATAGGTAGTGAGCAGGCTTTAGTTATGGGTGACTTTAATTGCGCCAACGTGAATTACGATACAATGCAGGGAGACGCGGAAGGTAATCGTTTAGTTAATTTTCTCGAGGATAGCTTTCTTATTCAAAAGGTTGGGGAACCTACGAGGTTGGACAGTATTTTAGATTTAGTAATAACTACGGATGATAGGCTAATTACTGATCTTCAAGTAATAGAACCGTTAAGCAATAGCGATCACAATATGGTAGAGTTTGTCCTCTCAGTAAGTCACTCGAAACCAGCTAACTCGACTAAAATTCCTAACTTCCAGCACGCAGACTTTTGTAAATTTCGAAATAAATTGTCACACGTCAATTGGGAAAACGTAATGGGGAACTCCAACGCAAAACTAATGTGGGAATCGTTTGAAACAGTATTTAGGACTATAAATGAGGAATGTGTACCGTACAAAATTAAGCGTGCGAAAGTAAATAACAAGCCCTTGTGGTTTACTTCTAGAGTAGGAGACATTATAAAGAGTAGAGATAGGGCTTATAGGCTACATAAGTGCGATAAAGACAATTTGTGGTTACGAAACAACTACATATCTCTAAGGCGTGAAGCGAAAAGTGTAATAAAAAGTCCAAGCGCGAATTTGAAATCTCCATAGCTCGTGACGGTAAAGAAAACCCCAAGCGATTCTTTCAATACGTCAACAATAGAAATCCAGTAAAAAGTGTCTTGGGGCCGTTGAAAAATGTTAACGGAGATCTAGTTTCTGAAAACAAGGAAATGGCTACCTTGCTAAACGAATTCTTTACGTCAGTTTTTACTATAGAAGATGTAACGAATATCCCTACGGTCATAGACATAATACCTTTTGATAATGGTAATATTTTGGATAATATTGTGGTTAGTGAAGGGGAGGTAATGCGCTATATTGATAAAATGAAAACGCGTAAATCACCGGGGCCGGATTCCATATATCCCATACAACTAAAAGAATTAAAAGATAGCATTGTTGTGCCGCTAACAAAGATTTTTAATGCGTCTATTTCTGAGGGGTGCGTACCAGATAATTTCAAGTTAGCAAACGTAACACCTATCTTTAAGAAAGGCGATAAAGGTGCGGCGGGAAATTATAGGCCAATCAGTTTAACGTCTGTTGTAGGTAAGCTACTGGAATCAATAATTAGGGATCGTATAGTCGAACACTTAGAATTGCATAACTTAGTTAGAAATACGCAGCACGGTTTTAGGCGAAACAAATCTTGCTTAACTAATCTTTTAGAATTTTTTCAAAGCGTGGTTGACGTTTACGATAGTCATCGGGCGGTTGATGTAGTGTATTTAGATTTTCAAAAAGCGTTTGACACCGTACCGCACAAAAGACTCATTGAGAAAACTAAGGCTCATGGAATCAGGGTGTAGTAATAAATTGGATAGAAGAGTGGTTGCGAGGTAGGAAACAGAGGGTGGTCGTTGATGGAGCGGAGTCGTGTTGGGCTAATGTAGCGAGTGGCGTTCCTCAGGGTTCTGTATTGGGCCCCTTGCTTTTTCTTATATATATTAACGATTTAGATGTCGGCCTAGTCAGTACAGTTTCAAAGTTTGCGGA
This sequence comes from Bathynomus jamesi, assembly GCA_023014485.1. Taxonomy (NCBI): domain Eukaryota; kingdom Metazoa; phylum Arthropoda; class Malacostraca; order Isopoda; family Cirolanidae; genus Bathynomus; species Bathynomus jamesi. The sequence goes on along the minus strand of JAJOZX010002716.1, from coordinate 123,806 downwards.
TGACACGAAGCTGGGTGGTAGGGCGATTAATGACGAAGATAGAGGTAAAATCCAGAATGATCTGAATAAAATCGTTGATTGGTCAGTCACATGGCAAATGAGATTTAACGTCGATAAGTGCAAAATTTTACATATAGGTTCGCGTAACGGTAATTTTGCGTATAGTATGTCAGGGAAAGAGTTGATAAGCGTAGAGCAGGAAAAAGATTTAGGAGTTATAGTCACTGGTGATTTAAAAGTAGCGAAACAAAGTACAGCAGCGGTCAATAAAGCGAACAAAGTGTTAGGTTTTATAGCTCGGAATTTTGAGTACAAATCGCGCGATATTATAGTTCCTCTTTATAAATCATTAGTTAGACCCCATTTGGAGTACGCGATCCAATTTTGGAATCCGCATATGCGCAAAGATATAGACAAAATCGAAAGAGTTCAAAGACGAGCAACTAAGATGATTCCGTCGCTTAGGTCAAAGTCGTACGAGGATAGGCTTAAAGAGTTAAAATTGACTACACTCGAGACTAGGAGGCTAAGGGGTGATCTAATCCAGGTTTTCAAATTTATGAATGGGTTCGATAACGGAGATAGAGATAGCTTTTTCGAAATATCTCAATATAATAGGACTAGGAATAACGGGTGTAAGTTGACAAGTAGAAGGTTCGAGACAGCAGTTGCCACAAACTTTTTTACGCATAGAATAGTAAATAGCTGGAATAGTTTGCCGGTAGAAGTAATTAGTAGCACGTCTATAAACATGTTTAAAAATCGATTAGACGCATATGTTGATAGATTGGGTATTGTTTAAGGTAGTAAAATTAAGGGTGGATAAGATAGATTTTGATTCTCTTTTCATTAAAGATCACAATAACCAGACTAGAGGTCCTAGTATGAAATTATTTAAGCCAAGATGTAGAACAAATTTAAGAGAACCTAGTTTTACAAGTGTTGTGGGATATAGGGAGGCAGCATCTTGGGTTAGGGGATACTCTCTGTCCTTACACACCCCATTTAAAGAGATTCCTCTGCCGAGCGGTGACCCCCATAGTACTGTGAGGTACTGAAAAATTCATGATCTTCACTTGCCCCACAAACACCTTTAAATGGGAGACCCAAAATGGGTGCACACACATTTCTACATTACTCTACAGTCTTTACAGCCACACCTACACTTTTCCTCCTAAATATATATATTGTAATGTATATGGTTGTAAATTGTGACTTTGTCCACAATTGATATGGACCGTGACTTATTTTTGGTTGGCAAGGTACTGGTATTGATGGAGACCGTAATGAAATTGACTGGATTTTTTGGATCTGATATATTTGCATGTCGGTTGTAAATGGATATGGTGTGTTGTATGTTTGTAGATAGTGGTCTGTTGTGACTTGATCCTCTGGATCCGGAGATTCTGTCTTTGCTTTTGAATTGATAATTGATTGGTTTTGAATTGATGATTGGTTTTGTAAAGGTTGGTTGTTGCCAATGTGCAGGCAGTTTTTGCATGGTTGAGCTGCCTCGATGGGCCGACGTGGCCCGTAGTGTGCCCACTATGGAAGTTTCTTGTGTTCCTTGTGGTTCGGAGCCCGCGTGGAATTGTGGGTCCCCTCCGCCACCAAGGAGGACGTGCACGGTACGCAGTTGCGAGCGCGGTTGGGTGGACCAGCCATGAGTAGATCCTGGAGTCTTTGTTGTTGTTGTTGTTTAGCCGATCAGCCCACCCTGATCGAGCAAGCCGGCGGCACGCAGGTAACCGATCGCCCTCTCCGGAGTGGACCAGAGGTTCAGCGCACTAGTGATGTTGTGTTCGTTGTTGTGCTAGAGCGGTACAGTCTGTCATAATGTGTTCAATTGTTTGTGGTGGCTCCTGGCACAGGTGGCAGGTGTCGTCTGTGGAGTTGTCTAGTCTGTGTTTATAGTCCGTAAGTTGGGGTGATGTCCACATCGGAATCGTGATAAGTTAACTCGATCCGATCTGCTCAGGCTGATCTCTGACCTGTTAATGGGTGGCGGCTTCGCACCTAGGACCGCATTCGGACCGAGTCGTGTCAGTGCTTTCTGGGTTAGGTGGGTGTGTATGTGTTTTCTGCATTGTGTGATATCTGTGGGGCGTGGTATGGAATGGAGTATTTGGTTATAATGTCTCTCTGGTGTTATCCTAATGGTGCGAGGTGTTGGTGCATGCCTGTACATGTAGTGGCAAGGGTGTTGTGGGTTAGTTGTCGCTGCTGCCATGAATTGTGTTCCCCTCATGTCTAAATGTTCCCTAACTTTGAGTATTTTTGTTTCTGTGTGCAGGTGTTCTAGTGGTGTTGTTTGAGTGCATCCTGTAATGATACGAAGTGCGTTGTTTTGTATTGTCTGTAAGGTGTTTATGTGTGTGTTTGAGATAATGGGTGCCTAGCATGGGCTAGCATAGTCCATAACTGAGCGAATATATTGTTTGTATACGAGTGTTGTTGTTTCCTGCTGGTGTCCAAAGTTTGTGCCTTAGTGCCCTAAGCGTGTTAAGTCTTGACGTACATTTGTTTTTAATGTCCTGAATGTGGTTTGCAAAAGATAATGATGTGTTGTATGTGACCCCAAGTATTTTGGTTCTGTGAGTGTGTGGAATGTTGATGTTGTTTAGTGTAAGCTGTGGAATTACCTGGTGTTCTTTTGTGTTGCTTGTAAGCAAGGTGATGGTTGATTTTGTGGGCGCTACTTTGAGTCTATTGTGTGTGAGCGAGTCTTGTATACAGTTTATGTATGTTTGTAGGTTATTTGTAGCGGTGTCGATGTTGTTGTGGGCGGATGTTAGAGTAATGTCATCTGCATATGATGATAAGGTAAGCTTGTTATCTATGGGTGTTGGAATGTCATGCATGTATAAGTTGAAGAGTGTTGGTGAGAGAACAGAGCCTTGAGGGACCCCGTTCGGAAAAAGCTTGTTTTTGGATGACTTGCCATTAAATGTGACATGTGAGTATCTTCCTGAAAGATAGTTGCTCAGCCACCTTTTGGTGTTATTGTGCATGTTTGTGTTGAATATTTTGTTTATGAGAGGGAAGCGTGGGATAGCATTAAATGCTTTACTAATGTCTATTGTTATTAATAGTGTACGTTGAGCTGGTCGTCTGGAGTTGATGCCATTCATGATGTGCTGCGTGAGGTTAGTGAGTAATGTCGTCGTTGAGTGGTGAGGTCTGAATCCATGTTGAGTAGGCGATAGTGGAATGTGTGGGTTGGTAGTTTGTAAGATTAGTCTTTCTGTTACTTTGGAAGGTGTGCATAGTAAAGTAATGGGTCTATAGGAAGCTGGTTCTGTTGGATTTTTGTTTGGTTTGAGTAGTGTAATAATTTTACCTTGTTTCCATATGTTAGGAATAATACAGTGTTGGTATGAATATGTGCTGATATTTGTGAGAGCTAGTATTCCTTGTGGGCCCCAAGTGTTTAAGGTGTATGTAGATATGTTGTCTGGTCCAGTAGCCTTCGAATTCTTAATGGTGTTTTGATGATCTTGGTGGTCTGGTCTGTATTGAAGGGTGTAATGGTCGTGTCGAATCTGTAGTTTTCTTGTGTCTGGCTGTTTGTCTGTCTGCGTGTTTCTGGTTGTTGTCTCGTTTAAGTGACTTATCTTTGCGTAGTGAAAATAGAATTTTAGCTTGTTGTGTGTATGTTGGGATATTATTTGGCTGCGACAGATAGCCGCGTGTGAGGTGTGAATGCCGCTGTTAGAGTGGGTAATGCTGTTATAGTCTTGTATAGCCTGGATGTATCTGTGGAGTGGTTTAGTGTTGTTATGAATTCCTGAATGTTTCTGTTTGTTTTTCTTTGAGTTTGTGTTTATTTCTGTGTTGAGCTGTTGTATCTGTTGTTTTATGACTTCTGTGTGTTGTGGTTGTGTGTTATATTTGAGGTTGTTACGTTGACTTATGAGTGGGCTGTTTCTCTAGTGTAATTTGGGTTTGTATTTCCTAATGTTGCCCTTAGTAGTATTTGTTTGCATTATTGATGATCTGATTAAATGACTTGAGTGTTGTATTGATGTTTAGGATGTGTGTGCTGTTTAATGTGGTGAATTGTTCCTCAGTCTGTATTTTGAACTGTTCCCAATCAGCTTTCTTGTAATTTCTGTAAGTGTGCCTAAGGCTGTTGGGGCAGAGTGTAGAATGTGATGTAAATGATTGGCAGGTGGTCTGATGACAGTTGTTTTTCTGTTCTCCATTGTGTATGTGTTGCTAGTGAGGAGGAAGAGAACGTTATGTCTGGGGAGGAGTTTGAGTATCCTGCTTGATGTGGTATGTGTGTATGTTCTTCTGTATTGTTAAGAATGAAGAGGCTGTTTAGTTGTGTGGCTATGTTGGCGCCTCTGGTGTTGTTTGGTTGTGCAGGTACCAACTAGTGGGGTCTTTGTTGGTCTGAAGCATTGTAACATTGTAACATACATGTATACACATATACACACACATATATATATATATATATATATATACACACATACATATATAGATATATATATACACACATACGTATATAGACATATACACCACACATATATATATACACACATATATATATACACATATATATATATATTATATATATATATATATATATATATATAACACACACACACCACACACATATATATATGTAATAAATAAATAAATAAATATATATATATATAATAAACATATATATATAATATATATATATATATATATATATATAATATATATATTATATATATATATATGCATTTAACTGCAATGACCACGCAGTATAATAAATGAATAGAAACGACGTAAATAAGGAGCGTCTCTGCACACGGGGAAGAGAAATAACGAATAAATGAAAAATGAGGCGAACCGCCCGGGAATCGAACCCAGGGCTTCCAATTGCGGTTGGATGCGCTACCATTACACCACGGACCTTATTACGTCGTTTCTATTCATTTATATACTGCGTGGTCATTGCAGTTAAATGCACATATTCACGATTTGCGAGGGTGCCCTCTCAGGGCATTGGTTTCTGCCCTATGTAGGAGAATTTCGATTTATGAATGATCGAGGTCCGTATTGTAATGGTAGCGCATCCAACCGGCAATTGGAAGGCCCTGGGTTCGATTCCCGGGCGGTTCGCCTCATTTTTCATTTATTCGTTATTTCTCTTCCCCGTGTGCAGAGACGCTCCTTATTTACGTCGTTTCTATTCATTTATATACTGCGTGGTCATTGCAGTTAAATGCACATATTCACGATTTGCGAGGGTGCCCTCTCAGGGCATTGGTTTCTGCCCTATGTAGGAGAATTTCGATTTATGATTGATCGAGGTCCGTGGTGTAATGGTAGCGCATCCAACCGGCAATTGGAAGGCCCTGGGTTCGATTCCCGGGCGGTTCGCCTCATTTTTCATTTATTCGTTATTTCTCTTCCCCGTGTGCAGAGACGCTCCTTATTTACGTCGTTTCTATTCATATATATATATATATATATATATATATATATACATGCACAATACACAATTAAGAACACTGAGGTAGACCAGCCATGAGTGGATCCTAAGGTCTGAAACATTAAAACATTATAACATTATAACATATATATACACATATACACATATATATATATATAGATATATATATATATATATATATATATATATATATATATATATATATATACACGTATATATACATATATATATGTATGTATATATATGTATATGTATACATATATATACATATATATATATATATATATATATATATATATATATATATATATACATATATATATATACACACACACACACCTATATATATATACACACACACATTTATATATATATATATATATATATATATATATATATATAATATATAATATATACATATATATATATATATATATATATATATATATATATATATGTATGTATATATATATATATGTATATATATATATATATATATATATATATATTAATATATATATATATATATATATATATGTGTATATATATGTGTGTGTGTAATATATATATGTATATGTATATATATATATATATATATATATATATATATATATATATATATATATATATATATTAGGCCGAGTCGAAAAAGGGAATTTTTTATTTCTTAGAAAGTACCCCGTGTGAGAAATTTCACTTTACTATCTTAACAAAATATTAAAATATCAAGTATATGCCACCCCTGCTACCCCTAGCACATACCCCTCCACCTTTTTTACCTTTATATTTGCATATATTTAATTGGAAAAAATGTTATTTCTTAAAAAGTACACTATGTGAGAAAGTTTTTTTTATCACTTTAACAAAATATTAAAAAGTGAAGCATGAGCTACCCTACAGTACTACCCCTATCACATGCTCCTCCTCCCTTTTTTACCCTCATATTTGCATATGTTTAATGTTGTTATATTTTACATAGTAATGCGTGATATTTTTGTTTCGGATAAATAGAAATAATTTTTTAGATAAATAGAAATAATTTGGATTTGCTTTAATTATAATTTCAATTATCATAAATTGTAAATAACATATAATTTGATTTTACTTCTGAATATAAACTATGATTACTAGAAGCAAGTCTTCAAATGCAGCCTTTGGATATCCTACGGAATTCCCAGCAGCCATGACTCCTTCAAATGCAGATGTTGTGAGACACTACCTTTTTGCGCGCCGTCGTGAAGAAGCTAAATCAAAAGGATCAGCAACTGCTAATGATTGTTACAGGGTTGTTGTAAAAGTTATTGAAGACATTTGGATGAAATTTTCTTTTCCTACGACTAACACCAAAGGTATCTATCTTAAAGTGAGTCGACTAATAGAAGAAGCTTCAAAATTGAACAAGGTGCCGTTACATCGAAGAAATGAAAGTTTTACCTTAAAAGTAGCTCAGTATGATGAAATGTTTGATATATCTTCTTGTGAATGCATGATAAGGGAATTGATAGGAAATCTTGCAGGTGTAAGGATAAAATATCAATAGAAGAATGGGTGTCTTTTGTAGGTTAAAAACAAAGAAAAAATCAGTTAGGACAATTGATCGCATAGCTAGTTCAACAAAGAAGAGATCTTTAGCAAGAGCCCAAGAAGCACAAAACCGTCAACTAAAAGCACAAGAAGAAATGACTGAAGCCACCAATGTTTTACCATCGGAATTTATAGGAAATACCGAAGAAGAAAATGGATGTAGATTCAGAGAGTCAAGATGTAGATTATGAGGCCGATTTAGAATTGACTGAGAATTTTCAGAACAGGCACTCCTATAAAAACCTAGCAATACATCAGATCGTTATCGTGTAATTTGTAGAGCTGCAGCTGCAATAGTCAATCCAGCTTTAAAAGATCTGGGGATCCTTAACCACACCAACAAGCTTGACAGAAAGAAATTAGAAAGAGAAAGAAATCGCATGAGTGAAACAAATACTTTTATGTCTAAATCTGAAAATCTGAAGATGGAGTGCCTTGGATTTGATGGAAGGAAGGATAACACATTAACTAAAAGTGTAAAGATAAAATAAGAACACTATGTTATTGTGAAAGAACCTGGGAGCATTTATGTAGACCATGTCACACCAGATAATGGAACTGCTCGCTGCATAGCAGAAGAGTTGATAACTATTATTACAGACTCGAACAGCACCGATACTATCGAAGCTTTACTGTGTGATGGTACTCCTGTAAATACAGGAAAAATTGGTGGAGCCATAAAACTGGTTGAAATTCATCTTAACAGACCAGTGCAGTGGTTGGTGTGCCTCTTGCATTTGAATGAGCTGCCTTTTATGTACGTCTACAAAGTCATTGATGGTAAAAAACAGGTCCAAATACTTTTGTGGGTTCAATTGGAAATAAACTGAAAACAGATTTAACAAAATTGGAGGTAGTAAAATATTCTCGCGTAAAGGGAAATATTAAAGAAATTCCAGCAAATGTTGTGAAGGAGCTAAGCATTGATCAAAGATATCTCTATGATATGTGTCTGGCAGTGCAAACTGGAGACACTTGTCAAGATCTGTCCACTCGATCCTCAGGTACCCTTCACCATGCTCGCTGGCTAACTCTAGCCAACAAGGTCCTTCGATTATATATCTCAACGCCAAATCATGATAGAAACCTTCAAGATATACTCAAGATTATTATGCAGTTATATGTTCCAGGGTGGCTTTGGATAAAATCTCATCCTAATGCAAATGATGGTGCATATAACTTTTGGCATTTAATGTGCTTGCTTCGAAATTTAGATGAACATAGATCAATCATAGAACTAGTATTAAAGAATAACACCTACTTTGCCCACCCAGAAAATATACTCATATCAATGGTAACTGACAAGAGACTAGAAATTAGGGAGCAAGCTATTCAGAAAATCATCCTTTCAAGAACAGGATTTTCAGGTACCAGAAACTTTGAGTTGCCTCCAGCCCTCAACTACACTACACCGAGATGATCGATTAGCAAAAAGAGATCATTACTCCTCCACCACTGCTAAACAATTTTAGCGAAGATGAGCTACTAAAGAGTCGATGTAAGCCACTGGAGATAGCTTCTTTTCCATGCCACAGTCAAAGTATGGAAAGGGCAGTGAACCTAGTAACAAAGTCATGTCCGGAAAGAATAGGATATAACAACCATCAAAAGTTTATCTTAATCTAATTACTGTAGAATCTAGGGGAAAAATGCCCAAGTTTGAATGGAAGGCCCAATGGAATGAGTTAGAAATTTATGAAATAAAATTTCCAAATGATATTGAAAATTGCTTCCCTTTTGATGTGATAAGGAACAATGGAAAAGTGAATTGAATTTTAGCACATTTATTATGCCTCTAATTTTTCCTTCTGAATACATTGTTGTACTCAAATAATTTTCCTAATACTGTACATTATTAAATAAAATACTACGTTAATAAAGATTTATGTCATCAAAAACCTGAATGTAGAATAACTCTCGTATAAATGGAATATTCTTCAATATAGGTCAAAAAGTGAAAAATTGTGCCAGAGTGGGAGGCTTTAAACAGCGAAAATAATTTATGAGGGGTTCCTGTGTTCCATTCAAACCCCTCACAAGATGTACCTTTTCAATATAAAGTTTCGACCCGCCCTAATATATATATATATGTGTGTGTGTGTGTGTGTGTGTACATATACATACATATATATATATATATATACATTATACACACATACATACAGTATATATATACATACATACATATATATATATATATATACACACACACACATATATATATATATATATATATATTTATATATATATAACCTTTGGTTAGCTTCCGCCCGGATTGTTCATTCTGACGAAGGTCAAGCTTTTCACTCCACCTTAGACCTACAGTTTAACGTGGAATCCGAACCACGCCCCATCAGCAGCCCAGTGTCTTAACCACTTGGCCACCTAGGGTACCCATTTATCTACCAACCACTTTCTTTATTGTGTGGAAGGATGAACATCTAGGTTTTGCTGCGCGCCGGCTGCCGTCGGGTCTCGAACCCTGGGCCGATGGATTCGTAGTCAGCGACGCTAACCACTACACCACCGAGGCGCATTACAGATGCGCATTACAGATGAACAGAAGGACCAACACAACGGCAAACATTTTCATTTATTTTTTGTACTTCAGACGTTTCGACAAATCTTTTGTCATCATCAGTGAATTAAGTCTTAAAACCTTAAAACAAAAGTAAAAAGTGAAAATTACATCAATACAATATTAAAACCATTAAAATTAAAACCTTAAGACAAAATCAAAAATCGCATCAATACAAAATTAAAATCATTTAAATTTCATCACAATTAAAATTAAATTAAATTACCTCAATAGGTAAATACACAATGTTTACATCCACCTCCATACTTGGCAAAGCCTAAGAGAAAACTGGATGGTCAGAGGATTAGAACGTATATGTCTATGAGAATCGGTTGGTTAGTTAAAAGAGCTGTAATTTGTAGGATGAACTATTATTGTTAATGGAGGGTTTGTTTCTATAGATGTACAAAGATTCTAAAATTCGGAGTTCTGTGAGGTTATTGGATCTAGTTAAAATTTCAAACTGAGTTTTGTGAAGGGGATGGTTGTTTTCATTACTATGGTTTCTAATTGCGGATTGTGGAGGGCTACTGAGGGGACGGTTGGTACGGACTGACAAGCCCAAATGTTGAGAGAGGTGCACCTCTAGTTGGAGTTGAGTGCTGCCAATATACGCAGCCTTGCAGCTGTCGCACGTGTATTTGTAAACAAAATTGGGGCATACAGTTTTGGGAATTCATCTTTGAACTTTAAAAAATTTGATAATTTAAGTGGGTTGACGAAGGCGAATCTAAAATTTATTTGGGGATAACTAGATTTGAGCAGTTTGGACAATTCACCTCGAATACGCAATGATAAATAACCATAAAAAGGTAATTTATATATCTGGTTTCTTTTTGTACTGTAGTTATGGGGAGTTTAGTATTAAAAGTGTTATTTAAAAATGTCTTTAATTGGTTATCAAATAGATTAGAAGGGTAGTAATTGTTAATAAAGTACTGTTTTAAAAATTTAAATTCTTCGTTTAACGAAAGTGCAAAAGTTATAATATTGTGCCTAATTTCCTTAGATTTAAACTCTATAATAAACGCCTCCATAACTCCAAACTATATAAATCATGGCAACATAAATTATTAAATTTGGAGCTTCAATCGAAAACTAAAACAGTGAGTTTTCTCAAGCTGAAATATAAGAATTCTCTGTTTGGTCTAAAATCTAGGGTGTCTTATATTGATTATACACCGTGTAACAAAAAAAAAAATTTTCTTTGTTTCTGGGCAATAACCTTTATTTTCTGACTCATTATGCTTCAAATCACTGGAAAAAAGCTGTCAGTGATTTTAAACTTCGGGTTTGTTGTCAGTACATCGATTTTGTTGAAATAAGAATATTATTATTTTTTAACCCTATATGGACATCTGCGACAGATCTGTAAACGCTTCAAAATTTACTATATATTTACCGAAACAAGTACATTTTAACTTAAATGACGATATCGTCAAATTTGTAACGGTTCAAGGAGTTTATATCACGAATTGGCAACTCCTACTGCAGAAAACCGAGCTTTAATGAAAAAAATAAGTTAGTGCGTCAGTAGAAGTAAAAGTGTATGGTTACGCAGTTCGTTTTTTATTTTTTATCACTTTATTTGATTAAAGGTAAGTTGAATAATTTTTTATTGCTCAATATATGTTGTTAGAGTGGCTGAAGTAATATAAAACAATTCTGATAAACTGAGCACTAGAATATTTTATTGAAACGTAACAATATTGATGGCTCTGACATCCATGCCTTCTTTGCCACGTGGTATAAGGTTGTCCAATTTGTATTATATATATTACATTATATATATATTATATAAGCACACCGGACAAAATTAGTCACCCCTAATAGCACCGATAGTAGGAAGTTCAAGGTCACACAGAGGGCGCTGATGTAGCATTGGTAAGTGACAAGTAGCGGTGACGTAGCACACAGGATCAGATCTGTTTCGTGAGGTGGTGAAGAACAAAGTGTGTGTTGGATATAGTCTGCAAAATGGGTCGTGAGGCAGACGTTACTCAGTGGCAAAAAGGAGCCATCGTGTTTGGCAGAGCCTACGGACACAAAATGTCTGAAGTAGCCCAATTTGTTGGTGTGTCAACGCGTACTGTCCAGCGAGTTTACAAAGAGTGGTGTAGTTCGCAATCAACTGACAATCGACGGCGTAACTGTGGCCGGAAAACAATTCTCGACAATAGGGGCCGCCGCCATGTTTCTCGTCTAGTAACTGCAAATCGTTTTCAAACCAGAGAACAATTGCTCCAAGAAACCAATGAGGTTCTCCAGCGACCAATTTCCGAACGGACATTGCGACGAGAACTGCATGCGATGGACATCTGGAGCAGGGTACCACGGAAGAGGCCGCTGTTAACAGCAAGTCACAAATTGGCACGTTATAAATGGGCTGAGAGGCACAAAAACTGGACTGCGGCAGATTGGAAACGTGTAATTTGGTCCGATGAGTCCCGTTTTTGTTTGTTCTCCAATGATGGGAGGCGACGAGTACATCGCAGGTCCAATGAAGCCTTTAATCCTGAATACGTCGGTGTTGTTCAGGCTGGAAACAGAAAGTGAAGCGCAGGAATAGACACCCACGGACTCTGGCGGAACTTCGGGACCGGCTGATGAACAAGTGGCAGCAAATCGATGTTCAGTACATGCACAACCTCGTAGAGTCTCTGCCTCGCCGGATTCGTGCGGTTATCAAGGCCAGAGGCGCCGTCACACGTTATTAGGTACATTCTGAGAGGGGTGACTAATTTTTTGTCCGGTGTGCTTATATTATTATATATATTATATATATATATTATTTATATATATATTATTATATATATATATATATTACATTAAAAATCACATATTTATGTTCAAAGTACTCTAAATGAATGTTTAAATAGGTAAAAAAAATTTTAAGACAAAAATAAGAATTATGTCCATATAGGGTTAAATTAATCCATTATTTTTACTTTTTCAGACGTGTGACGTGTGACGAAGTTACTGTTATGGCTGCTCGTGGTTGCAAATACCCAGCGGATTCCTTCTGCTACGTGTGCGGCGAGTTCTTCGCAAAGACGGCTAAAAAACACTGCTTGGACAGTTGCACCCGTGCAAAGGAAGCCTATCATGCCTACTTCGGAATGCCAGTCGGTGACCAAGACAAACGCTGGGCACCACATGTCATCTGTGACTACTGCCGCCGCACTCTTGAAGGTTGGTTTAGAGGAGAGAAGAGGGCAATGCGTTTCGCTATCCCCCGTGTCTGGCGTGAGCCCTCAGACCATCTCACGGACTGCTATTTCTGTATGGTGGACCCAACAAAACGAAGAAAGGGGAAGAATGCGCCTCCCATTGAGTACCCTGACATTCCGTCATCTATTGCACCTGTTCCCCATAACGCGACGGACCTACCTGTGCCACAGCCTCCCTTGAGAGATCAATCTTGTCCAGCAGAAGAAGCAAGCTATGATGATTCCGAGGAGGAGCAAGGTGCGTCATCTGCTGCGCGCCGTCGACGCCGGGTGGCCGGTGAAAGGTGCCCCTACTACCCCCAACCAAGAGGACATCAACGACCTCATCAGGGAAATGGCCTTGACAAAGTCCAACGCCGAGCTGCTCATTTCCAGACTGAAGCAGTGGGACTTACTGGACGACAGCGTTCGAATTATTTCCCAGAGGAAGCGGCATCGCGGCTTTTCAGTGTTCTTCACTCTTAGAGATGGGTTGTCCTACTGCCATGACATCAGAGGACTCTTCGACGCTGTGGGCATTCCCTGCAACACCTCTGACTGGCGGCTCTTCATCGACAGTTCATCTAAAAGCCTCAAGGCTGTTTTACTGCACAACACAAATCAGTGGCCCTCGATTCCTCTGGCTCATTCAGTGCACATGAAAGAAGAGTACCAGAACGTCAAAATCCTGCTGAGTGCACTGAAGTACGACCAATTCAGCTGGGAGGTCATTGGCGATTTCAAGATGGTGGCCTTCTTGATGGGGCTTCAGGGAGGCTTCACCAAGTTCCCTTGCTATCTGTGCCTCTGGGATAGCCGAAATACAGCCCTTCACTACGAGAAGAGGAACTGGCCCCTCAGGACCGGCTATGAGGTTGGGGCCCATAACGTGAAGCAAGAGCCGCTGGTGGAGCCAACGAAAGTGCTGATGCCACCCCTGCACATCAAATTGGGCATCATTAAGCAGTTTGTTAAACAGCTGGATCCAGAGGATGAGGCCTTGAAGCACATCCAGGAGCTGTTCCCGAAGTTGTCGGAGGCGAAGATCAACGCAGGAGTATTTGTGGGCCCTCAGGTGACGCGACTTATTGACTCCGACAGCTTTCCTGAGAAGCTGTCTGAGGTTGAGCAGGCAGCTTGGACAAGCTTCGTTTCTCTAGTCAAAGGTTTCCTCGGAAACCACAAGGCAGAGAACTACAGGAAATCGTTGACGAACTTGTGGACACGTACCGGAGCATGGGCTGCCGGATGTCGCTGAAACTGCACGTACTACACGCCCACCTTGATGAGTTCAAAGAAAACATGGGAGACTACTCAGAAGAACAAGGTGAAAGATTTCACCAGGTTGTCAGCTCTTTCGAGGAACGCTACAAGGGACAGTACAATGAAAGTATGATGGGGGAGTATATCTGGAACCTTTTGCGTGAGAGTGAACTGAAATACAATCGCCAATCTCGTAGACAAACTTCTTTTTGATTAAACTATAACGCTAGAATTTTTGTATCAATTCTGTATCAATTCTCCGTAGCAATACTCTTTATCAACGCTCTGCATCACTGCACTGTATCACTGTCTGTGTATTAACATATTATAATACATAATTATTCCCTACTCGTTTCCTTCTTTTTATTTTCATTTCTAAAGACGGGGCCTGGAGAACTTCATTTTTCATCATTGATTTATCATAATAATCGTGTTAACATCAATTAAAATTATACTTAACAGGATTCATTTGATTTAAAAGCAGATAGTGTGAAAAACCCTTAAATTAATAAGCAAAAATGGCAAAAAATCAATAAATCGATCTCATGAACTCAGAACCGAAATCTGAACTTGGTGACTGCTCATTTTTACTTATTTATGCCCTAAAAAATCAGAAAATAATAGTTTTAACTCATGGACAAATTTTGTGTTACACGGTGATCAGTGTTTAGTTACTAAATTTCAAACTTGCTGTGATAAAATTGTCAATAGACATAAAAGGATACATGCTGCCAAATTGGAAAAATTGGGAATCACTCAATCGTTTTTTAATAATCCAGATAATTTTATTTTTAATTTCTCTAATAGAGTTTTAAGTATTAGAGAGAAAGAAATATTGTCGTTAGGCTTAAATTTTGATCTACCTCATTACAAACTAAATTTTTATAAATTTTTCTCTGGTTTTGAAAATCTTCTCATGAATATTAAGAATTGTGAGATCCGACCAAATTTCTCGTTTCATAACTTGGTAAAACAAGTGGAGAGTATCTCTTTTAAGAATTTTTATAATTTTAAACCCCATAAGGTGTTTTCTCCCCTTTTTAATAAGAAGATTTTAAAATTCTTAATAATTTGAAAAAGGATAACTCTGTCATCATTACAAAACCGGATAAGGGTAAAGGAGTAGTGTTGATTGATTCAACAGTTTACATAAATAGAATGGAGACAATTTTGTCGGATACATCTAAATTTAAAAGGGTAAAAGAGAATGTTCTGTCTAAATTACTAAAACTCGAAGATAAACTTAATAGGTGTTTGAGTAAATTAAAAAATAGTAATATTATTGCTGACAATACATACAATTTTTTATTTGCTTCTGGTTCTAATCCAGGAATTCTATATGGCTTACCTAAAGTCCATAAGCCAAATTTCCCACTAAGACCTATTCTTTCGGCCTGTGGTACATTCAATTATAATTTAGCCAAATTCTTAGTCCCGTTGCTTTCAAAACTCACCTTTAATGATTATTCTATTAACAACTCGTTTGATTTTGCTAAAGAGATAAAAAGATCAATCATGCCGATTCTCTTACTATGGCCAGTTTTGATGTCTCGTCATTGTTTACTAATGTCCCGTTAAAAGAAACATTAAATATCATACTAAAGAAGTTATTCACTACTGATAATACTCTTATTAATGGCCTCACTCAGACTCAATTTAAAAACCTTCTCGAAATAGTGTGTTTTGATAATCTTTTCTTATTTAATAGCAACCTTTACAGCCAAATTGATGGGGTAGCTATGGGTTCCCCATTGAGCCCAACACTAGCAAATGCATTTCTTTGCCATTACGAAGAAATTTGGTTGAAAAGTTGTCCTAGTAGTTTTAAACACATATTTTACAGAAGATACGTGGATGACACTTTCTTAATATTTAACCATCCTTCACACGTAAAACTTTTTCTTGATTATCTTAATAAACAACATAGTAATATTAAGTACACATGTGAAAACGAAACAAATAATAGTTTACCTTTCCTGGATGTTTTAGTTAAACGGGCTCATAATAAGTTCCAAACTTCACTATTTCGAAAACAAACTTTTACTGGCTTGGGAACCAATTATTTAAGTTGTATGTTTTATAAATATAAGATTAGTGCTATAGTAACATTATTAACAAGAAGTTACCGTATTTGTTCAGATTACTTTTCGTTAAACGAAGAATTTAAATTTTTAAAACAGTACTTTATTAACAATTACTACCCTTCTAATCTATTTGATAACCAATTAAAGAAAATTTTAAATAACACTTTTAATACTAAACTCCCCATAACTACAGTACAAAAAGAAACCAGATATATTAAATTACCTTTTTATGGTTATTTATCATTGCGTATTCGAGGTGAATTGTCCAAACTGCTCAAGTCTAGTTATCCCCAAATAAATTTTAGATTCGCCTTCGTCAACCCACTTAAATTATCAAATTTTTTAAAGTTCAAAGATGAATTCCCCAAAACTGTATGCCCTAATGTTGTTTACAAATACACGTGCGACAGCTGTAAGGCTGCGTATATTGGCAGCACTCAACTCCAACTGAAGGTGCGCAGTAGTATAGCCGCAAAAGGGGAGAGTG
The DNA here is from genome assembly GCA_023014485.1 of Bathynomus jamesi. Classification (NCBI taxonomy): domain Eukaryota; kingdom Metazoa; phylum Arthropoda; class Malacostraca; order Isopoda; family Cirolanidae; genus Bathynomus; species Bathynomus jamesi. Next base: position 107,146 of record JAJOZX010002716.1, on the reverse strand, counting down.
CAAGAATGTTGCAAGTGATTACGTAATGTTGCAAATGGGGGTGGGAGTTGTTGCAAAGGGCGGTGGGGGTGTTGCAAAAAAATAATTCCCCTCCAAAGAGGCCTTTGTTGCCAACCCCAAAATGGGGTTGCAAGGGGCATGCAACTTGGAGGCGGAGTTCTCCCCCAAGCTATTCCCCCCAAAGGGCCAGAAAGGAGAGAAAGGAGGAGAGAAAGGAGGAGAGGTGTTCACCTGGCAGGAGCCAAGTGCATATTAAGACTTCAGCCGAGTAGGCGTTGTCTTATAGGCTCCTAATCAGCCAGTTGGCTGAGCCAAGGGGGGAGGGGTACACCTGAAGGAGAGAGAGAGAGAGAGAGTAGTTGCCTTTGATTGCAAGGCATGCAACTTGGAGGCGGAGTTCTCCCCCAAGCTATTTACGTTTACCTAACCTAAGAGGCCTCTAAGGGGTTTTCCCAAAGGGCCAGAAAGAGAAAGGACCAGAGGTCCTTGCTCGGCTGGGAGCCGAGCTTGAATGATTCCGTCATCAGCTTCTCGGTCTTTTATAAACCTCTAATCCGCCATGTTGCCAGATAGCGCCATGTATTCGGCTGAGTTGCCAGATAGCAATATTTATTAAATTAAACCATATATTATTCAAAATACCACAATATATTATATGATGGTAGTTAATCGATGAATCCAATTAAATTCTGTTTATTAAATAAATAATTTAAACCTTTACACACTTAATTTTTATTATAATATTTAAGTCACGAATAACGAAACGAAAAGAAAATTTACGAAGATTTGCGAAACAATTCAAAACACATGATCGTCATTCCCCCACCCACTGTGCTTGTATATATAATAAACTAATGAACCACTCGTGTGCACAAACCATATATTAATCAAAATACCACAGTATATTTATATAGTTAATTAATTGGAAGATTCAACCATGTAAAATACCACAATATATTTATATAGTTAATCAATTGGAAGATTCATTTAAACACACGCTCCAATAAATCATTTAATTCCTATTTAAATACCGAAAAACGAAAGGAGAAGAAACATTGCGAAGAAAATTGCAAAAAAACGAAATCTAAAGAAACGAAGAAAGTTGAAATTAGCCAAAACACAATTTGCAAAAAAAAAACGAAATCTAAAGAAACGAAGAAAGTTGAAATTAACCAAAACACACGCTCGACCCCCATCTGTGTTTATATATATTATATATATATATATATATAGAAAGAATCATAATAATCGTGTATATTTGTCAACCCTTATATATATATATATGTATATAATATATATATATATTAGAATAATATATTGAATTTCGCCGAATTAAAACCAAAAAGCATGTTCGTACATTCCCCATCTGTGTTTGTATATGAACAACTCGTGTGCACACACACACACACACACACACACACGAGGAAAGGACTGGGTCAATTCGAAGAACACCTGCTTGTCGAGAGACCTTTCTTCCAGGCCGCTCTTGATAAGTCTCCCTTCACTCCAAATCTTAATAATAATAATGTTATTACTTCTACAATGAAACATTCTCAATGCGCTTACGAAGAAATCTGAAACATACGGCAATTCAATACACACGATCCTCCTCCCTCGTTCCCCCAAAGCCCCCCACCCATCTGTGTATATATATATAATAATAAACTAATGAACCACTCGTGTGCACAAACCATATATTAATCAAAATACCACAATATATTTATATGATGGTAGTTAATCGATGAATCCAATTAAATTCTGTTTATTAAATAAATAATTTAAACCTTTACACACTTAATTTTTATTATAAATATTTAAGTCACGAATATCAGTGGGAAAAACGAACGGAAAAGAAAATTTACGAAATAATTCAAAACACACGATCGTCATTCCCCCAAACCCATCTGTGGATATATATATATAATTATATATATATATATATGAAAATTATTTCACGAAAGTAACACGTGAAAAATATTTATGATGAATAAAACCACGAAGGAAAGGAAACACAAAATGGTGCTCAAGCGCTTTCGTCTAATGACATCCTCAGGAACACTGAAGTACATAAAAGGGTAACAGCCTATATATAGGTTACAGAAAGAAAAAAAAGAAAAAAAATAACATACATACACACACACATATATACATACATATCTATATATACACATACCTACACATATATATATATATATATACTGTATATATTATTATATATATATATATATATATATATATATATATGCAATAAACAGAGAAGTAAAAATAAAAATTAAAAATTAAAAATTAAAGGATTATCAGTGAGGCGTACAGATTTGTAAGGAATAATATCGATTTTTAGCACAAGATAAAATGGATTATAAAAATACAAATTTATATTGGAAAACTGCCCGGGTTTTAACACTCTGCCTATGGTCAGGTTTCGATATACATATATAAAAATAAAATGCAAATTAAAAGTTAATAACGTAGCAGACAAGTTTACCAAAGATTTAGTGTTCTACCCTTCTTATCTAAATCTGTTTGGAAGGAATTAAAAATAACAGGATCGAGTTGAAAAAGACCTTTGCTTATGTTGAAGTTATTTGAAAGTTGGATAATGGCAGACTCAAGAATATTTCTATTAACAATGTTGCTAGAATGGAATAAAACTGAAGCATTATTCCAATCAATACAGTGGGCTAACTCTGACAAATGGACAAAAAGGGCACTGGACAACTGTCCTGTTCTAACGGAATATTGATGCTGTTTTATACCTGTGTGCAAATCCTTTCCCGTCTGACCTATGTAAAAGGAATCACATTGTTTACAACCAATTTTATAGATAATGCCTGAATTATTGGTAGGGCTATTTTTTACTATGCTATTTTTCACAATATTGTTATATGAAAATACTACATTAATATCCAAAAGTTTAAGTACATTAGCAATGCCTAAAAAGCCCGGGAAAAATGGAAGTACTAAAATATTTTTTGACAAAGTACGAGTGTTATTATTGACACGATAGAAAGTTCGTTTTGCCTTGTTGAGACAAGATTCCATAAACGCAGATGGATAACACAAATCACTTCCAATACCGTTGATTTTTTCCAATTCGGCATCGATGTATTCCGGACTGGCGATCCTAAGGGCGCGGAGAAACATTGATGAAAAAAATGGCCTTCTAAGTGGGGTGTCATGTCCCGAGTAAAAGTGTACGTAGGACAAATTGTTTTTGTTGTTTTCCGATAGATACTAAACTTAAAACCTGGGCTTTCCCTATGTACACGCACATCCAAAAATGGGATTGAATTGTCTTGTTCCACTTCTAAAGTAAACTTAATGGAGGGGACTTGATCATTTAACTGAAGGAGGAAGTTATCCAGGTCACGATTTTGAATTCCTTCCAAACAGATTTAGATAAGAAGGGTAGAACACTAAATCTTTGGTAAACTTGTCTGCTACTTTATTAACTTTTAATTTGCATTTTATTTTTATATATGTATATCGAAACCTGACCATAGGCAGAGTGTTAAAACCCGGGCAGTTTTCCATTATAAATTTGTATTTTTATAATCCATTTGATCTTGTGCTAAAAATCGATATTATTCCTTACAAATCTGTACGCCTGACTGATAATCCTTTAATTTTTAATTTTTAATTTTTATTTTTACTTCTCTGTTTATTGCATATATATATATATATATATATATATATATATATGTGTGTATGTATGTGTATATATAGATATGTATGTATATATATGTGTGTGTGTATGTATGTTATTTATTTTTCTTTTTTTTTCTTTCTGTAACCTATATATAGGCTGTTACCCTTTTATGTACTTCAGTGTTCCTGAGGATGTCATTAGACGAAAGCGCTTGAGCACCATTTTGTGTTTCCTTTCCTTCGTGGTTTTATTCATCATATATATATATATATATATATATATATATATATATATATCAAATAAACGAATAAACAACTCGTGCACCACACACACATACACTCACAACACACACGCACACACACACACACACACACGAGGAAAGGGAGACTCTGTGTCAATTCGAATCGTCTCCCTAGAGACCTTTTTGACCGCGGGTTAATCCTTCTTCCAATCTATTCGAGCAAAAACCTCCGTTCACTCCAATTCTTAATATTATCATTATTATTACTTCTACAATGAAAATATTTTATATTTACGCGTAATTTGTATGGTGTCATATTCTTAGATAACATCTCTGTTATTGAAAGAAATACACACAATTATATTAAATAATAATCAGCGAAAGAAACAAGGTGCATGAGGTGTGCAACCGGATTTAAAATAACAGGATCATTTGATCCGAGGCAGTAGGATGACCGAAAAGCATGTTAATGCATGATTTTCTCTTTAATACTAATAATAACAACTAGCTCTTCCCCGAAGAGTGCCAAAGGTTAAGGTTTTCACTCCGCCTTAGACCCACAGTTTAACGTGGAAACCGAATGCTCTTTTAAAAATATAATTAGGATATATTTATAATTTCTTTATTATAAAATGTGGAACATGCAGTCTTCAGTGAACAGCTGTTCTGTGGAACGAAATACATCTCGTCAGGGAGTCGTTGCTTACTCTTCCACATTTCAACATAACAGGATTATTGAAGCGGATTTAAAATAACAGGATCATTTGATCCGGGCAGTAGTGTGACCGCAAAGCATGTTAATGCATGATTTTCTCTTTAATAATAATAACAACTAGCTCGAATTGTAACAACGGTTAAGGTTTTCACTCCGCCTTAGACCCACAGTTTAACGCGGAAACCGAATGCTTTTTTAAAAATATAATTAGGATATATTTCTTTGAGAAAATATAAAGATGTCATTAGTCGTCCGGCCCCGTTATAGCGGATTGGTACACATCATAGCTCCACCCAGCTACACTGGCAACCAATCACTACGAACATCTGGTCTTTTGGGGCGGAGCTTGGCGATTGTGCATATAAAAGGAGATATTTTTCAGTTGGGAGTAACAGTAGCTATTTTCGCGTCAGTGAATAATCATTCCCTCCACCATGGACCTGTACGTCTCCCCGGATTTGTATGAAGAAAGTGACACTGCAGCATTGATTGCAATTAATCTTTTTAACGCGATTGACCGTGATGAATTATTTCCAACGCAAACCGTTGAAGATATTTGCAGTGACGCTCCTTACAATCCGACGCAAGGGACTACCATAGAAATGTAAGTGTCTATAATTAGATTTTATATATATATATGGAGGGTTGTAGTATCTCGTCAAATACTTCATTTAGATACTCACCAAAAATCGAAATTTTTTTATGGCAATCGTTTTAAATGTTATTTGGTTTTACCTCTTATCCCCATTATGCTAAAATCGAAATTTTTTATGGCAATCGTTTTAAATGTTATTTGGATTTACCTCTTAAATGAACCAAGATATCTTCACATAATGGGGATCTGTCTGTATACTCTGTATATGTTTTAAAAGAATGAACATTATTCCTTTAAGGTCCGATGAGGATTTGACACGTGTTATACAATCTTTTGAAGAATCTCGTGTCATGAATACGGAGGATATACTGATCAGTCAGCATAATGAATGCCACACATCCTCCACCATGGACCTGTACGTCTCCCCGGATTTGTATGAAGAAAGTGACACTGCAGCATTAACTGCAATTAATCTTTTTAACGCAATTGACCGTGATGAATTATTTTCAACGCAACCGTTGAAGATATTTGCAATGACGCTCCTTACAATCCGACGCAAGGGACTACCATAGAAATGTAAGTGTCTATAATTAGATTTTATATATATATGGAGGGTTGTAGTATCTCGTCAAATACTTCATTTAGATACTCACCAAAAATCGAAATTTTTTATGGCAATCGTTTTAATGTTATTTGGTTTTACCTCTTATCGCCATTATGCTAAAATCGAAATTTTTTATGGCAATCGTTTTAAATGTTATTTGGATTTACCTCTTAAATGAACCAAAGATATCTTCACATAATGGGGATCTGTCTGTATACTCTGTATATGTTTTAAAAGAATGAACATTATTCCTTTAAGGTCCGATGAGGATTTGACACGTGTTATACAATCTTTTGAAGAATCTCGTGTCATGAATACGGAGGATATACTGATCAGTCAGCATATGAATGTCACACCGAAATAATGTAAGTGTTTTTCGATCTTTTTGGGTAAGAAGACAATATATTTTCATAAATTTATTAAATGAAAGAAATCAGTACAATAACCAACTACAGAATATACCGTTACAAATATACACACACGAACAAAACATTATACTATACAACGAGTACGTACAATTGGAAAACGGATTTTTATCTGTCTGCATACCATTTCATCGTTTCGGCGAGTGTGGCACGGGTCAAATAAATTTAAAAAATTTATAAATTCTTTATCACATGACATATGCATGAGAAATGAGACGCAGTACATTCCGCAAACATTACTAAAATATCCTTGTACACGAAACGGGTTCCATACAACTTCGGGAATATGTAACTGAGCGAGAAATTTTACAATAATAGGGTCACTCCAGGGTTGAGTACCGAGTGAATCAAAATAGTACAGGCGCTGTCTATTTTTAAAATAGACAGCGATCCAATGAATCCCTTCATTACCGATGACATCTGTGTTCACAATAAGACTACCGCATTCTCGCGTACTTGGCAAACTCAATGTTTCATTCTTCGCAAACACGCCGATAAATTTGGAACGTGTGACTCGTTCCATTACTTTCTGAAGTGTATTAGCATCCATTTTAAAAGTCAGTGATAACGCTCCTAAATCTATCTACTTCTATTAGGGCTTGCGATTCGAGATATACTAGTACACTAATAGGAGCGTCTATAGGCTTGGCGAATTCCAGCCGCACTGAGATGTTTCCGCTCTGCTGTGGGGTTAAATGGGTATTTACGCTAGCAGATAAGTCAGGTGTAATGTCAAACGGATAAAGGTTAAATTGATCAATGAATTCTTCCTGCGTTACCCCATTACCAAGCTCATCACAATCACCTGCAATATGGGTCAGATTACTATAGGCTCTGGCACAAAGAGGTAACACAGCGTCTGATGAATAGTCCGTACCCATTGTTCCACCCAAAGCAGTGCCATTAACGTATAGAGTTATATTTTTAAGTCCGAAATTCTCGAATTTAAAGGCACTCTTTATATTTCCATTCACCGAAGTATGGTCCTGCATACCGATTAATATCCTTTAGGAAGATTTCCCAGGGCAAAGTTTTCTATCTGCTTCCGATGCCAACCCTGCAGGAACCGTATATAGTTTGATTTGTACTCTGTAATAGGATATTTCACTGTAGCGTTTAGTAAATTTTTTCTCAATTTCTAGTTGTTTTGGTGAACTTAATTTCACTCGCCGTACGCGGAAGTATGTGTCCTAATGTGAACCACAACGGGCTTTGCACCCTCTTCTTGATCAGCATCCAGATTTAAGCAGATCTCAGGACTCGTGCGGGTGAGCTTTATTTTCATATCCACCCCGTTGACAAGCAACTTTCCTGGAAAGTGAAATCTGTGTGCAAACCGTCCAAAACACTCGTATATTTCATTTTAGATTTTTAAATTTGTCCTTTATACTACTTTCATCTTTCGTTGATAATATCCCTCGGCACTTAAAAAGGTAGCCTTCGCTTCTTTGGAAAGTGAGGACATTTTCCAGATAGGCTCGTAGATGATAGTACCCGTGCCTGCCGAATGTTGGTCTGATTTAAATATACGCACATGGTTGAATATGGAGTGCAGAAAGTTTGTTTCAGGGTATACAGCATATTTGTCATCGCGACCGTTCCATCAGAATGGCTATACGTAGCTTAGCGTACATGTGCACACAACTTGGATCAAAAAAGTAAGGGCCTGAGCTGGTATCACGAATTCTATAGGTGCACTCGGAACTAATTGTGTTTAAAGGATTAATTGTAATAAAGTCACTGTGCTCAATAGAAACTTGGTTGGAGGCAGCTCAAAAAGGGACAAGCTCCGATTTACAGCATTGTGAACTACATGGGGGATGAAGCGTGCCATGGCGAGTTAGAAATAGTGACTCCTCTCTCGACAAGTGGTAAACAAACTATGATTCATGAGATCAATGTCCTTAGCTTATATCAGTCAAAAAAGTGGTCAACCATAGTTTCATTCGCTTACATCACTTCTTTTTTGATAGCCTTTTACGTTTAATACCACGTGACCCCTTCTTCCTGGCAGCCCTCTTCTTCTTCTTCCCGCCACCACGCATTTTTCTCTTTGCATCTTGATGATTTCGTCCCGTGTACGCTTTAAATGTTTTTTTAGAGCTTCTTTAGGTTTAGCCCCGGCCAATATGTCTTCTGCAGTGTAAGCCTGATTGTAGCGCTTTTCCTTCCGAGGTATCTGGCACCCCTCTTCAGCAAAGGAACAGCCGTACGTAGTAATGGATGAAAAAATGGATCCAAGTCCCACTACCGCGCTGGTATCTCACCCCTCGATAGACGGTGAAGGCTTTCTATCCATTATAACTCAGTGCGTCGAAAGTGTAGCTTCACTGTTAAGCACCCGTTACCGAATGGGAAGTTTTCACCCTCAATCGTTCTTATATATATTGAGATATTGGCTATTAAATTAGTTGCGACATTCACATAATGGGGTCTGTCATATGTAATACTCAAACTCCTTCCTCTTTGGTTGGGGATGTGAGCAATGCGCAGCAGGCGTGCCTGGGTATCCCCAACAAACTGGTGCTCCACTATATTACTGTAAATATAGCACATGTCTGGGGACCTTTCAGCCAATTTCTCCATCTTCAATTGATACATTAATCTGGACAAGTTATACTGTCTCGTGAAATGCGTCTCTTTGGAAGGCTGCGCTATATCGGCCATTGGTTAGAATTTTGAACTTTCTATGGTCTTTAATACGTCTGTTAGTCTTTGATTTTAGGATTAGTGTATGTGCAGGGTTGTTTACGATTACGTATACTAAATCATTCGTAAGGTTTGAGTTTCTTAAACTTACTTTTAAGCCTCTCACAACATCCTCGACCGAACCATATTCACCCGGTCCTAGTCTTACTTCTGTACTGTAATACCGTGCAGCCTTAGTCCGAGCGATACGCATAGTTTCATCCATAGCTACCCCAGCTTTTTTACACTCGTCAATGTCTCTAAGAATCGTAAAAACGGTTTCTTTATGTTCAATATTTAAAAAGATGGTGTCCAGCTGAATTTCGCATATCCCCACCTCATAGGAATCACGACCCAATTCAATGTGCCCGTGGAGCTCTGTTACAAAGTTGGCTAATGTGTTGTTAGGGTGTACAGACAGGGACGAGGAGGATGGGAGTGTGACGTAGAAATGGTTAGGAACCATGTTGCATACTATTTAAGCTTCATTATTGCATCAGCTTTTATATAGATGTTGAAGCTTTCTGGGTACCCTAGCCATTTCACCAGGTACATTTTTCTCTTTCCTGAACCTTTGCTTCCTAAAATTTTCTCAGTTTTAAACACATTTTTTCCTAAATTAAACGCAACTTTCTGCAATTCCTCGAGGTAAAAACCTCCTGAGATTTCTTCCCCATTCAAATCTTCAATGTAATACATCATTGTCTCACCTTTAGGTCTCATAGCCCTAACTTTAAAAATCTCGCGTGTCCATCCTTGCTTAAAACCCTTTGCGAATTTATTCCCCGAACGCGACAGCCTTACATAATCATTGATTTTGAAGCGCGCCGAGTGTGGTAGTGGTGTTGGTGATCCATCTCTTCTCGGGAGCGTACCTCTTTCTAAAACATCGTTAGGTGTTGTCCCAATCGTGCGATGGTGTGAGCGGTTGTAGGATGATGCCAATGATTCCAGAATGTCTAGAAATCTGTATGTGTTTTTATGTGTAAAATAACGGTGCATGCGTTCCTTTATGGTGCGCTGAACTCTTTCAGCTAAAGAAGCCTTATGTATAGAATTGGTTGTGTAATAGGTGATATTAAACTCTGTCAACATGTTCTGAAAAGCACGGCCTATAAATTCCTTCCCCATATCCGTACAAAAAGAGCCAGGAACCCTGTTTTCTTTTAACATTAGCGTTTTGGTGGCTTTAGCAACTGTTTCAGGTGATTTATTTTTCAGAGGAACTAGCCACACATATCTAGAGAATACGTCTATTATGAATATAATGTAGCGGTAACCATCGTTATACACAGAATATCTTTGCATGTCTGTTAAATCTGCTTGCCAAATAGAATCAATCGAGGAAGCCGTTGTCTTGGCTGTTTTAAACCTTTTTCTCACAGGCTTATGAAGCGTATAAGCGTCCTGCTCCCTCAAAAATCTTTCAACATCTTTTTTTCCTACTCCGTAAACACTTCTGTACAGTCTATCTACGCCGCCGTAAGAGGATGGGTTAAAATGTCATAATAGCGTTTAGTTAATACGTTAGCCATTTGCGTATTTTAGAGGCACGTGGGTAGGGTTGGTTTAACCTCTTCTTGCTCCTCTTCAAAGGTGTTACCGCAGGGGGTGACGGCGCCTTCAATTGTGTCACATGCGTTGCATGTTCCAAGTCTTTTAACCTGTTCAGATTTCCTATCAACGTTTTAGGGACATTTATTTGTTGTAGTCTTGCTTTAATATGCTTCCATCCTGATGGTGATGGCCTATCCCACTTTCTCACCAGATCATGGACAATGTCTACGATATTCGATCCCTGTACCTTTGATCCTTCCACAATGATCTCGCCTGTATCGGTCCATTGTATGGCTGGATCCTCATTCAATAGATTATAAAGACTTAAGCCTTTACTCATCAATGTATGTGGAGGGTGCTTTTTAATACATGTTCGATATGTTGTGTGGCTAATCCCTTAATTTTTGGTTGGTCAGCTGTATCGTCGGGCTAGATCCTATGTCGCCATGTCCATCGTCCCCCGTGCTGTGCCTAATAACCACAGGAATCTCTGTAGGGCTCTTATAATTTTCGTACTCGTGAAGAAATTTCTGCAGAGCTTCTTGGTATAAGATTCTTTTCTCATCAGGTGTTTTTTCACTGTTTAATAGGGCTAGCAATTCGCTTTCCATTCTTTTAAGTCTGCTTTTACGGAGATCTAGATCCGTGTCTGGATTCCTTTGCAGTGAAGCGTACACCTCGTGGGGAATCACTACCACTTTCTTCATTATATTAATCTAGTCAGTAAAGGACACAAAACTGAAAATAAGATGGGGAGAAATGACCCTCCTGTTTGTACAATAATTCGTTTTTTCTTCGCTACAGTTTGACTTTTACGAGCGAGTGCACGTATTATGTTCTTGTAGCTGCGTAGGCGAGCCTTCTGAGGGGTTTTCATTGATACATTGCAATTTATAACGTTAAGACAGATTTCACAGATGCATTTTAAAAAGTCGGCGTCGATATTTTTAATAAACATCTGCTGCATTCCCCGGGGCAGTCGATGATAGATTTTTATTAATTCACGGTATTTCTTTAGTCTCTTTGTCATTCTGGAATATACACCGTTTCAGGCTCGTTTGGAAATATATTCGTTCGTAGAAGCACTCTAAACGTGTTTCGCGGATGAAGGTCGCAAAGCAAATATCCGTAACGCGTGCTTGTAGCTTCTTTAAAAACTTCCAAAAACTCCTTACGCTGATTCGGGAACATTTGATTGGCTAATACCCCAATTTGTGATACATCTCTACGTTGCGCGAATAAGACTAGATATTGTGTATTTAACGACACATCGCGCATGTATCTATTTTTGAAAAATAGATTCTGATTGATGAAGAACACGCTTATGTTAAGATGGTGGGAGAATACTGTAAATGTCTCGCCAAACGTTTTATCCATCTCCAACATGAGATCATCAATTACAATGATTGTATTTTCATTTCCCTTTAACGAATTAACGTCATATACGCCTTTGTAGAACAAAATATCATCTTGGTACTCGTTGAACACTGATTGATACGTCGAATAGCACCATATAACTTTATGCACAAATTTCGAGAACATCTCCCCCTTTTCTTTAATGATTTTAAGCATAAACACAGTTTTACCACATCCTGTAGGTCCAGATATAATACATGTGGATGGACTCGTGAATCTGAATTTTTCTACAGAGTCCATTTCTAACACGTCACACTCCTAAGTGGGTCATTTACAAAATATTACAAATTTTGAGTGCTGTTCCTTATATTTTGCTTTCTTCTCCCACAGAACCGTGAATGACGATGAGGTAGAGCATCCCATCATTGACATTACGGATGACCTCGACGACAGTGTAGTTGTGATCTCCTCCCCTGCCAACGAACCCTCACCAGCGATACCGGTAGCACGTCCAAAGCGGAGGTATGATGAAGAGAACCCCACGTCAGGTATAAAGCGACCGAAATAAGCGCCTGTTGCACCAGTAATAGATCCCCAACCCTCAACCTCTAACGCAACAATCCCCCAGCAGCACCTCCCGCTAATATATCCCCTTATTCATCCGCCACAGTTGCCCCCCGTTCTGTTAAGTCTACAATAATAGATCCCCAACCCTCAACCTCCTACGCAACAGTCCCCCCCATCAGCACCTTCCACTAATATACCCCCTAATTCATCCGCCACAGTTGCACCCCGTTCTGTTGAGGATGATATAACGCTTGAGTTGGTGCGCTCCGCAGCCCCCACCCCAGCCTTGACTAGAAATCGGTATAGAGTCAGGGTCGACCCTAGAGCCATGTATAGCAATGGAATTGAGCGCGGGCTACGCCGGGTTGTACAGCGTATTGTAGAGTTTGCTCTTCAGAACAGCGACGAGCGTGAAGTCAGGACGAGTCTGTCCTTTGGATTCGGGTCAGATGACGGTGATGTAGATGATTATTGGGTGATAGTGCCATTTAGACGTTTGGCGGCTGACGATGTAGAATATATATTAGGACGTATAATGCAGGCCGCCCAAAGTAGTATAGCGTTTAATATGGACAACTTCCCGGTAAATATTGATCGTGTATTCCGTGTTCCGGGCCATAGTGCCATACCGTATACTCTTAACTTCAATTCTCCGACTATTTACCGAAAGCATATAAACGTCGATCGTGGTTGCGGCTTTATAGCAGTACTCTTAGCACGTATGTTTACTGTACAAAATACACGGACTCAAAAAATTTGGTTGCCTACGGTCGTGGAACGTGCCCGTAAACTAGCTGTAGACTGTGAACTTGAATTTGACTGTAATATGGGTCCTGAAGAGCTGAGAATGGTAGAACAGGAAATGAATGTCCGTATAGTTGTATTTGGGTTGGGTTGTATCCGTAATATAAGGTGGCTTTACGCGAGTTATGACAAAAGTCGAAAATATGGGAGACATCATGATTTGTGTAAGGGGTGCCTCGAGTTTGCGGATGATATAGTGAGACATTGTAAAGAATGTCACATGGTATGTGAGCAGTGTAAAAGCACCAAATGTGAAAGCCGTGTAGTTGAAGCTGAGAAGAGAGACTGTGATGTGTGTAGACGCACATTCTTCAATAATAACTGCTTTGATTTCCATAAATCAATTGGCACGTGCAGGAAAATGAGAATCTGTGAATGTGGTATGTTTCACACAATGGATAATTGGGGGAAATTTAAGCACAAGTGTGACGAAATTCACTGTCCTACATGCCAGGAGGAATATAAGGCGGATGGAGTAAAGCATGTATGTTATATGAAAGATGCTAAGCCTAAAAATAACCCTTGTATAACTGTATACTACGATATAGAAACATATACGAACGCTGAAACCAAAGAGGTAATTCCACATTTACTTGTGAGCCAGACCATCTGTGATGAGTGTATGGGATCGAATGTGACGAGTGCCCCAAATGCGGTAAACGGACAAACGTTTTTAAAACGAATGTCCGCGATAGTCCTGTGAAACTATTTGTGTCCTATATTGTCAAGTTAGCCGACAAGTTCAAAAAAATGACTGTGTATATTCTCGCCCATAACGGGGCAAAGTTTGACACGCAGTTCCTTTATAAGGAGTTGCTTGAACACGAATCCTCTGAGATATTTACAGGTGATCCATTGAAAAGAGGCAACAAATTAATACAGATGCAGATAAGAGGCAATGTACAATTTAAAGATACTTTATTATTCACACCTTGTAAATTAGCAAAGCTACCCAAGGTGATGGGAGTAGCAGCTGAAGTTTCCAAAGGATACTTCCCTTACACTTTCCTCACCAGCGAGACTTTAAACTACGTAGGCCCACCACCACCCAAACATTATTTTAACTATGACTGTATGGATGAACGTGAAGACTTTGATCGATACTACAACAGTTTTAATGAAAGTAACCCTTATAATATAGCTGATGAATGTGAGCGTTATTGCGTGAATGATGTGCGCGTGCTTAGAGTATGTTTCCAGGCCTTTAGAAGGATGTACATAGCCCGTTTCAAATGCGATCCACTGCAAGTCGCAACCACCATCGCATCATTATGTTTTACGGTGTTCAAGAATAACTTCATGCCTAAAGACACCTTAGCCATTATTCACCGAAAAAACCCCGCAGTTACGGACACAAGGCTATTTACTGGCTCATACACCTACAGCAACAGACAGGTGTATACATAAAGCACGCCCGCAACACGGGTGAAGTACCCATTAAGATTAATGGACGTGTTTTTTGGGTTGATGGGTTAAGTGAAAACCGTGTCACTGGTGTGAAGACTGTGTACTCCTTTAACGGATGCTGGTGGCATGGATGCCCCCGTCCTGAGTGCGGAATCGCCGGAGATATCCACGGTAGATCTCCTGCCGACTGTCTTGCATGGACCCGCACCCGCGATCAACTTATAGGATCACAGTTCACTCACAAAGTCTTGTGGGAGCATGAATATGATGCACGGATGGAGACAGACGAGGTGTACCGTGAGGAAATAAACACGATCAAGCGTTCAATGGTGCTGGATCCTCTCAAATGTGGTGATAGCTTGTTTGGAGGACGTACAAATCCATTCAGACTATACTTTCCACCTACGGAGGGCGTGAAGCTCCATTACTACGATTTCTGTTCTTTATACCCATACGTGATGAAGAACAATCCGTACCCCGTGGGCGCTCCTGAGAAACTGGTGGGACCTACCTGCCCTCCATCAATGAATTTTCAAGAAATTTGAATGATCGTTACTTTGGGCTCTCTTTCGTAGACGTACTCCCCCCACGCAATTTATGGATGCCACTCTCATGTTTCCCCTGTGCGTGAAGTGCGCGGAAGAGGATAACGGCGATTGTAACCATATACCCCACCAGCGTAAGATCAGAGGCGTATATACAAGTCCTGAGCTGGCCCTAGCCGTACGCCATGGTTATAGAATACTGAAGATACATGAGGTGTGGAGGTTTCAGAAGCTACCCAACCTTTTCACACCATATATAAACGCCTTTTTGAAGGATAAGGTTGAGGCATCAGGGTATCCGCGAGGAGTTGATACCGAAGATGAAAAGTCTGCCTATATTCAACGTTACCGCGACCGCGAAGGTATACAACTTGATCGTGTCCAAATTGCAAAGAATCCTGGCAAGCGCTTTAGTGCAAAGTTGTGTCTAAACAGTCTATGGGGAAAATTTGCGCAGAATACCGGCAAAGGGAACATTCATTTGGCACAAAGTTATAGCGATGTCTGGGATTATGCCAATGCTCCCGATAAAGAGGTCATGGAGATCGTGAATGTAGGTAATACTTACATAATAAAGTACAACAACACTGAATTGGCCACAGATACCTCAAGGGTTACAAACATACCTGTGGCCAGCTTCACAACAGCCTACGCCCGTATAAAACTTTGGGGTCTATTGCATTCTCTTGGGCGGAGAGTATTGTATGCCGATACAGATAGCGTGATATTCACAGAGAGGGAGGGTGAATACATGCCCGCTATTGGGGAGTTCCTCGGCGAGCTCACTGATGAGATCAAGGATGAGTATGGGGACAACGCATACGCCGACTCTTTTGTCTCAACAGGACCTAAAACTTATGGGGTACGGGTCAGGGTGGGGGAGGAAATGAAATATATCGTGAAGGCAAAGGGTATTACGCTCAACCATGCGAATCGGCGGGTTGTTAACTTTGAATCGTTGAAGGATCTAGTGTGTTTGGACGATGATGAGGGCGAACGACCTCCCCAACTAATTGTAGGCACCACAATTTTCGGGCGCAGAAGCTGGGGGGCGTGAAGGAACTTAGGGGTACGAAGGTGTGCCGTAACACCTATAGGAAACGTTACCAGTTACCTGGTACCTATGATACCGTACCCTTTGGATACCATAACGTTTGATGCTTCTATTGTTAACTGACACGTATTTGTCTTGTATATAATCGTATCTATTGATTTATTACACGTATTTGTAAATATATATATAACTTGAATATCTCGTTTATTAAATCGTATTTGTAAATATATATATATAACTTGAATATCTCGTTTATTAAATAAATCATGTTTCAATTAGCGTTTCACTTTTCTGTTGTGTGTGTGTGTGTGTGGTGTGTGCGCAGGTGAAAGTTCTAAGCTCCGCCCACTGTAAGATCACAACGTGAGTCATGCTACTATCTGGGAGTCCCTGCGTGGTCAGTCGACTGCAGTAAGCCCGAGAGATCAGACGTGTATTCGCCAGCGTAGAAGAAAAGATCAGACGTGTATTCAAATGGCTACCTTTAATATTGCTTGTACAACGTTTATGAAATGGTATTCAGCAAAGTGCCAGGATGTGGTGGATACCGAAAAACTTCCTATTCCCCCTCCTATGCCTCTTTTAAAACCACATTGGATTGTGCGAAGTTCCAAGATGTACAAATACTCTACGGATGTTCTGGTGAGACCGTTGAAGGCTTTCGTTGCACAGACGATGTGCTGAAGTATGCTGCAGAGCTAAACTTTATAAAGTCTCACATATACCGTGAAGTAAAAGAAACAACGCGTGCAGAAGAGAAGCAGCAGGTATGGATAATGAGTCTTGCGGATGGGTGGTGTGACAAGCGGTATTACGTCATGCTACACCATGTCGATTACTCATACCCTACGACTGAAAATGTGAATCTCGTGATCATGGACAATCTTAAGTATTTTTATCACTATATTAATGTATATCATGATGAGGTTCGTAGTGAGGTTGTGGCTAGTGCCCTGCGTGAGTTTTTAACAGACTTTAGAGACGAGTATCGTTTGATGGGCAGAAAGGAAAAATATGAGCATATGTTCCTCTCAAATAGTGCGCCGGAGTGTGAAGATGTTTAGTAAAACATAAAATGTGCCTAGTTCTTATCCTGAGGTAAACTGTCTGGTGCGTAGTCTGGTAGTAATGAAATTAATTCTTGTACCGGAAAAACAAATATGTACAACAATTCGGTGCGACTCGCGGATCATAGTTCGAACAACCCCATTCACGTATCATCGAGTCAGCCGCCCGTCGAACCGTTCCTGCCTACCTGCGTGCCTCACACGGCTCATAGTTATCTCAGAGCTTGAACCGAGTGGACGTGCGCTCCTCGAATACGATGGAACTTCCTTTGAGCAGCATTCTCAACGCCTCGTACGATGTGTCCGTGACGAAATCGTTGCGCGTGTTCAGGCGTAAATCCGGTACCGTTAGCTATGTACTGGAAACGGAATGTAGACAAACAAACAAACGGGTTTATTTAAGTGTCGAGGAGATGAATAGAATCTTCGTGATAGTTGAGAAGTGGAGTGAAGATCGTTATAAAATACCTGCTAACGTAGGTACAAGAAGAGAGCAGATTAGTGACGCACCCTCATACGCCGTTGTATGTACGTTGTGTATAAATAACGATCGGCCGTGCATTGATATACGGCTGATGTGGAAGAATGCTTCTGATAATAACGCTCTTGTTCCTACGCGAAACCGTTTCATCCTCGACAGAATGTTTGAAATCGTCGGATTCCGCAAGCTGAAACCTATATTAGACGCGCGTGTTACGGATATGCTTTATTTTGATACAGTACTTGAATACGCATACACCGCTCTGCTCGATGGGTTTACCGAGTGTAGGGCTGAACAGGGTGAGAATGGTCTAGAGCTGGACGTTTATTTAAAAAGTTTAGACTCTTTGAAATACCATGAACTTTGGTACAAAGCAATTGATCGGTACAAGGCTGAGCTCACCTACACCGTTCACCCTGAAGAACTATTTCTTTATATAACGCGTAGTTGTCGTAACGATTTAGAAGATTATTTCAATTGCCGCTATGTTGTGAAGATGAGTTCACGATTGAAAAGCTCGAGTCGGTAGAAATAAACCCTCGATTGTAAAAGCGTGTTTATAAACTTGTGTTTAATAATGTAGCTAACGATGAACTCTTTGTGCGTGCTTTTGATTGTATTCTAGACGTATTTAAAGATGACTTACCAACCGGTTGTAAAATGGGAACAAAAATAGTACAGAACGATATGAAAGCCCTTCATATCGAATACAGGTTTCCCTATACTTTAAGCGGTGAAATATTATTAAACCGCATATACTGCGTAATGCAGAGCAATAATGATGTAATTGTAAACTCGATTAAGTGCGAGTTTAGTATTTTGAAAAAAAAGTGAAATGTATTTATATATTTTGCGTGATATTTCCCCTGTACTGTTATGATTATATGCATATTTCTATTATTATTGAAATGTATATTTATTTCTATATATCTCCATAATTGTGTGTGTATATATTTTTTTGATTATATGCATATTCCTCAATTATTATTGAAATGTATATTTATTTTCTATATATCTCCATAATTGTGTGTGTGTATATATTTCTTATTATTGAAATGTATATTTATTTTCTATATATTTATAATAAACAGAATGATGCAATGTTGTTTTACTTAATTCTTTTGGATAATTATATCATGTTACGCCTTCTGTGTACCTGAGCAATGGTATCTGATGGAACGAAATATTTTAATTGTTTAGTGAGACAACTCACCATAATAATGCTAAAAAGTGGTATCTGGCAACTGAATACATGGCACGAAATCTTTTAATTGTTTAGTGAGACAACTCACCATAATAATGCTAAAAAGTGGTATCTGGCAACTGAATACATGGCACGAAATCTTTTAATTGTTTAGTGAGACAACTCACCATAATAATGCTAAAAAGTGGTATCTGGCAACTGAATACATGGCGCTATCTGGCAACTCAAGCCATTTACGCCTTCTAAGCCAACTGGCTGATTAGGAGTCTATAATAATGTATACAATGGTATCTGGCAATGCTAAAAAGTAGTATCTGGCAACTCAGTCTTCGATTAGAATTAATTAATTAAATATATAGCACAAACTGAATACATGGCGCTATCTGGCAACTCAAGCCATTTACGCCTTCTAAGCCAACTGGCTGATTAGGAGCCTATAAAACAACGCCTACTCGGCTGAAGTCTAATATGCACTTGGCTCCTGCCAGGTGAACACCTCTCCTCCTTTCTCTCCTCCTTTTTCTCCTTTCTCTTGGGGGATAACGCCGCCTCCAAGTTTTCCTTGTTGCACCTGCAGCATCCCCCCTTTGGAGGGATATTTTTTTGCAACCCCCCCCCTCAACAACCCCCTTTGCAACATTGCAACATTACGTAATAAATTGCAACATTCCTGCACTCTCCCCTTTTGAGGCTATACTACTGTGCGCCTCTCTCAACATTTGGGCTTGTCAGTCCGTACCAACCGTCCCCTCATTAGCCCTCCACAATCCGCAATTAGAAACCATAGTAATGAAAACAACCATCCCCTTCACAAAACTCAGTTTGAAATTTTAACTAGATCCAATAACCTCACAGAACTCCGAATTTTAGAATGTTTGTACATCTATTGAAACAAACCCTCCATTAACAATAATAGTTCATCCTACAAATTACAGCTCTTTTAACTAACCAACCGATTCTCATAGACATATACGTTCTAATCCTCTGACCATCCAGTTTTCTCTTAGGCTTTGCCAAGTATGGAGGTGGATGTAAACATTGTGTATTTACCTATTGAGGTAATTTAATTTAATTTTAATTGTGATGAAATTTAAATGATTTTAATTTTGTATTGATGCAATTTTTGATTTTGTCTTAAGGTTTTAATTTTAATGGTTTTAATATTGTATTGATGTAATTTTCACTTTTTACTTTTGTTTTAAGGTTTTAAGACTTAATTCACTGATGATGACAAAAGATTTGTCGAAACGTCTGAAGTACAAAAAATAAATGAAAATGTTTGCAGAAGGACCAACAGTATATATATATACACAGTATATATATATATATATATATATATATATATATATATATATATATATATATTGCTTCACTTAATGAGGCAACAGTGGGATGTTATATAGATAACACAAGGATAAATAACTTAGTTTATGCCGATGATATGGTGTTAATAAGTCCCTCTGTTAAAGGTCTGGATCGGCTACTAAAAGTGTGCGAAGTGTATTCGCAGAAACATGATATTTTTTTTAGTTACAAAAACTAAGGTTTTGCAATTTCATCCTAAAAGCTGTAATCAGCCAGCTGATATAAGGTTTAAAATGAATGGTGAAGTAATTGAGGAAGTACAAGAGTTTAAGTATTTGGGTCAAACTATTACCAGCTCCTTGAATGATGACTCGGATATAAGAAAACAGTCTCGAAGCCCGTGTGCTAAAGCGAATATGACCATAAGGAACTTTCGATTCTGTACAAGTGAAGCTAAAGACACTCTCTTTCGTACTTTCTGCAGTAATATATACAGACAGCAACTGTGGGTGAATTATAAAAAAGGTTCTGTCAGAACTCTAAATTTGCTGTACAACAGGTCTTTTAGACTCTTACATAAATTACCCCGAGATGCTCAGCTTCACAAATGTTTGCTACCCGCAATGTCCCGAGCTTCCCGAAGGTAACAAGACGTGCTCAACACAGTCTAATGCAAAGAATTAAAAAATCAACCAACCCGATCATCCAAGCTATCCATGAGTCCTGCCATTTATCCTCTAAGCCAGAGGTCGGGGAAACAGGGGTAAATTACCCCAAATGGGGTAAATTTAAAAATTTTGGGGGTAATGCGTGCGGTATGAGAGCCTCAGTCGTGTGTATGGTATCATGAAACGAAGAGGTGCTTTTAGTGCTTGACACTTTGTGCTGATATTTTTTTCGTATATTTTTGTTTTATTTTGTTACATAAATGTGGCGTTATTCTAAATTTTAGAATATTACGAATTTACGTCCTGATTTTGATGATGTTGTATCAAAAATGAAACAGCATCATTTTTCCAAAACCTGAAGTGATGTTTTGAATGAAATTCTTCAGTTCTTCAATCCTTTTTACTAATTTTGTTTGTGTGCTCTTCTTATGCCAGCATGTGTGACTTTTTTTTATTTCTCCATAATAATGGATCCAATAAACATTTTTTGGAATTTAAATTTTTTGTATACCATATGCAACAATTTTAAGAGCAATTGGCTTGTTTTTGTTTACTTTGAAGTCTGGGGGTAATTTCATTTTACTCAAATAGATTTTTGGGTAATACCCAAAAAAGTTCCCCGACCCATGCTCTAAGCTATGGACCTCTTGGTACGAAAACGTCTGTCTGTAGCTCCACTTAACTTCGACATTACAGTATTATTTCTAATCAATTGTATATATTTTTATCCTTACTATATGAACTGTCATTGTATTAATATATTTGTCATATGGATTATAGACTGCCAATAAACCTTTTCATTTTCATTTTCATTTTCATATATATATCACATATAAACATACATATATATATACATATATACATGTACACACACACACACATATATATATATATATATATATATATATATATATATATATATATACCATATGTCCCACAAAAAAGTACACCCAACTTTAGATTGTACTAACTCCTCCAAAAATTGAGATATTTTGGATCTGTTTGTTTGATTTAATATAGCAAATTATTCTTTGTTAACGTTCAAATTGATTCATGTTTAAACGATTTAGTGTTTAAGCATCTGCTTTTAACTGAAGGGTACAGCAAAATGGGTTGCGCGGAATGATCATTTTTCCCAGCCAGATAGCTCCGCTTGCTTTAACCAATGTGCTACTTTTTACGTCGAAGGATATTGCAAATATTTTTTTTAAATAATTCGAACTTTTGTATCTAAGATACGAGTCATACATATAAATGAAGAATCTGAATTACTAAATTTATAAATAACTTTGAAACCCTTATCATGCAGTTTACACGAAGGCAGCGCGTTCTCATGTTCACAACTTATCTGCAAACTAAAAACTTAAAACAAGTTCAGAATATCTTCGAACTGCAATTTCCCGATAGAGCTTCTCCAACTAAACATACGATTTTGAAGAATGTTCGGAAATACAAAGAAGAAGGAACGGTCCTCAATTTGAACAAAGGACGTTCAGGCCATCCGAAGACTGCAAGAACAGACGAGAACATTCAGCATGCTCGGCATTTATTAGAGAGACATCCAAAAGTGTCCACCAGGCGAAATGGTACAGAACTCTCACGCATGTCATTTCATCGAATAGTTCGTGAGGATTTGAATTTGTACCCATACAGAATGGAAATTCGACATCAACTCATTGAAGGAGATCTACCTCGCCGCCTAAGATTTGCCCAGTGGTTTCTTGAAAAACCAGAAAGATTCACGGAACAATTAGTGGTTGGAGATGAGGCGGCCTTTTTTATGAATGGTCTAGTGAACAGACAAATCTGCCGTCAGTATGCACCAAAAAATCATCCACCTGACAATCATATCTACGAAAAGAATAACTCTAGACAAAAACTGTCTCTCTGTGTAGGACTGTGCGGTAATGGAGCGGTAATTGGCCCGGTCTTTTACGATGGTAATCTAAATGGTGAAGCTTACCTAAAAATGATAAGACCGAGAAATCCTTCCACAAATACGTATTACTTATGGAAACCGATTTAATCGTATTTGGTGGGTGCAAGACGGAGCTCCTGCTCACAGGAGAGTTATTGTGAAGGAACGCTTGCAGGAAGTCTTCCACCAAAGAGTAATTGCTACAGGCCATGACATTGAATGGCCTCCCAGAAGCCCTGACTTGACCCCGTGTGATTACTTTTTATGGGGTCATTTGAAAAATAGAGTATTTGCATCACAACCTATCAATTTAGATGATTTGAGGACTCGCATCACAGCTGAAATCAACTTGTTAAAAGACAATCCAGATCTTATCAAAAGAGTGATGGGGAAGATGAGAGCTCGACTCCAGATTTGTATCGATGGGAATGGCGGTCATGTTGAAAGAAAACGAAACTAAGCATAACTTTTGCAATAAGGAATAAAGAAAAATCTGCTTTGTATCTTATTAAAATTATGTTAAAGTATCTATTATTATGTATTTGTCTTTTCATTACATCGATAGCACACACATTATTTTTTCATTGACCAATTTTGCGCAATCCATTTTGTTGTACCCTTCAGTTAAAAGCAGATGCTTAAACACTAAATCGTTTAAACATGAATAAATTTGAACGTTAACAAAGAATAATTTGCTATATTAAATCAAACAAACAGATCCAAAATATCTCAATTTTTGGAGGAGTTAGTACAATAGGAGGACGAAAAGATGGTACATGTTTATTTACAGACGTTTCGGAAACGTTCATTTCCATCATCAGTGCTAAAAAGTTTTAAATCAAATAGAAATAAACAAGTGTAATAAACAAAAAAAATATTAAAATGAACGTGCGACAATTGTTACAATATATCTTAAATAAAATTAAAGGATTAGAAATTAAATAATATAAAGTGTAAGAGAGTGGACACTAAGTAAAATATAAAATGGTTAAAAGGTGAATCAGAATTAAGGGGGGGGGGGGGGGGGTCTTACCAAGTTGTTAAGCTACGTTTCCATAAGAACAAACCATTCAACCAAGTTATATAATTATATATATATGTGTGTGTGTGTGTATATATATATATATATATATATATATATATATACACACACACACACACACACACACACACAGTATATTTATATATATATACACACACACACACACACACACACACACACACACAGTATATATACCTTTAACCTTTGGTTGGCTTCCGCCCGAATTGTTCATTCTGACGAAGGTCAAGCTTTTCACTCCAACTTACACCTACAGTTTAACGTGGAATCCGAACCACGCCCCATCAGCGGCCCAGCGTTTTAACCACTAGGCCACCTTATATATATATATATATATATATATATATATATATATATACATATATATGAAAATTATTTCACGAAGGTAACACGTGAAAAATATTTATGATGAAAAAACCACGAAGGAAAGAAAACACAAAATGGTGCTCAAGCGCTTTCGTCTAATGACATCCTCAGGAACACTGAAGTACATAAAAAGGTTAAGCCTATATATAGGTTACAGAAAGAAAAAAAAGAAAAAATAAATAACATACATACACACACACACACATATATATATATATATATACATACATATCTATAAATACAAATACATCATACATACATACATACATATATATACAATAAACAGAGAAGTAAAAATAATAAAAAATTAAAAATTAAAACCTTAAAGGATTACCAGTGAGGCGTACAGATTTGTAAGGAAAAATATCGATTTTTAGCACAAGATCAAATGGATTATAAAAATACAAAATTATACTGGAACTCTGCCGGGTTTTAACACAATGCTGCCTATGGTCAGGTTTTGATATATAAAAAAAAAAAAAATGCAAATTAAAAGTTAATAAAGTAGAAGACAAGTTTACCAAAGATTTAATGTTTTACCCTTCTTATTTAAATCTGTTTTAAAGGAATTCAACATAACAGGATCGAGTTGAAAAAGACCTTTGCTTATGTTGAAGTTATTTGAAAGTTGGATAATGGCAGACTCAAGAATATTTCTATTAACAATGTTGCTTGAATGGAATAAAACTGAAGCATTATTCCAATCAATACAGTGGGCTAACTCTGACAAATGGACAAAAAGAGCACTGGACAACTGTCCTGTTCTAACGGAATATTGATGCTGTTTTATACGTGTGTGCAAATCCTTTCCCGTCTGACCTATGTAAAAGGAATCACATTGTTTACAACCAATTTTATAGATAATGCCTGAATTATTGGTAGGGCTATTTTTTACTATGATATTTTTCACAATATTGTTATATGAAAATACTACATTAATATCCAAAAGTTTAAGTACATTAGCAATGCCTAAAAAGCCCGGGAAAAATGGAAGTACTAAAATATTTTTTGACAAAGTACGAGTGTTAATATTGACACGATAGAAAGTTCGTTTTGCCTTGTTGAGACAAGATTCCATAAACGCAGATGGATAACACAAATCACTTCCAATACCGTTGATTTTTTCCAATTCGGCATCGATGTATTCCGGACTGGCGATCCTAAGGGCGCGGAGAAACATTGATGAAAATATGGCCTTCTTAGTGGGGGTATCATGTCCCGAGTAAAAGTGTACGTAGGACAAATTGTTTGTCGTTTTCCGATAGATACTAAACTTAAAACCTGGGCTTTCCCTATGTACACGCACATCCAAAAATGGGATTGAATTGTCTTGCTCAACTTCTAAAGTAAACTTAATGGAGGGGACTTGATCATTTAACTGAAGGAGGAAGCTATCCAGGTCACGATTCATGGGCCAGATACACAAAATATCGTCGACGTACCGCAACCAAGGGATGCCAACCCCCAGGATTCTCGGAATATAAGTAATTTCGAAAAACTCCATATAAATATTGGAGAGGAGGGGCGATAAGGGGTTGCCCATAGCCATCCCAAAAACTTGTTGATAATACTCGTTATTGAAAGTGAATTTACAGTCTTTGATGCAAAGCTTAATGAGTTCCAAAACAATGTGTGAAGGTAGTGGCAGGTCATACTTATGTAATTCTTGGGAGAGAAAGTCAAGCATATCGTCAATCGGCACTTTTGTAAACAATGAACAAACATCAAAACTAATCAATTTATCGTTAGTTTCAGTACGTGCATTATTCAATTTTTCCGTAAGATCCATGGAATTTTTTACATGTGAATCAGAGATAGTTCCGAGAATGGGGGACAAGACTTTGACAAGCCATTTGGAGAGTTTATAAGTAATAGAGCCCACCGAGCTAATAATAGGGCGCATAGGGTTACCAGGTTTGTGGGTTTTAATAAGACCGTAAAGGTAGGGCAGAGCAGGTGAAGTGGACATGAAAAGCGGAATTAAGTTCTTATGATCTTTGAGAAGGCGTTTCAAGCCACTATTAAATGATTTGATGACGTCATCCTGCGGGTTCTTCCTAAGTTTGGTGTATGTGGCGGGGTCCTGGAGAAGCTCGTTCATCTTTCCGATGTACAGTAGTCCACTTTGTCCATAATAACTATGGTGTTAGCCTTGTCTGCTTTAGTAATATGGAGCTCCCCATCTTTTTTTAATTGTGAGAGGCTATTGCGAAAACGTTTAGGAAAGTTATCTTCGTAATTACCATTCGCCGCACTATAAACGAGGCCTTTAACTATGTTAAACAAATACTGAGGGAGATTACACTGTTTTTCAAAACACGCGAGACTGTAACAAATTTGTAAAGCCGAAGGTTTTTTAACAATAAAAAAGGACATACCATATCCAAGGGCACTTTTTGCATCGTCACTAATGTTTTTCGAAGAAAGGTTCAAAACACACTTTGAGCTTGCTTTTTTACTCCACTGACTATCTCGAATGAGACTTTTAATTTTTCGATCCAAAATGTTACGAAGTGAAGTAGTTCTCCGACGCAACTCGTTGTAAATTTCATCAGTATTTGTTTAACATAGTTAAAGGCCTCGTTTATAGTGCGGCGAATGGTAATTACGAAGATAACTTTCCTAAACGTTTTCGCAATAGCCTCTCACAATTAAAAAAAGATGGGGAGCTCCATATTACTAAAGCAGACAAGGCTAACACCATAGTTATTATGGACAAAGTGGACTACATCGGAAAGATGAACGAGCTTCTCCAGGACCCCGCCACATACACCAAACTTAGGAAGAACCCGCAGGATGACGTCATCAAATCATTTAATAGTGGCTTGAAACGCCTTCTCAAAGATCATAAGAACTTAATTCCGCTTTTCATGTCCACTTCACCTGCTCTGCCCTACCTTTACGGTCTTATTAAAACCCACAAACCTGGTAACCCTATGCGCCCTATTATTAGCTCGGTGGGCTCTATTACTTATAAACTCTCCAAATGGCTTGTCAAAGTCTTGTCCCCCATTCTCGGAACTATCTCTGATTCACATGTAAAAAATTCCATGGATCTTACGGAAAAATTGAATAATGCACGTACTGAAACTAACGATAAATTGATTAGTTTTGATGTTTGTTCATTGTTTACAAAAGTGCCGATTGACGATATGCTTGACTTTCTCTCCCAAGAATTACATAAGTATGACCTGCCACTACCTTCACACATTGTTTTGGAACTCATTAAGCTTTGCATCAAAGACTGTAAATTCACTTTCAATAACGAGTATTATCAACAAGTTTTTGGGATGGCTATGGGCAACCCCTTATCGCCCCTCCTCTCCAATATTTATATGGAGTTTTTCGAAATTACTTATATTCCGAGAATCCTGGGGGTTGGCATCCCTTGGTTGCGGTACGTCGACGATATTTTGTGTATCTGGCCCATGAATCGTGACCTGGATAGCTTCCTCCTTCAGTTAAATGATCAAGTCCCCTCCATTAAGTTTACTTTAGAAGTTGAGCAAGACAATTCAATCCCATTTTTGGATGTGCGTGTACATAGGGAAAGCCCAGGTTTTAAGTTTAGTATCTATCGGAAAACGACAAACAATTTGTCCTACGTACACTTTTACTCGGGACATGATACCCCCACTAAGAAGGCCATATTTTCATCAATGTTTCTCCGCGCCCTTAGGATCGCCAGTCCGGAATACATCGATGCCGAATTGGAAAAATCAACGGTATTGGAAGTGATTTGTGTTATCCATCTGCGTTTATGGAATCTTGTCTCAACAAGGCAAAACGAACTTTCTATCGTGTCAATATTAACACTCGTACTTTGTCAAAAAATATTTTAGTACTTCCATTTTTCCCGGGCTTTTTAGGCATTGCTAATGTACTTAAACTTTTGGATATTAATGTAGTATTTTCATATAACAATATTGTGAAAAATATTATGGTAAAAAATAGCCCTATCAATAATTCAGGCATTATCTATAAAATTGGTTGTAAACAATGTGATTCCTTTTACATAGGTCAGACGGGAAAGGATTTGCACACACGTATAAAACAGCATCAATATTCCGTTAGAACAGGACAGTTGTCCAGTGCCCTTTTTGTCAATTTGTCAGAGTTAGCCCACTGTATTGATTGGAATAATGCTTCAGTTTTATTCCATTCAAGCAACATTGTTAATAGAAATATTCTTGAGTCTGCCATTATCCAACTTTCAAATAACTTCAACATAAGCAAAGGTCTTTTTCAACTCGATCCTGTTATGTTGAATTCCTTTAAAACAGATTTAAATAAGAAGGGTAAAACATTAAATCTTTGGTAAACTTGTCTTCTACTTTATTAACTTTTAATTTGCATTTTATTTTTTTTTATATATATCAAAACCTGACCATAGGCAGCAGTGTGTTAAAACCCGGACAGAGTTCCAGTATAAATTTGTATTTTTATAATCCATTTGATCTTGTGCTAAAAATCGATTAACTTTTAATTTGCATTTTATTTTTTATTTTTTTTTTTATATATATCGAAACCTGACCATAGGCAGCATTGTGTTAAAACCCGGCAGAGTTCCAGTATAATTTTGTATTTTTATAATCCATTTGATCTTGTGCTAAAAATCGATATTTTTCCTTACAAATCTGTACGCCTCACTGGTAATCCTTTAAGGTTTTAATTTTTAATTTTTTATTATTTTTACTTCTCTGTTTATTGCATATATATGTATGTATGTATGTATGTATGTATTTGTATATATAGATATGTATGTATATATATATATATATGAATAGAAACGACATAAGTATTAAGGAACGTTTCTGCACACGAGGAGGAGAGATAACGAAATAATGAAAAATGAGGTGTGTGTGTGTGTGTATGTATGTTATTTATTTTTTTCTTTTTTTTTCTTTCTGTAACCTATATATAGGCTTAACCTTTTTATGTACTTCAGTGTTCCTGAGGATGTCATTAGACGAAAGCGCTTGAGCACCATTTTGTGTTTCCTTTCCTTCGTGGTTTTATTCATCATACATATATATATACTGTATATATATACATTTTAACTGCAAACACGCAGTATAATTAAAGTAAAGAACGACGCTTGTATAGGAGAGTAATCCGCGCAAGATGAGGAGAGAGAACGAAACAAATGAAAAAATGAGGTAACCACCCGGGAATCGAACCCGGGATCTTCCGATTGCCGGTCAGATATGATAACCATTACACCATGGGCCTCACTCCATCAAATGCCGTAATTCTCCTACATACGCGCAGAAACCAATGCCCCACGGGGGCACCTCCCGCATGCCGTACATTATATACATTTTAACTGCAAGCACGCAGTATAATTAACGTAAAGAACGACGCTTGTATAGGAGAATATTCCGCGAAAGATGAGGAGAGAGAACGAAACAAATGAAAAAATGAGGTAACCACCCGGGAATCGAACCGGGGATCTTCCGATTGCCGGTCAGATATGATAACCATTACACCAGGGGCATCACTCCATCAAATGCCGTAATTCTCCTACATACGCGCAGAAACCAATGCCCCAAGGGGGCACCTCCCGCATGCCGTACATTATATACATTATATACATCTTGCGCGGATTATTCTCCTATACAAGCGTCGTTCTTTACGTTAATTATACTGCGTGTTTGCAGTTAAAATGTATATAATGTACGGCATGCGGGAGGTGCCCCCTTCGGGCATTGGTTTCTACGCGTATGTAGGAGAATTACGGCATTTGATGGAGTGAGGCCCATTGTGTAATGGTTATCATATCTGACCGGCAATCGGAAGATCCCGGGTTCGATTCCCGGGTGGTTACCTCATTTTTTCATTGGTTTCGTTCTCTCTCTCTCCTCATCTTTCGCGGAATATTCTCCTATACAAGCGTCGTTCTTTACATATATATATATATATATTATAATGTTTCAGACCAAAAACGACCCTAGGATCCACTCATGGCTGGTCTACCTAACTGTGTTCGTAATTGTGTATTGTGCATGTCCTCCGTGGTGGCGTAGAGGACCTACAGTTTTACGTGGGTTCCTAACCACAAGGCCTTAATTTTACCACCTTAAATTATACCCAATCTATCAACATATGCGTCTAATCGATTTTTAAACATGCTATTTCGAACCTTCTACTTTCAACTTACACCCGTTATTTCTAGTCCTATTATATTGAGATATTTCGAAAAAGCTATCTCTATCTCCGTTATCGAACCCATTCATAATCTTAAAAACATGGATTAGATCACCCCTTAGCCTCCTAGTCTCGAGTGTAGTCAATTTTAATTCCTTAAGCCTATCCTCGTACAACTTCAACCTAAACGACGGAATCATCTTAGTTGCTCGTTTTTGAACTCTTTCGATTTTGTCTACAGAAAATCTTTTCGCATATGCGGATTCCAAAATTTGATCGCGTACTCCAAATGGGGTCAAACTAATGATTTATAAAGAGGAACAATAATATCGCGCAATTTGTGCTGAAAATATCGAGCTATAAAAACTAGCACTTTGTTCGCTTTATTGACCTCTGTTGTACTATGTTTCGCCACTTTTAAATCACTAGTGACTATAACTCCTAAATCTTTTTCCTGCTCTACGCTTGCTAACTCCTTCCCTGACTTACTATACGCAAAATTACGGTTACACGAACCTATATGTAAAATTTTGCACTTATCGACGTTAAATCTCATTTGCCATGTGACTGATCAATCAACGATTTTATTCAGATCTTCCTGGATTTTACCTCTACATCAACCGCCCGATGACAGCTATCGTAAACGTCAACGACGCTTTGAAAAAATTCTAAAAGATTAGTTAAGCAAGATTTGTTTCGCCTAAAACCGTGCTGCGTATTTCTAACCAAGTTATGCAATTCTAAGTGTTCGACTATACGATCCCTAATTATTGATTCCAGTAGCTTACCTACAACAGACGTTAAACTGATTGGCCTATAATTTCCTGCCGCACCTTTATCGCCTTTCTTAAAGATAGGTGTTACATTTGCTAACTTGAAATTATCTGGTACGCACCCCTCAGAAATAGACGCATTAAAAATCTTTGTTAGCGGCACAACAATGCTTTCTTTTAATTCTTTTAGTTGTCTGGGATATATGCAATCCGGCCCCGGTGATTTAAGCATTTTCATTTTATCAATATAGCGCATTACCTCCCCTTCACTTACCACAATATTATCCAAAATATTACCATTATCAAAAGGTATTATGTCTATGACCGTATGGATATTCGTTACATCTTCTATAGTAAAAACTGACGTAAAAAATTCGTTTAGCAAGGTAGCCATGTCCTTGTTTTTCAGAAACTAGCTCTCCGTTAACATTTTCCAACGGCCCCAAGACACTTTTTATTGGATTTCTATTGTTAACGTATTGAAAAAATCGTTTGGGGTTTTCTTTACCGTCACGAGCTATGGAGATTTCAAATTCGCGCTTGGACTTTTTTATTACACTTTTCGCTTCACGCCTTAGAGATATGTAGTTGTTTCGTAACCACAAATTGTCTTTATCGCAATTATGTAGCCTATAAGCCCTATCTCTACTGTTTATAATATCTCCTACTCTAGAAGTAAACCACAAGGGCTTCTTGTTTACTTTCGCACGCTTAATCTTGTACGGTATACATTCTTCATTTATAGTCCTAAATACTGTTTCAAACGATTCCCACATTAGTTTTGTCTTGGAGATCCCCAGTACGTTTTCCCAATTGACGTGTGACAACTCATTTCGAAATTTACAAAAGTCTGCATGCTGGAAGTTAAGAATTTTAGTCGAGTTAGCTGGTTTCGAGTGACTTACTGAGAGGACAAACTCTACAATCTTGTGATCGCTATTGCTTAACGGTTCTATTACTTGAAGATCCGTGATTAGCCTATCATCCGTAGTTATTACTAAATCTAAAATACTGTCCAACCTCGTAGGTTCCCCAACCTTTTGAATAAGAAAGCTATCCTCGAGAAAATTATGTAAACGATTGCCTTCCGCGTCACCCTGCATTGCATCGTAATTCACGTTGGCGCAATTAAAGTCACCCATAACTAAGGCCTGCTCACTACCTATTATTCTCTTTAGTTCACGATATAACGCTTCGTCCGTATCAGCTGTTTGATTAGGGGGCCTATATATAACCGCAAACTATTGGTTCTGGAATTGTGTGCTTTACTTTTATAACGTTCGTAATATTATCTTTGATATACAACATAACACCGCCTCCTCACCTACCTCTTCTGTTTTTAACAAAAAGTCCCTAACCTCTAATTTGATACTCCCCTACAAAGTCACGTGTTTCAGTGCTAAACCACGATTCATTTATCGCAATTAAATCATAGTCTTTACAAGCAATTAAAGAAAAAAAATTCGTTTATTTTATTTAGTAGGCTACGAGCATTTAAGGATAGACCCTTCAATTTGTTTGTAATTACGATACCTTCGCGAGCGCAAGGAAATTTGAGGAATTTACGCCGGGACCGTTCGAGTTACAGCAGCCTGAAAAGAAGAGACAGTATTATGAAAAAGTCTTCCTAAACACGCAGCTCCAACGTCATTAAGATGAAGTCCATCTCCGAGGAACAAGTCCTTCCTGCAGTAGAAATTGTCCGAAAAATTCGCAAAATGCGCTCCTTCCTGTTGGTAAAAAGACTTTAGGTTATTATAATTCAGGTCGCCTTGCTGTAGAAATCGCTACGTTGGATAATTTGAGGAAGTATACCTGTTAAAACAAGCTTATTAGTTTTTCCTTTAGTCGCTCTTGTAAGTCCCTGTACCTAGCCAGCAGCTCTTCCGATCTAGAATTTAAAACGTGAATAGTACCGATATGAATAACATAAGTTGTGTCCTTAGCGGTTCCGTCTGTAAAATGGTCAATACTATTATTTATATCCTCCACCCTTGCACCAGAGTAGCAGCAACGGCGCCTTCGACAAAGGTTTCTCCCAGAGAATTCCTCGAGCTGCCCTCGAACAATGGAATCGTCAACGAGTCGTATTTCCGGTTCATCAGCATCTTCGAAACAGAAAACAGAAAACTTATTGTTTGTTATTACTGGTAGACAAGTCTTAGGTTTTCTCAATGGGGCTCCATTACGCACCTGAACGAAGGGTTGGGAACTAGGGGAAGAGAGAGGGCTATTAGTACTATTTATATTATTAGTAGAAACTGAGGCAGTAGGGTTCTTAGCTGAAGTCTCAAGGGATACTAATTTTGCCGTCAGGAGCATCACCTTTTCTTCAAGCCTCACTCTGGCCTCCCTCTCACGTTCTAACTCGTTTCTTAGCGCTTCCATGATTGAGCACCACCTGCAAACTAACTGTTCATTATTATTAGCCAAAGTAAACGCGTAAGCGGCAAATACTGTAAGCGGCGACTGGAAGTACTTGACGGGGGTGCCATGCAATTAATTAATTAAAAAAAAAGTAGGTCTACCACGTGCTTATTGTGCCGTCACCTGCGCAAACCCGCAAAATGTTCTTGAAATGCAGAAACAGATTCTTGTAACACAAATTTATACTAAATGAATATATACTTAATTAAGCTACCGACGAAAGTCTGTAAAAGGAAAAGTATTAATAAAACTTATCTGTCCGCTATTCGACCGACTTTTTTCTTTCATTTTTTTCTTTTTCCCACGGTGAGTGACCACACCCTACTTGATCCCCGTAGAGGGAAAATGAACCTTATGAAACCTCGTTTTCTAATAGATTTGAAAAACAAACACGGCAAACAAGTGAAATTAAACCTTATGAAACCTCGTTTCCTAATAGATTCGAAAAACAAACGAGACAAGCCACGTGCACTAGCCCTGGTTTAATCAAATAATAGAGTAATGAATAAAGTCAATAAATGAAATATATTCGTTACTGAATGATTAGTAACACGAAGTAATTTACTTCAGAATACACCAAACACTTTTTTTAAAGACACTTCAACGAAAACCACTTATTCAGTTGGTAACACTGGACACTCGATACGTCTGTTCACAAGGAAAGACTGATCACACACATATATATATATATATATGCACACATATGTGTGTGTGTGTGTATACATACACATACATATGTGTGTGTGTGTGTATATACACACATGTGTGTGTATATATATACATATATGTATGTGTATATATATATATACTGTAATATATATTATATAATATATATATATATATATGTATATTAGGGTGATTCTTATTTTTCTAAATTACAAATTTCACCGTCTCACCACATCAATATATCCAATTGACACAAAAACAAAATATGCAAAATCTCAAGTAATTATAAATTGTCTTGTTGGTGCCGCACAAGGACTCAATTTTAGTTAATTATTGAAACATCAATATACGAATTTTTTATTAGCGTTCCACTATAAGGGCAAATAACAGCAGTTAAAGAACAGCATAAACTAAAATAGACATTGACTACTGATTAATTAGAAACTGAATTGAACTAAACATTTACGGACTGAAAGCATAGTAGATTTGGCCTAGTAGGGATGGTTGCTTATGAGGCACCCTTAAATATTAATTGATTTTAATAAAACTTTTTTAGTCCACGTTTTATATTAATAGGAAAAAAATGTGGAGGTGAAACCCCAAAATTTAATATATTTAATTTTTCCTATACTTATAAGAATCACCCAATCTACCAAAATTTGGGGGTCTCACCCCTGCATTTTTTTCCTATTAATATAAAACGTGTACCAAAAATGTCTTATTAAAATCAATTAATATTTAAGGGTGCCTCACACAAACACACACACACACACACACACACACACACATATATATATATATACGGTATATGAAAATTATTTCACGAAAGTAACACGTGAAAAATATTTATGATGAATAAAACCACGAAGGAAAGGAAACAAAGAATGGTGCTCAAGCGCTTTCGTCTAATGACACTCAAGAACACTGAAGTACATAAAGAGTTATAGCCTATATATAGATTACAGAAAACAAAAAAAAATATATATATATATATATATATATATATATATATATATATATATAATAAACGGAGAAATAAAAATAAAAATTGAACATTAAAGGATTGTGGAAGGAGCATACAAATTTGTAAGGAAAAAACTACCGATGTTTTAGCACTTTGCTCGAAACCAACACAAGATCAAATGAATGGTCCGCCTTCAAAAATTTAAGCATTGCCAAACGAAATTTTGTGACCGTTATTCCCCAACCGTGGATCCAACCTTTGTTTGATGAAATGTACAACGAGTTGCGTCGGAGAACTTCTTCACTTCGTAACATTTTGGATCGCAAAATTAAAATTAAAAGTCTCATTCGAAATAGTCAGTGGAGTAAAAAAGCAAGCTCAAAGTGTGTTTTGAACCTTTCTTCGAAAAACATTAGTGACGATGCAAAAAGTGCTCTTGGATATGGTATGTCCTTTTTTATTGTTAAAATATATTCGGCTTTACAAATTTGTTACAGTCTCGCTTGTTTTGAAAAACAGTGTAATCTCCCTCAGTCTTTGTTTAACATAGTTAAAGGCCTTGTTTATAGTGCGGCGAATAGTAGTTACGAAGATATGATGAATATTTATGATGAATAAAACCACGAAGGAAAGGAAACAAACAATGGTGCTCAAGCGCTTTCGTCTAATGACATCCTCATGAACACTGAAGTACATAAAGAATTATAGCCTATATATAGATTACAGAAAACAAATATATATATATACAGTGCCCGCGAAAAGTATCCGATCACTCAAGAAAATACAATATTTTCCCTTAATATTCAGAGACACGTAATTCACTTTCTATTTGTTCTAGCGACATCTGGTAACTTTGAGGTTGCTCGCTGATATGAGAGCTATCCAACGCATTCTCAAATTAGTGTTCTGGTAGCCTTCGTTGCGGGTGGCTGTGTCTCAAATTTGTCAGATTTCACTGTTTGTGTAAATTTCTTGATATTTTTTTTTTTTTTACAGAAAGTGGTGTAAATAAAATTTATATATAATGTGTGCTAAAAAACAACTTAAGAGTGATTGTCGAGGTGCTATTGTTGCTTTGCATGCATGTGGGAAATCACAGAGACAGATAGCTAAGGAATTAAACATATCCCAAAGTACCGTTAATTTATGGGTTTCACGGGCTAAGAACAATGGTGGCCTAACCACGCCAGTCCCTAAAAAACGATCTGGCAGACCGAGAAAAACAAATTCGCGAACAGACAAACTTATGAAACGTTTAGTATTGAAAAACCCAACAATAACTGCGAAAGAAATAAAATTTAATATGAATAATTTGTTATCTGGTGTTTCTGAACGAACTATCCAGGAGCGGCTCCAAAAGAACTCGGATTACCATCTCGCCATGCTGCTAAGAAACCGTTCATTAATGAAAAAATGCGTAAAAAACGTGTCGCATTTTGTAAAAAATACATTCATTGGACTGTTGATGACTGGAAGAAGGTTTTATTTAGCGATGAGTCGACATTTTTGACATTCAGAAGTTGTCCAAAAAGGTTCGCCGGCCTATTGGCTCAAATAGGATGGACCCTAAATACACCCTAAAGACAATGAAACACCCTCCAAGTGTGATGGTTTGGGGTTGTTTCGGTTACTATGGGCGTGGAAACTTATATTTTCTTCCGAAGAACACAACTATGAATGGTGCACGGTATTTAGCAATGCTACAGGATAAACTTCTAATGGCAATGGCAATCCAAAGGACAAAAACATACATGCATGATGGTGCACCATGTCACAGGGCCAAAATAGTGACAAAATGGATTACTGACAATAAATTTGATATTTTGGATTGCCCTGGTAATAGTCCAGATCTCAATCCGATAGAAAATCTGTGGCTAATAATAAAAAATAAGGTTGAATGCCACGACACTGGCTCAGTCGAAAAATTACAAGAGGCCATCAAAAAGGTATGGTGCAAGGAAATATCAGTGGAAGTTTGTCAAAACTTGATTAAATCCATGCCAAAACGTCTAGAACAAGTCATCCAAACCAAAGGACAGATGACAAAATACTAATATAAGGTTAGTATACATTTAAACATTGTTTTTTATGTAAAAAATACAAATTTCAAGGGTGATCGGATACTTTTCGCGGGCACTGTATATATATATATATATATAATAAACGGAGAAATAAAAAGAAAAATTAAACATTAAAGGATTGTGGGAGGAGCATACAAATTTGTAAGGAAAAAACTACCGATGTTTTAGCACTTTGCTCGAAACCAACACAAGATCAAATGAATGGTCCGCCTTCAAAAATTTAAGCATTGCCAAACGTAATTTTGTGACCGTTATTCCCCAACCGTGGATCCAACCTTTGTTTGATGAAATGTACAACGCGTTGCGTCGGAGAACTTCTTCACTTCGTAACATTTTGGATCGCAAAATTAAAATTAAAAGTCTCAATCGAAATAGTCAGTTGAGTAAAAAAGCAAGCTCAAAGTGTGTTTTGAACCTTTCTTCGAACAACATTAGTGACGATGCAAAAAGTGCTCTTGGATATGGTATGTCCTTTTTTATTGTAAAAATATATTCGGCTTTACAAATTTGTTACAGTCTTGCTTGTTTTGAAAAACAGTGTAATCTCCCTCAGTATTTGTTTAACATAGTTAAAGGCCTCGTTTATAGTGCGGCGAATAGTAGTTACGAAGATAACTTTCCTAAGCGTTTACGCAATAGCCTCTCACAATTAAAAAAAGATGGGGAGCTCCATATTACTAAAGCAGACAAGGCTAACACCATAGTTATTATGGACAAAGTGGACTACATCAGAGAGATGAACGAGCTTCTCCAGGACCCCACCACATACAAAAAACTTAGGAAGAACCCGCAGGATGACGTCATCAAATCATTTAATAGTGGTTTGAAACGCATTCTCAAAGATCATTTAATTCTGCTTTTCATGTCCACTTCACCTTCTCTGCCCTACCTTTACGGTCTTATTAAAACCCACAAACCTGGCAATCCTATGCGCCCTATTATTAGCTCGGTGGACTCTATTACTTATAAACTCTCCAAATGGCTTGTCAAAGTCTTGTCCCACATTCTGGGAACTATCTCTGATTCACATGTAAAAAATTCCATGGATCTTACTGAAAAATTGAATAATGCACGTACTGAAACCAACGCTAGATTGATCAGTTTTGGCGTTTGTTCATTGTTTACAAAAGTGCCGATTGACGATATGCTTGACTTTCTCTCCCGAGAATTACATAAGTATGACCTGCCACTACTTGCGCACACATTGTTTTCGAACTTATTAAGCTTTGCATCAAAGACTGTAAATTCACTTTCAATAACGAGTATTATCAACAGGTTTTTGGGATGGCCATGGGCAATCCCTTGTCGGCCCTCCTCTCGAATATTTATATGGAGTTTTTCGAAATTACTTACATTCCGAGAATCTTGAGGGTTGGCATCCCATGGTTGCGGTACGTCGACGATATTTTGTGTATCTGGCCCATGAATCGTGACCTGGATGACTTCCTCCTTCAGTTAAATGATCAAGTCCCCCCCATTAAGTTTACTTTAGAAGTGGAACAAGACAACTCAATCCCGTTTTTGGATGTGCGTGTACATAGGGAAAGCCCAGGTTTTAAGTTTAGTATCTATCGGAAAAAACAAACAATTCGTTCTACGTACACTTTTACTCGGGACATGACACCCCCACTAAGAAGGCCATTTTTTGTTCAATGTTTCTCCGCGCCCTTAGGATCGCCAGTCCGGAATACATCGATGCCGAATTGGAAAAATTCAACGGTATTGGAAGTGATCTGTGTTATCCATCTGCGTTTATGGAATCTTGTCTCAACAAGGCAAAACGAAATTTCTATCGTGTGAATAATAACACTCGTACTTTGTCAAAAAATATTTTAGTACTTCCATTTTTCCCGGGCTTTTTACTCATTGCTAATGTACTTAAACTTTTGGATATTAATGAAGTATTTACATATAACAATATCGTGAAAAATATCATAGTAAAAAATAGCCCTACCAATAATTCAGGCATTATCTATAAAATTGGTTGTAAACAATGTGATTCCTTTTACATAGGTCAGACGGGAAAGGATTTGCACACACGTATAAAACAGCATCAATATTCCGTTAGAACAGGACAGTCGTCCAGTGCCCTTTTTGTCTATTTGTCAGAGTTATCCCACTGTATTGATTGGAATAATGCTACAGTTTTGTTTCACTCTAGCAACATTGTAAATAGAAATATTCTTGAGTCTGCCATTATCCAACTTACAAATAACTTCAACATAAGCAAAGGTCTTTTTCAACTCG
This sequence comes from Bathynomus jamesi, assembly GCA_023014485.1. NCBI lineage: Eukaryota > Metazoa > Arthropoda > Malacostraca > Isopoda > Cirolanidae > Bathynomus > Bathynomus jamesi. The sequence goes on along the minus strand of JAJOZX010002716.1, from coordinate 67,565 downwards.
ATCCTGTTTTGAATTCCTTCAGAACGGATTTAGATAAGAAGGGTAGAACGCTAAACCTTTCGTAAACTTGTATGCTACTCTAATAACTTTTATTTTTCAATTTATTTTTATATACATCGAACATAGACAAGAAGGGCAGAGTGCTAAAACCTTGGCAGATTTCCAGTATAAATTTGTATGCTCAGCTTAAGTTTTATTTTTATTTTTATTTTTCAATTTTTATTTTTTAATTAACTATAACATTGGTTGGAAACAATTCATTTGATCTTGTGTTGGATTCGAGCAAAGTGCTAAACCATCGGTAGTTTTTTCCTTACAAATTTGTATGCTCCTCCCACAATCCTTTAATGTTTAATTTTTATTTTTATTTCTCCGTTTATTGTATATATATATATTTTTTTTTTCTGTAATCTATATATAGGCTATAACTCTTTATGTATTTCAGTGTTCCTGAGGATGTCATTAGACGAAAACGCTTGAGCACCATTCTGTGTTTCCTTTCCTTCGTGGTTTTATTCATCATATATTTAAAATTATATATATATATATATATATATTATATATATATACATACTGCGTATATATATGTATATATGTATATATATATGTATATATGTACACACACACACACATATATATATATGTGTGTGTGTGTGTATGTGAACATTTATGCAGTAAAATGACAGAATAACACGTGATCTTACTACTAAGCAAACAACCACAGGGAGAAGGAAAAAGAAACACGAAATCCGAGCGCTTTCGTGATGTATTCACATTTTCAGGGACAAGAAAGAAATAGACAGAATTTACCAAATAAATTAGTTAAATACACAAGCGAAAAATTCCCAATCGGTAACTCAACTTAAATACAAAACATTCTAAAGATTTTTTCAATAGTTAACTTAATTTAAAGGCTACTAAATTATTGAATACATAAGAACTATATAAATGAAATTAGAAAATTAACATGTACATAAAACAAAAATTGTTATAACAATTATTATAAATAGTATATTAATTAAAGCAGGCAGTTAAGTGGCAAGAATTTAAGGGAACAAAAGACATGGTGCCATCGTCGTACGGAATATTCCAAATATCTACAAATAATCTGAAAATTTTTTCTCAATAGATAATCTGTTTAAAATTGTAATAAACTATCAAGTACATAAAGATTATATGAAAGAAAAATACAATTAAAATGTACACATAAGAATGTTAACAATTCATAACATATTATTTATTTAATTAAGGCAAAGAGTTAAGGGGCAAAAATGCGGTCAAAAATAATAGGCCCTACACCAACTTTCTAACAATGTACGAGTCTAATTTATAAAGCCCAGGGCTAATATTAAGAACCAAATCCGCATTATTCTTGATCACACTAGATTCAAGTATATTTCTACTAACAATAGATTCACGAAAACTTAATTTGGAGGCATTTTTCCAGTGAATGGGATGATTAGTACCTCTTACATGAATAAAAATGGCGTTAGATTCCTTGCCTATTCTTATACTGCATTTATGCTGCTTAATACGTAACTCAAGCGTCTTACCAGTTTGACCAGTGTAAAATTTATTACATGTTGTGCATGGAATTTTATATACACAACCCTGTTCACTTAAAGGGGAGTTTTTAATCAATGAATTATTAATTAAATCTAAATTTCTGAACGCAATATTTACTTTAAAAATCCTCAGCAGTTTCGGCAGATCAAGGAAATTTTCTCTAAATGGTAAAGCTAAAACATTTTTTGTGTTATAAGGAATCTTGTCCTTTACCTCGTAGAAGGTTTTCTTTGCCATTTTTAAGGATTTATCTATGCAGTTCTTTGGATATTTTAAATCAAACGCAATTTTATATATTTTACTAATTTCATCATGAATGAACTCTGGACTACAAATTCGTAAGCATCTTAGGAACAAAGTAGAAAAAACGGTTCGTTTTACGTGAATGTGGTGAGCCGAATAATAATGTATATAGGAACAATTATTAGTGGGTTTTCTGTGAATATTGTACTTAAACTTTTTTCCAGACCTATATATTAAAACATCTAAAAATAGGATCGATGAGTCTTTTTCTATTTCAACTGTAAAATTGATAGAGGGAGTTAAATTATTAAGCTTGGGTAAGAATTCATTGAGATTTAAAGTTTCTGGCCAAAGACAAAGAATATCATCTACATATCTAAACCAAGGAACGTAATTTGGCAGAATCTTCCTTAATAATTTACTTTAAAAAAACTCCATATATTAGTTACTTAAAATGGGGGAGAGGGGATTTCCCACAGCCATACCAAAATTCTGCCTAAAATATTCATTATTAAACACAAATTTCGAGTCTACTATGCACAGTTTAATTAATTATATAATTGTAGCCACAGCTAATGGCAAATTATGCTTGACCAATTCTTTCGAAAGAAAAACTAATAGATCCTCCACCGGGACTCTTGTAAATAAAGCGGTAACATCAAAGCTTACCAATCTAAAATTGTAATTGACACTGATACTATTTAATTTTTCTACAAGGTCTACATTATTATTTATGTGTGATTGTGAAATTGTGCCCAGGAAAGGATTAAGGATGGAAACAAGCCATTTGGATAGCTTATATGAGATAGATCCTATAGAACTAACAATAGGCCTTGCAGGATTATTTGGCTTATGAGTTTTAATCAGGCCATACATACAGGGTAATGACGGTGAAGTACTCAAAAACTGTGTAATATTTCTTTACCCTTCAAAAGTTGCTTAATTTTCTTGTTAAATGCACTGTTCCCAGATTCAAGGGAATTGTTCCTTAATTTCAAGTAAGTGTCCGAATCATTCAAAAGATCATATATTTTTTCAAAGTAAACTTCTTTATTGAGAATCACTAAGGTACAGGTGAAAGGGGATTTCCCATCGCCAATCCAAACGACAGAGCATAAAACTTCCCTTTCACCTGTACTAGCTAATTTATATATGAAATATTTTGAAAGTAGAATTTTGCCTTCGATTGTTAATTTTAACCTGGTTTGGTACAGGTATATAGAAGATATTTTATGCCTTTGGCCTAATAATTTGGATGTTGACTTATTTCTTGGGGCTCAACAATTTAGTCCCATCTATTAAGTTCACAGTTGAAAAAGAAAATGATGGAAGCCTATCTTTTCTGGATCTAAAAATTTGGAGAAGCTCTAATCAGTTCACATTTGAAGTCTATCGCAAGCCTACTAATAATAACTCTTATGTGCATTTTTATTCTGACCATCATCCCTCGATTAAATCCTCTATTTTCTCTGACATGTTTCTTAGAGCATTGAGAGTTGTCAGTCCTGAATTTTTAGATTCCGAGTTATGCAATATCATGAATATTGGGACTACATTATGTTATCCTATTTCATTTTAAGATAACTGTCTTAGGAAAGCCAATAATAGGTATTATAATAATGTAACTGTAAAGGAATTTGAGCGTAAAAATATCCTTAGCCTACCTTACCATGTTAATTTTCAATATCTCCCGACTTTACTTAAAGCAATTGGCATCAATGTAGTCTTTAAGTATAATAATACTGTTAAATCACGCCTAATAAAGAATAGCCCGAAAAATGTTGTTGTTTGTGTGTATTCGATAGGATGTACACAATGTAACTCAGTATATATAGGCCAAACGGGTAAAACGTTAGATATTAGGGGAAAACAGCATAAATATGCGTGTAGAACAGCTAATAATTCCAATGCTTTGTTTAACCATATGTATAGATGTAATCATAGCATCAAGTGGGATAGTTCTAAAGCGCTTGTTAAAAAGAGATTTAATAGAAAGAAATATTCTAGAATGTGCATTTATTCATTTTAAAAACAATTTCAATAAGAGTGTGGGAATGTATAAAATTGAAAATATCTTGTTAAAATTCCTTTTGCCTCTCATTAACTCTTGTTAAGTATGTGCTAATTGCTTTTGTTTCCGCTACGTTGTATATATTTATGGGCTTTTTGCCTTCTCTCTTCATTCCCTGACGAGGTGTAGCTCGGAATACACGAAAGGCCTTGGAATCGTTTTTCTTTTTCCTTGTGGGTTTGCAGCATTCATTCATTTCACGTGTTTAATTGCGAAATTCATCCCATATATATATATATATATATATATATATATATACATATATATATATATATATGTGTGTGTGTGTGTGTGTACATATATATATGTGTGTGTGTGTGTGTACATATATACATTTATATGTACATATATATATTTATATATACATATATATATATATATACATTTTAACTACAAACAACACAGTATAATTAATGTAAAGAACGACGCTTGTGTAGAACGTCCCGCACAAGATGAGGAGGAAGAACGAACAAATGAAAAATGAGGTTACCACCTGGGAATCGAACCCGGGATCTTCCGATTGCCGGTCAGATATGCTATCCACTACACCATGGGCTTCGATTAATCAGATGTCGTAAGTCTCCTACATACGAGCAGAAACCAATGCCCTGAGGGGGCACCTTCGCATGCCGTACCTATATATACATTTTAACTGCAAACAACACACAGTATAATTAATGTAAAGAACGACGCTTCTTCCTCCTCATCTTGTGCGGAACGTTCTTCTACACAAGCGTCGTTCTTTACATTAATTATACGTTAGAACTCGTAGTTACAAAGAAAATATGAGAAATTCAATAGAACATTAATCTAGTTAAGCTTGCTTACTATACATATATATATATAAATTGAAAGTTGTCAAATCAATAGCTGAAAATTAAATTTACATAATAAATACCGTGAGACAAACAACATATACGGATTTATTTTGAAATTACATTCATAGAATAAATACCGTGAGTAATGAAAGTGTGCATCTTAAATATATGCGGGAACAAGGGTTGAAAATGTTTGTTTACTCACCGCATAACCAATATATAATCAAGGAAAGGGTAGGTTTAAGACGAGAAATACATAGCAAGATCACATTATACGGGGAAATTTTAATTTCTGAGTGCCTTATAAGGGCAACGCCCTTCTCTAAACTAAATAATCCGATGTGGAAACGGATCAGCCTTCAATATAGTGTCATTTTCATTTATGTTAACATCATGAAAAATGCGTCTACCGGTTTAGGACGACTAATTCTTGTAACTTGGGGTGGAAAGTGCTTTCTTTAGGAGGAATAATTCGTACGACGAGTCGCCTAACGACTCTTATAGTTTTCCAAAGGGATGACTAAATTAAATTTTCAGAAATCTCATAAAGTTCATACATTTTATAAGTAAAAATGGAAAAACTCCTTTTTTCTTTTTTCTATACTAAAATTTGCATACTCAACCGAAAGACGAAAGCCTATATTACGAGGGCCTACATTATTAGGTAACTGAATGAAATTATAGAATGTATATTTTACAGTATAATTTAGTTATCAGGTACGGTCAGCAATTAGTTCGAATGCAAGCGCTTCACCCGCGTCGTCAGCGCAAAAACAAATTGGTCAGCATCCGATCTCTATTTACAGAAAGTTGCTTTCGAGAGAACTTTCGCAATCTCGCTTTATGACAAAATGATATTATAATGGTTTTGAGTTAACATGCTTTTAAGATAAATAAAGGAAAGCGATATAGCAGGGAGAAAATTTGAAATACACAGAGGGAGAAACTTATAAGTTGCATAAAGAGAGGTCATTTCAGTAAGGCTCGTAAATCGAACACTTATTGCTAATTATTTATTCATTAAGCACTGTTCACTGAAGGAAACTTTAATGATTTAATTTACATAAACACTTATCACTAATTGTCAGTTAGTTACGCACTAACTACCGAATGAAGTTATTACTTTAGCAATTCAATTCTACCATGTAAATTTAATTCAATAAATTGAACTCATTCGGTCGTTTTTCCGTAAGTATTAAAAATGGGGAAAAACACAAAGGGGCCAGATGGGAGAAACGGTTTAAGTCTTAATTACGGGAATGCCCATTTCCTCGTAGCCAATGTTAGGTGCTGCTGATTCGGGCGTACGATATGACTGAATTGCCGAGGGCAATCTTTTGACGGAACTTGGGCTCGTCGGTGAAAAGCGAAATTCATGAGGGGGGCTTCTTGGGGGTGTTGGCGATCTGGTCACCTGAGCTTCCGTGGGGCCCGATGCAGGGATTTTAAACCTGGCAGTTGGTACCGGTGGAGGATCTCGGCTGCGACAGCATTTCTTCCAGGTCGCAATTCCGATGACGGCGATTCCCAATACGAAACCAAGGGTGAGGGTGGAGTAGGAGACGAAGGAGGTCGTTCCTTCGTCTGACTTCTTGAGGGTGACTCGTCGGAGGTATCGAGTCATATCCAGGAGGTCTATTCCTCGTGACAAGGAAGCATTGAAGTGGTGTAAGGCTTCTTTCGTAAACGAGTTTACTATGTAGGTGATCTCGAAATCGCGGGGCGGTTCAGGATCAGCAGGTTTCGATAGTTGGGCTTCAGACTGAGACGTGCGCTGAAAGTGTATGTGTGGCCTTGCAGAATTAGGGAGCCCGTTGGTTGGAAAAGGACTCCGTGATTTGAGTGGGTTTGCGCCTCAACGTGTATGGCGCATGAGGTTAAGAGGACGGGGATCATGATTAATTTCAGGGAAAATTCTGTCAGGAACTTTCTAAGTTGGGACAAAAATAAAAGAATATTTATATAAGCATTGATAAATAAAGGGAAATTTCCTTTTCTCGTAATCTTAATGAATTCTTTTTTATAAATTTTCCACTCGATTCCCCTAAGCTCAAGGAATTTGAGAGCTGATTTGGACGCGCGAAACATGCTCTCTCATCATGCTACTATTTCCGACCTAGACATTCACGCCAACCTCTTACTCATGAATATTTTCCCATTAAACTTCTGAGTCAGACGCCACGATATTAGAACGTGAAATATAATATAAAACATTTTATAAACGATATGCAGTAAATAACCTGAAAAATGTATGCTACATGAAAAAGAAAATATGAAATAAGTATAGTTATATGAACATTGTTAACTCCAAACCGGAATTATGCCTTTCAGTCAACTTTCCGAGGGGGTGGGGATTAATTTGATTATATATTAAATGGTAAAAGATTTGTTAAAAGGAAAGAACATCTTTCTTTATTGTTCCGGGGAAGAGTTTAACCCATTTGTTACCTTTGGTTAATTCGTGTGCGTGTCGTGTTTACTCGTTCGATCGCCTTCTAAACGTTAGCCGATAAGTTCATCTTCTAGACCAGCAATCAGGGCCTTTAAGTTACTTCCGGCGGTCGACCAGCGTGCGACCACAGGCCGTCCGTTTCCTCGTACCGACTGCGGAAGCGGTGCGGTTCATTGGTTATCTCTTTTTTTCCTTTTCGTTTCGTCAATATAATTGCGTTTATTCTTCTGGCGTACGTAATTCATCTCGTTTGTTTCTCATCTTCTGTCACAATTTCGGTTCGTCTCCTTTTTTCTCTTTCGTCCAATATGGTCCTTAAGAAGGTTTTTTAATCTATTCCTTCTTCGGGGTCTACTTTAGTATTTTTCACAAATTTTTGTACTTCCCTTCTTTCCTGCTCCACAGACTTAGGGGTTAACGAGAATTCGCTCATCATTTCCATGTTATAAATTTCCTCTGAAATTTCATCTTCAGACCATTTACGCTTATGGTTCATGACTTGATTGATCTCTTTTTCACTCACTTCTTTCTTTAGTTCTTCGCTGTTGGAAGAGCATTCGTTTGGCGCGCTACAGGGTTTTTCCCTTCGCAATCGCAGTATCGTAAAACTTCTCCCGCCACTTTGTCCTTTCTCCCGTAACTTTAACTCTATCGTTGGCGGATTCATTTCGCACGATAACGGATACATTCCTTTCTTCGTTCACGCAAACCAGTTGCGGTTCTACCCTTAGGTTTAAAGGGGTTTCTCTCGCCTCTACGATTAGAGTGGATCCCTCCTTCAACGGGGAATGAGTCCGTACTTCTAAAATTGCTCCAGCTAAAGGGGCAATGGAAGTGGACCCTCGTATTAATAGGAGAGGGAGGTTATTTACTTCTTTCTCTCCGCGTTTTGGTCTTCTTGGTTTGGGGCTCTCATCAATTTCGTAATCCAGGGGATTTGTATCTCATTTATGTAAGCCACAAACTCCGGGCCTTTACCTGCAACATGTATGAAGTTTGCTCGGATGAAATCCGCCCCTAAAATAAATTTTAATCCCTCAGGCAATTCTTTAACGAGCAACGCAGTAAGATCATATTTCTCGCGCTCAATGCCTATTTTTGTTTTTATTTGTCCCATGGTGGTTAGGACTTCGTCATTTACCGCCTTACGGCTAGTCATTTCGACCTGGGGTCGAAATCCAACAGTGTCGATTGACCCTTCCCTTGCTAGACAGACATCGGCCCCTGAGTTCAAAAGTTCAAGGGATACCATGGGACCGTTTACCTTCATTATTTTTCTCTCTGTATTTTCCATCACACTACTTTCGTTCATCTTAACCCGGGTCGCTTCCCCGGGGCATTTATACGCGGGAGCTACTTCATTCATGCCTCTTTCAGTGAACTTAGTCTTTTCCCGTATAGCCAATCCATCCGCGTCCATTATCACGATATTGTCCTCACTCGTTTTTAATTCATTTTCGCAATTTACATTTTTGTTCGCTAGATTCAAACTACTTCCGTTCCCACAATATACACACGAATCACTCTTCGTCATGTTATGTCTCATAGTCACGTCACATGAACACATATTATATACTCCGTTTACCCATTTCATTTCCATTGGGGGATCACGCTCCCTTTGGTCTATAGTGTTCTCATTTATCATACTGTCATCTAACTCGCTTTCAGGTTTTAATCCATGCATTCCTTCCGTTTCTTTCTCGCTTAATTCGAACATTTCATACATTTTTCTCGTACACTCCGTTATCATTCCCACTGCATCTGTGTCCTTCGACTGAGGCCTTACCTCAAAGTCAAGGTCATCTCCTGTTCTTTCCTCGCACTCATTATCAGGTCCGCATGAGGCAGACTCCACTCTCAAGGTCAAATCACTCTGCAGACACGCTCCGTCCTCTCGCACAGTATATGTACTTTCAATATCACTTGTTTCATGGGCATTTAAACACTTCTTTTTCGTATCATTATTTAAGCTGCGTCTTTCATTCCTTTCATACATTTCATTCATTTCTTTCGCTTCCTCATTCTTGCATGTTGTCCTCTCTTTCTCATTCCATTCATTCATGTTCATTTTCTCACTCGCGTTTCTTCTATCCCGGTTCATGCTTTCATCTTCTTTTCTCCTTACGAATATCGGCTTCAATTCAAGTTCTTTTGACTTGTGTGTTACTCTTCTCCTTACCAATATCGGCTTCAATTCAAGTTCCTTTGTCTTGTGTTTTGCCTCTTCCTCCTCCTTGAATGATGCTCGACGGGGGAAAGGGTCCCTTTCGTTTGATGAGTCATTCCTCCGGGGCCACGGGGAATTTCATCGCCCTTTCTCCCACTCTTTTATGGGGCGTCTTCCGCTGTTGGTTTCCCTCTCCTGGTCGTATCTCCGATAGGGTGACGGACTTCGGTCCGTTCTTCTGTCGGGATACCTGCCTCCATTCCTGTTGGGGGAGGGGTAACCTCCGTTTCTCCTGTCGTAATGGGAGTAGTTTCTGTCATAAGGGGAATAGTCCCTTCTTCTTCGTTGTTCATAGGGCGACGGAGAGCGGTATCGATTCTCGTACCTGTTTTCGTGTCTGGGGTTACCCTCATACCTGTTGTCGTATCGGGGGTTACCCTCATACCTGTTATCGTATCTGGGGTTACCCTCATACCTGTTGTCGTACCTGGGGTTACCCTCATACCTGTTATCGTATCTTGGGTTACCCTCATACCTGTTATCGTATCTGGGGTTACCATAGTTATCTCTGTTTCTCTCATACGGCGAGAAGTTCCGTCTTCTAGAATATTCGGAAGGGGAGGAGTACCTATTTCCTCTTCTTTCGTGGTCTTCGGACCGTCGGCCTCCTCTTGGGGTCCATTCCCTCCGATAATTTCTTTCATTCTCTCGCCTATAGCTCTCATCCCTTTCACGTACCCTTTCACTC